>JANCRA010000118.1:754908-931505 GCA_024362935.1 Setophaga petechia | reverse complement strand
AGCCCTGGCAGGGGCAGCAGCAGCAGTACAAGTGCCATTCCTGCTGGGTTTAGCTGTTCCAGGGGAGCACAGGGACAGGAGCCTGGAGCCTGCCAGGGAAGGAACAGGAGCCTGCCATGGGAAGGCCCGAGGCAGAGGAACTGTCATCCTTTGAGCCTGGGCAGAGCAAACCAGCTGCAGGGGCTGAGGGTGAAACCAAACACCTGAACGCTGGCAGAGCTGCCCTGCCCCGCCTGGGCACTGCCAGCCCCTCCTGCTTCACAGGGCAGCTGATCTGTGCCTTCAGCCCAGCCCTCGGTGTTCCCTGCCTGATCACCTGGATCCTGCTGCATCCTCCCGGCCATTTGCACAAAATCACCCTGATTATCCCAAACTTCCCCAAAACACCGCTGGAACAGGAGCTGCAATTACCTCATTGCAGAGAAAATTTCCCTCCCCATAATCACTGCCCATCACAGCAGGCTCCAGGGGACCATCGGCTTCTCCTGGGAGATGCTGAAAGAAAGAATTACTTTATTTAACTCTTTTCAGCTCGGTTTAGAAAGACATTGTTGGGAGGAGTCTGCAGGAGCTACTCAGAGGCCCTTCCCTTCCTTCCTTCCTTCCTCTTCCTTCCTTCCTTCCTTCCTTCCTTCCTTCCTTCCTTCCTTCCTTCTTCCTTCCTTCCTTCCTTCCTTCCTTCCTTCCTTCCTTCCTTCCTTCCTTCCTTCCTTCCTTCCTTCCTCCCTTCCTCCCTTCCTCCCTTCCTCCCTTCCTCCCTCCCCTCCCTCCCTCCCTCCCTCCCTCCCTCCCTCCCTCCCTCCCTCCCTCCCTCCCTCCCTCCCTCCCTCCCTCCCTTCCTCCCTTCCTCCCTTCCTCCCTTCCTCCCTTCCTCCCTTCCTTCCTTCCTTCCTTCCTTCCTTCCTTCCTTCCTTCCTTCCTTCCTTCCTTCCTTCCTTCCTTCCTTCCTTCCTCTTCCTTCCTTCCTTCCTTCCTTCCTTCCTTTCCTTCCTTCCTTCCCTTCCTTCCTTCCTTCCTTCCTTCCTTCCTTCCTTCCTTCCTTCCTTCCTTCCTTCCTTCCTTCCTTCCTTCCTTCCTTCCTTCCTTCCTTCCTTCCTTCCTTCCTTCCTTCCTTCCTTCCTTCCTTCCTTCCTTCCTTCCTTCCTTCCTTCCTTCCTTCCTTTTCACCCAAACCCTCATCCTGACCTCTTCACCTCATTAGTGACCCTAAAATTAACCCTAACATTGACAGAACTCACAAAATTAATTAAGGCACATGAATAAATCACTTTTCCCCATAGGTACCTACAAATGTATTTTATATTCTCTCCATTGGAACTAACAGGAGGAGCAGCAGAGGTAAACACAGCCGAAATAATGAGAAAATTGGGTATTAGTTTTCTGTCCTGGCAGAGCTTTCTTGGAAATACCCATCTGGATACTTCAGGAACCTTCAGGTCCCCAAATGTGCTTTAAAAATAGTAAGATTTCATAAATTCCCGTTCAATAGTGAGGCTCAGTTTTGCCTTTCCAGCAGGTTCCCTGGCCTTCCTGTGCTGTTGATCTCATTCCTCAGTCCTGAGAGTCCAAATCCTTATTTTTTCTTTAAAATAAGAAGCTGAAATCTCTTTTACCCCTGAGTCTGGAACTCAGAGCTTCCAGAATATTGAATATTACCAGTCTTTTAATCAAACAGTCTGAATTTTTACATTTTCTCTCTTTTGAGCAGTTAAGGCTTGCACAGTGAGTGAGCAGCTCTCGGGCTCCTTCCCCTTCTCCCTCCTGCTGCCTTTCAGGAGTTTATTTTTAAAAGTACCACCCAGAGCATTGGAATAGCAATAAAGAATAGGTTAAACCTCTGATGTTTCATTCCAGGAAAGCTGAAAAGATTAATGCACTTGTCTGCAACCTGAGCCTGTGCAGTTCCCACTGCACGGAGCCAAGCAGCAGGAACAGCAATGCCTTTGTTCCCCCAGCCCTGTGCAGGACTGGGGCACTGCCTGGGCAGCAGAACTGCCCTGGCTGCTCAGAGGGAGGGCTGGGGGAGCCCTGCTGGCTCTGGGGACAGCCTGGCAGCTGTGTGACATGGGAGGGCTGCTGTGGGATGGGGGACACCTCGCTGTGAATTGGGATTTTTTTATTATGGAGGATTTTTTTGTTTTCACTGAGGTTGGAGAAGATCTCCTGGACCATGGAGTCCATGCTGTGCCTGACCCCCCACCAGAGCCCTGAGTGCCACCTCCAGGCCTTCCTTGGATCCCTCCAGGGCTGGGCACTGCAAAGCTCCCTGGGCAGCCCCTGCCAAGGCCTGAGCCCCCTTTCCATGGGGAAATTGCTGCTGTGCCCACCCTGAGCCTGCCCTGGTGCTGTTTGAGGTTCCCTTGCTTTGCTTGGGACAAAGGCTCATCCTGGCAGCTCCTAAGGGCTCTCAGAGCCTCAGTTGCCGCAGCTGGGCCTGGGAAACCTCCCTGACCCCTCAAACACAGCCCAGGGCAGCCTCTCAGGGGGTTACACCTGTCCAAGTGTTGCCTAAATTTCTCTCCTTCCAGAGCTTTCATCCTTAGACTCACAGATCACAGAATGTGCTGAGCTGGACCCCAGGGATCATGGATCCAACCCTGGCCCATCCCAGACACCCCTCTCATCCCACCCTGGGCAGTTCAGTGTCCCAGGTGTGTCCCAGCCCCTCAATCCCCACAGTTCTGAATCCCAGGTGTGTCCCAGCTCCCATGCCCTACAGTTCTGTGTCCCAGGTGTGTCCCAGTCCCCCATCCCCTCCCAGGTGCGTCCCAGCCCCCCATCCCCTGCAGTTCTGTGTCCCAGGTGTGTCCCAGCCCCTCAGTTCCTGACTCAGACCCCAAAGATCTCATTTTGCTCAAAGGCTCTGATTCCTGCAATGATTTTATACCCCACAAAAATGGGAATAAATGGGAATCACTGCACTGTCATCATTATTTGCACAGAGCAAACACATCATTAGGTGGGGAGTGAGGAGCAAGTTAATGGCATTTGCTAACTGATTGTATCAAATTTCAGATGTTTCAATAGACTTGGCTTTTTCATTCTTCTTTAATTTGGATTTTCTTGCTTTTTCTCCCCTTAGCACCTTCTCAGAGGTTAGATTATTGTTGCTGTTAATATTTCTGGGTGCTCCTAATTCAGCTGTATCTGGTTTTTGAGATTATTTATGTGTTGAGTGTCTTTGTTAATAGAAACCAGACTCTTTAGGATGGCAAATGTGAGTGACAGCCAAAGAAATCACTTCATACAGGATTCCTGACACAATATTTTGACAATTTCATTTGAAGTAAGACACTGTGATTGTCAGCTCAGTTACAATATGGTTGTTGCTCCCTAGTGGAGAAAAAAAAATCAGAAAATTGAAGGAAATCAAATTCCCAGCTAAATGGTTTTTCCAGTAGAACATTCAGGTCTCGCCCTTGCCTCTCATCGCTCGTGTACAACACTTGAAATGCAGAAAGGAGAGCAAACACCCGGGAAGTGTTGGAGAGCCCTTTGAATAAACACCTGAAAATCCAGGGAACGCCTTGCTCTGCAGGCAGGGAACAGTTTCACCATTTCTGCTGCTTTTCTCCCCAGTGCAGCACCCACAGCAGCCCCCAGCACTGCTCATGGAAATGCCTTGGGGGTTCTTTCTATTGAGAGCCAAGAAAATCCTCATTAAATGGGAAGATGTCAGAACTGCCTGTGCCCAGCAGTGCTGGAAGCCAGGGAGGGCAGGAGGAGCCCTGGGAGGAAATGAGGGGGCACTTGCTGGGAATTGTTGGAGGAACTTTATTTCTGTGGGAAAATGGGAAGGTTTGGAAGTAGCAATGTGCCAGGAAATGCATTGGTAGTGGATGATAAAACCTCCTCTGCTTGCAAGAAGGACTTTCCCCCCAAAAAGTGTTCTTGTACCAGCAGGTGCTTTGGTCAGAGGGCTCAGGAACCATTTCATGCTGCAGGGGGATCTCAGCCAGGATTATTTCTTGATCTTTTACAGAAAACAAATAACAGCAAATAACAACCACTCCATCTGATCCTCACATTCCTTTGGAGTTGTGTTTTTTTTTTAATCTTTCTCCAAATTCTTGAAGCCTGGAAGTCACCAGCAGGAGAAAACACTGAGCTGGTTCAAGTCATTTTAGTTAAAATCCCTCTCTCCTGCTCTGTGTGTTTTTGATCATGGAACAGCTTTTTAGGCAGAGTGAGAATTTGAGCAGAAAGCTGTTGTTTGGGTTAAAATATCTCCCATTTTGATCACTGAACATTTTGATGCTTTGCATATCCTCCTCATTTTCTGCCTCCCTCCGCCTTGGCTCTAGCCCAATGGGAAAGAAGGCAGGGCTTTTTTTTTTTTGGCTGGGTGGGTTTGTGGTTTTTTTTCTTATTTCAAGTTTGGAGAAAGAAAGAAAAAAACCCCAACAACATTTAGATGTATTTTGATGTTTTTAGGGAGTTAGAAAACACTTTCCCCTCCAACAGCTGTAACACACCAGATGCTCCTGTCTCTCCTTGCTCGTCTGAATTCTTTGTACTCCTCTCCTTTCTCACTAAATTCCCTTTTCCAGTCTCTGTGCCTGTTGTCTGGTGATGAGCTGGGGGCTGCTGGAGGGCTGCCTGAGCCCAGCCTGGCCTAAAACAAGCCCTGCCTTTTGTTTCTGCCTGGGTTTTGTTGGGAGGGAGCCTCTGGGCTGGGAGCCTCTGATGAATGAAACAGAGCCATTGTCAGCACGGGCCTTGTTTTCCTTTTGGAAGTGCTCACTGTGACAGAAACGCTCATTGTTGTGCTGGCAAACATAATCTGCTTTCTTCCTAAAGAATACAGAGGGGACGGATGCAGCCAGGCCTGGAAAAACTCAGAATTAGCTGGACTGGAGTTGTTTCAGCTGGAGAGGCTTCTGTGGAAGGAGGAACAATCTCATCTCTTTGGTCCATCTTGTGCAAAGCTGACAGCAGTGGATGGGAATTCATGACACAACAATTTGTTCACAGACTCTGGAAACAGGGGGCTGGGAAAGTGGAATTTCCATCACAGGTATTTCAGGATGGGCTTGTGGGTTGAGCAGTCTTTTGTTGCAAGTGGTTTATCTATATATCTATATCTATATCATCTATCTATATCTATATCATCTATATATATATCTATATCAGCCATATATATATCTATATATCATCTATCTATATATCTATATCTATATCTATATCTATATCTATATCTATATCTATATCTATATCTTATCTATATATCTATCTATATCTGTCTATATCTGTATCTATATATCTATATCTATATCTATATCTATATCTGTATCTATATCTTTATATCTATATTTCTATCTATATCTATCTATATCTGTATCTATATCTGTGTATATATACATACCCCAATACTGTTGTGGGCTAATATCTGGCTTAGGTTTTAAGCAGCTTTTCACAGAACGACAAGGTTGGGAAAGGCCAAAACCTGAAAAAATTCCATGAATCAACTGAAAACTGGGGGAAATCACCATAAATGTTGCATTTTCAGCTGTGATTGTGTTAATCTCTCTGCCAACAGTTAAAACTCTGGATATTTTCCCCAGGAACTCTGACCCTGGTGTCAGGACAGTGTGGAACCGGCCCTGGGAGGGGCTGAGGGATCAGGTCCTGCCAGACTGGCTTGGCACAGGTGGAAATTCTACAAACTGGGGCTTGAACTGGCCCCCCTGCCCAGAGTGAGCAGTAATTCTTGCTTTGGGAGTGCAGCCCTGAGTCTCTCTATTGAAATAATCCTCTGCAATGTGACTGGAAAAGGTTTAATTTGTCTGCTGAGAGAAAAAAGAGAGAAAGGAAGAGGCTGCAGAGAGCAACAGGCAGCACATCCAAGCTGAGGGGCCTCTGTGGATTAGAGCAGTGCAGAGAAGGAAAAAAAATATTTAGAGAGTGCTTGTTATCAATGCTGACTGCAGTGAGGGTGGGGAGAGGCCGGTGGGACCCAGCTCCTGCAGCATTCCAGGCTGCTGGAATTGCAGGGCTGTGGGGAGGGCTGGGATGTGCTGCACCCACAGATCACAGCTGGCAGCTGAGGGTTCACAGCCAAACAACCACGGCCCATCTCACTGCTCTTATCTGCAGCTCACAGGGTGGGAGCAGCTCACACGGGGCTCTCTAAAGATGTTCCTGGCTCGGAGCTGGGCTGGGTCAGAGCCCTGGGCTGGTTCCAGCCACCTCCATCAGGAGTTGAGCTCCTGCTCTGTCCCTGGATGTGCTCTCCATGGGTCCTCACAGGAGGAGACTCCATCTGCTCCTGCCTCTGCAATCCCTACAGGAATGCCTGGCTCCAGCCCTGCTGCTGGAGGGACATTTTTCATGGAATTACAGGGTCAATAATGTAGGAAAGACCCTCCAAGATCAAAGAATCCAACCTTTAACCCAGCACTGCCAAAGCCAGCCCTACCCCATGTCCCCAAGTGCACATCCATGGGGGTTTTAAATCCCTCCAGGGATGGGGACTCCACCACTGTCCTGCCTGCACAGCCTTTTCCATGGAGAATTCTTCCCAAAAATCCCCCCTGAGCCTGCCCTGGCCCAGCCTGAGGCCGTTCCCTCTGCTCCTGTCCCTGTTCCCTGGAGCACAGCCCGACCCCCCCCGGCTGTGCCCTCCTGGCAGGAGCTGTGCAGAGCCACAAGGGCCCCCTGAGCCTCCTTTGCTCCAGGCTCAGCCCCTTCCCAGCTCCCTCAGGAACTCTCCAGTCCTTTCCCTGCTCTATTCCCTGCCCTGGACTCACTCCAGCCCCTCCATGTCCTTATCCTGAGGGGCCAGTGCTGCCCCCAGGGTTGGTCTCCTAAATCCCAGGTCACAGGAAATCCTGAGGTGGAGGAGCCCTTGGGACCATCACACCCAGCACCTCAGGAATGGCCCCTGCAGGGCTGAACGAGGACCTTGGGGGTTTCAGGCCCTGAGCAGCTGAGCAGTGCTTTGGTACATGGTGGGAAATGGGCAAACAGGACTTTCCCAGCCCTTCCCTTGGAAAATGGGGAGGAGGAACCTTCAGTGTAATGTGGCCTCCAGGGCTGAGGACACGAGGGCTGCACATGGAGCTGAAGGCCCTGTGCCACATGGAGCTGGCCCAGTGGGACAGGGGGAACCCTCGGGGAACTGGGACCACTTTTACCTCAAGGATCATTTCTGAGTGATCCAGAGCAGTGCAGAGCCACAATCCCACCCTGCACACAACAGGGCCTCTCCAAACCCCATGGGCTGGAGCATCTCTGCTCTGAGGAAGGGCTGGGAGAGCTGGGACTGCTCAGAAGGAGAAGGGTCCAGGGGCCTCATCCCTGTCCATCCACACCTGCAGGGAGGACAGAGCCAGGCTCTTGCCAGTGGGACAGGACAAGGGGCTGTGGTCACACACTGAGCACAGGAGGATCTCTCTGAACATCAGGGAACACTTTTTGGCTGTGGGCTTCACCAGGTGCTGACACCAATTGCCCAGGGATGTTGTGGAGCCTCCATGCCTGAAGATACTCAAACTTTCTCTGGACACACGGCGGGTGAGACCCAGGCTGGGATTTATCCTACAAAGCCCCACCAAGGATCAAGGCTCAGGAGAAGCCAGGCAGGATTTCTGTGCTCCCGGGGCTGCTCTGCACTGCTGCAATCCGGGGCTGGTGAGAGGGAGCCCAGACTGAAGGGGAGATGCTCTGTGAAAAGCCCGACCTGCCTGCAACAGGGTCAGCGAATTCCCAACATCAACATCCAGGCAGCACCTCCAGATTGTTTCCAAAGCTCATTATTTCAGGGAGCTGCTGTGCGTGTGAGAGGCACTCATTACCTGGGAGCCTCGTTAGGTTTCCTGCTCTCTGACAAAGTGGGCATTGCTTGGCTCCCTTAATTAATGCTCAGAGCACTGAGAGGGAGCAGTTGTGTTCACATCAGGGCTCTGCTGCTGCAGACGTGGCCACTGAAATCATCCTTCAGAGGAGCCACCGAAGGCCAAGCAGCCTCATCCCACGTGGCAATTAAAGATATTTTTCCCTGTTGGAGCAGAGGACTTTGGCTGAAGGATCCAGCATGACTCCAGGCCCAGGTCAGGCTCTGCTGGAGCAGTCCTGCAGGACGCTGTCACCTGGTTGTGCTGCTGGTGATGTTCTGTGCTGGGGCAGAGCCTGCTGCAATGAGGCCCTGTCACGGACAGGGATGATAAAAATAACAATGAATTAGCAACAATTACAAAAACAGGTCAGAGATTTATTTTTCCTTCAGCTCTGATATAATTCTCCTGTTCAGCTTGCCAAAAGTATTTCCTTTTCTGTGAGAAATTTTAGCTTCTCATGAAAGCATTAAGAGTTTTTAATTCTTTTTTTTTTAAACCTGTCAGGATTTAAGAGGAGACTAAAAGAAAAAAAAAATCAAATTTCTTTGTTCAAAGACAGTGAATAAACTCCAACTGCAAATTACAAATAGCCCCTGGGAGTGAGGTCTAAGGAAGGGGAGTGGAAGTTGGGGTAATCATGTTAAGCTCCTGATGTGTCACTGAATCCTGCCAAGCTTTGAAAGGCAGGAGGCTCCTGAGTGCTGGAGCAGAAAACTCAAGGACAAACCTTTGTGAGCAGAACTGAGCCACTTCCAGGATCAGCTGAGCCTCAAAATCCCTGCCCAGCAATGTGTGGGGGCTCTGCTGGAGAGTCCCAGTCTGGGATGGAGATGGCACCAGTGCTCAGATAGGGGCAGTCCCAAATGGGAGCCTTCCCAAGGGCTGAGTGATCACTTTTCAGGGCTTGATTTTCTCCAGGAACAAGAAATAAACAATATTTCGAGGGGAGGGAGAAAACTCTTCAATGAATTGACCCTGTGCAGGGTTCAGGGAACTGCTGGGATGGTTTAACTGGTTAGAATGTTTAACTGGTGGGTGGTTTAACTGGTTAGAAGGTTTAACTGGTGGATTGGTTTAACTGGTGGATGGTTTAAGTGGTTAGATATTTAACTGGTGGATTGGTTTAAGTGGTTAGATATTTAACTGGTGGATGGTTTAAGTGGTTAGATGGTTTAACTGCTGGATTGGTTTAACTGCTGGGATGGTTTTGGAGGATGGAGCTGCCCCAGAGCAGCAGGTTCTGGCTGGTTTCCCCCAGCTGTGAGGAGCCCCAGGCACAGCCCCCACTCCCAGCAGCTCCTGGAGAGCCCCTGCAGGGCCAGCCAGGGCTGCTCCTGTCCCACCCCCAGCTGGAGCAGGGCACCCCCAGATCCTGCAGCCCCCGGGGCTGTGCCCCCCTGTGCACCAGCAGAGTCCTCCCAGCTGCTGCAGGAACGGAGAAGGGATGGAGAGGAAGGTGGAGAAGCAGCCTCAGCCCCTGCTCCATCCCTTTGCAGGCTCTGGCAGGGATAAGAGCCCCGTGTTTAGTGTGATTTACAGGAGCTGGGCTCTAATGGCTGTTGGGGGATCTTTAGCTTTCTTAGGAAAATCCTCTTAGGAGCAGCAGCTCCTTTAATAACCCAGCTGAGGCAGTGCCTCCCTATTTACATCTATTTGCATGTATTTGCATGCAGGCAATTTTGAGAGAAACATCTCAAAAGCTCTGATGACTTCACATTTTTAAACCTACCCATAATCTGAGGGGCTGGAGAGCAGGATTTTGGGGACATGTGGGATATTCCAGATGGAGAGGTGGGGTCTGGGAGGGAGCAGGACTCCTGGTCTGTTTGGATGCTGCCCAAAGGATTTGGGGTTGGAAGGATCCTGAGTGGATCCTCTGAAAGCCCTGGGGTCACCAGTCCCCCTGAACTCTCTGTGCCTGTGTTATCCAGGTTCTCCCTGCCAGATGGGAAAATGATGGAAAATGAAGGTGCTCCAGCAAAAAAAGGAAAATAAAAAGAGCTTTGTCAAATCCTGCCAAGTGCTTCACCTTGGGAACGGCGCTATCCAGGACAGGGAATGTGGGAGATCCCAGGGATCCATTCCCAAACTTTCCTGATGCTGCCCTACAAAATCCCAGACAAAGAAACTGCTTTGGAGTCTCCATCTGTGGAGAAACAGGGCCACTTCCCATTGGAACTGCTGGTCCAGGGAAGAGAAAATCCTGAATAATCATGGAATGAGAGAATCATTGGAAAGGATGGAAAAGCCCTCTGGGATCAGTTACCAAGTCCAACTGCCAATGCCAGCCCTGGCCATGTCCCCAGGTGCCACATCCACACACACAGCTTTTGAATCCCTCCAGAGATGGGGACTGCAGCCCTGCCTGACCACCCCTTCCAGGAAGAAGTTTGCCCTGATATCCAACCTAAACCTCCCCTGGAACAACCTGAGGCCACTTCCTCTTGTCCTGTTCTTCCCTGAGGGCAGAGCCCAATCCCCACTTGGCTGCACCCTCCTGTCAGGGAGTTGTGAAGGGCAATACTGATACTAAAACTAAAACTAATACTAATACTAATACTAATACTAATAATTAATACTAATACTATCCTACTACTACTACTACTACTACTATACTAATACTAATACTACTAATAATAGAACAGTGAGTCAGGAATTGGGAGCATTTTCCATATTGGACATTGAGAGAGTTTGTATCAACACAGCTCTATCACCTAAGCTCAATTTTAGGAAATTGAATTAGGCTATGACCTTTTCTGCTCCTCTCTAGACCACCAGAAATTTCAAACCTTCTCATTCTAATGGAGTAAAAATGTTCTTATATGATGCTAAACATTGTAATATGAAATGTGAAGGGTGAGACAATGTGAATTATGGGATAATAAAATTGATCCAGAGAAATGAAGCACAACAAGAACACAGGGGAAAAAATTGCAGATTTACTGTCTTGATACAACAGATTTAGGACAGCACTGAGATGAAACAATTCCACTTCCTACAGAAAATGCCACGGAAATTGGTGGATTTGCACAATCCTTCAGTCCTGCCATCCCTCTCCTCCCCAGTCCTCCTGAGCCAGCCCATCCCAGCTTAGTTTTGAGCAGCTCACAGGAGCAATATCCTGTCCCCAGCAGTGCCACTCCCAGGCTGGTGGCACCACCTGAGTCCTTGGGGTGGCACCTACAGTGCTCTGAAGGACAAGGAGCAGCGCCAGGGCCTCTGCTCATCCTCCCCCCATGCAGGTCAAAGCCCTTGCTGGAGACTCCTCTCTCTATTTCATTAATTCCCAGACATCTGCTGGGGAATGTCAGAATGTTGGGATCTCCTGGAACGAGCCGATAAACAGAACTGACACGGAATTAATCCCCGAATCACCTGGAGAGCCAATATCCCGTGTCTGAGCGTGTTACCATGGCTGCAGCCCTTCAGAGGCACCTTCAGCCCCTGCCTCCACCCAAAGCAGGAAATAAAATCCAAAATGAAGGAAAAATTAACTGGAATCATGTCAGGAAGAGCGTGTGTCCTCCCTGCTGCCGCCGGGCTGTGCCTGGCATGGGTGGTGAGCTGATTCCAGCTAATTATTTTTGTGTTTATATTTATTGGCTGTGATTAGTTATGCAACAAAGACTGTGGGAGAACAAATCATATCAGCACAGTTAATTGGAGATAACATGAGCAGCAGTGAAAGCCCTAATTTTGATATTTTCCGCATGAAAAGGAGACCTGATCCTGCTGGTTGTTAATCAATAAGGGCTGGTGAGGTCTCCATCAGAGGGGATGAGCCCAGGGATGGAAGGCAGCACACTGGATGAGTTCCTCCTGATTCTGCCTTTGCTTTTTATATAAAACTATTGGAAGTCGTGGATTTTGGTTGAGTAAAGCTGGGGTTGGGGTAATAACTGAGCTGATCCTGCAGAAAATGAAACATCTGGGCTTTGTTCCCTGGGAGTCAAGGCTGGGGTGAGGGCACCTGGCTGTAAATTTTAGGAATTGAATATGACCTTTTCTGCTCCTCTCTAGACCACCAGAAATGTCAATTTCCCAAACCTTTTAGGCTCTGCTGGACAGATCCCAGCAAGGCAAGGGCATCAAATGAGCCTGTCAGGGAGTCCATCTCCTGTCAGGGAGTCCATCCCCTGTTGGGAATCCATCTCCTCTTGAGAATCCATCTCCTGTCAGGAATCCCTCTCCTCTCAGGAATCCACCTCCTGTTGGGAATCCAACTCCTGTTGGGAATCCAACTCCTGTCAGGAATCAATCTCCTGTCAGTAATCTCTCTTCTGTCTGGGAATCCCCCTCCTGTCAGGAATCAATCTCCTGTCAGTAATCTCTCTTCTGTCTGGGAATCCCCCTCCTGTCAGGAATCCCTCTCCTGTCAGGAATCCATCTCCTGTCGGGAATCAATCTCCTGTCGGGAATCCCTCTTCTGTCTGGGAATCCATCTCCTCATGGGAATCCATCTCCTGTCAGGAATCCACCTCCTATTGGGAATCCAACTTCTGTTGGGAATCCCCCTCCTGTCTGAAATCCCTCTCCCGATGGGAATCTCCCTCCTGTCAGGAATCCCCCTCCTGTTGGGAGTGTCCCTCCTGTCCCAGCTGTGCCTCCTCCCCTTTCCCTGCAGCAATCCGTGTGGGGATGTGTCCCTGCTGTCCCCACTGCTCGTGTCCAGCCCCGGCTGTGCCACCAGCGCCTCCTGCTCCCATCCCAGCCCCGCTCTGGATCGGGGCACTGCTCCCATCTCCCATTCCTGGTGTGGAATCGGCCCCCAGAGCAATGTCCAAGGTCTGGCAGGGTCTGAGGCAGCTGCAGGTGCCAGCAGATGTCTGGTGTCACCCCTGGGACTCAGCTGGCAGCCAGCGGGGGACAGGTGAGGTGTCACACCCCCAGACAGGACAGGTGAGGTGTCACACCCCCAGACAGGACAGGTGAGGTGTCACACCCCAGACAGGACAGGTGTGGTGTCACACCCCAGACAGGACAGGTGATGTGTCACATCCCCAGACAGGACAGGTGAGGTGTCACATCCCCAGCAGGGGACAGGTGAGGTGTCACATCCCCAGACAGGACAGGTGAGGTGTCACACCCCCCAGGCTCTGGGCTCCTCTCCCCCACGCTGAAGCAGCTCAGGGTGCCCAGCTCTGGTGCTGAGCTCTTTGTCCCTGGGGTGAGGAACCCGAGCTCTGCTCCTCCCTCGTGCTCAGCTCCGTCCTGCAGCACCTCAGGGCCCCCAGCCTGTGAACCCCTGAGCCTCTGCAGGGGCTGCAGGGGCACCCTGGGCTGGATGCAGCACCCCAGGATGGCAGAATGAGAGGGAACGGCCTCAGGCCACAGCAGGGGAGGTTTAGGGGAGATAACAGGAATATTCCTTTATGGAAAGGGTGCCCAGGTATTGGAGCAGTGGTGGAATCATCTCTGCTGAGTGTGGCTGTGGCACTCAGGACCTGCCTTAGGGTGACCATGGTGGTGCTGCTGGTCCATGGTTGGACTCGGTTGGACTTTTCAAAGTGTTGAAAATAGATTTGTAGAAAATTCTCAATGCCTTACAACGTATTGTAATCAAAAATAGTTACCTTCTAATTGTAATAATGTGAATTATAACGTTTATATTATCTCACCCCTCACATAAGACTAAAAATAAACCAGAAGTTTTTAAAAGACCTCTCAGTTACTCCATCTCTAAGTAAAAAACCCCATAATCCAACATCAAAGGTCTTTTCCAACCTGAATCACTCCCTGGCTGTGATCCCCTCTGCTGCCCGTGGCGTTTGCAGCTTCCTGACTCCAGCAGGGAACACAAAACCCTCCAGCCCTGCCCCTCATCCGTCCAGTGCCCTCCTCTGCCTGCTCCTGGAGCCCAGCCCCAGCTAATTGGTGTTAATTGGACCTGTACAGGTATTTTCCTCCCCTCCATGTGCCCTGCTCCTTCTGTGAGCTCCAGCTGGTTTGTAATCCCTGACAGCAGCCCCAGCCTGTGGAACAGGAGCCTGAGGAGGTGGAACATGTGGAGGAGTTGCCTTTTTATCCCACTTGCTCTTTAGGAACTTTGTGTATTTGGGTGATTTTGAAGGCTCACTGAGCCAGGATCAGAATTCCCTTGGATTGATTGATTGATTTAGCAAGGAAAACCCATCTGGGAGCCTGGCTGTGGCACCACAACCATGGGATTTCCCCTCCCCTTTTCCAGTCTCACGGGATGTTTGGGCAGCTAAAAAACAAAGGAAGGGTTTTGTCTTTTGGGCTCTGCTCTGGGTGACATTTGGGGTTTGGTCTGGGGGATTTGAGCTGCAAGTCCAAGGTGGGGGAGCCAGGAGGGGCTTTAGGGTCTGTTTGTCTTTGAGAGACTGAAAATGCTCAAACTCCTGTTTTCCTTAGAGCAGGCTCGGGGATGATGCCTTGAGAGGCTGCCTAGAGCAGAGGCTGGACAGTGTTAAAGGAATAAAGTAGGGATTTATTAAAAGGCTTCCTTCAAAGGACACACCTTGGGCAGTACAAGAGCCTGGCCGAGGGTACACCCAAGATGGACTGTGGGTCACAAGTTTTCACACTTCTGTAAGTTTTGGTCTGTTTCCATGTTGGGGTTAATTGTCCAATTACAGTCCCATCCTCCCAGTTTGCTCCCCTCAGGTTGCTGTTGTTTGCACTTTCTGGGCCTGAAGCTGCAGCTTGGTGGAAGGAAGGTGTCCTTGGTTCTGGGGCTGGAAAAGGATTGCTCTGACCAAACTGTGAGGAGAACTTGCTGACACTTTATATGGAGTTCAGAGTTACACACTAATGCAGTACAGAATCTGGAAAATGAGAAAGCTCAAACTTAAGGCATCAGGGAGAGCACCCTCCTTTCTCACAGGGATGAGGGAATGGGATCCAGGAACTTCCCGAGGTCCCAGGGAAGGTGAGGTCACCTGGGGAGGTGTGGGCTCTGCCCTGCAAGGTCACACCGCCCCCCTGCTGCTCTGACAGCTCAGGAAACACAAACCCCAAGGGTTTGGGAGGCTTTGATTACCAAGGGGGTTGTTAAGGGCTCCATTCTGCCAGGGGAGAACTTGTTTTCCCCTGCAGGGCCAGCAGGAGCTGTTATCTTTGCAGGGATTAGCCCAGCTGGAGATTGCTGGACCAGAGCTCAGAACCCGAGCACACAAATCCCCTTGCCTTGAAAAGTTCCCTGCTTCAGTTCTGCCCAAAGGACATTTTGCTTGGATGCTTCCATCTTTAAAACACTAAACTCCTCCACAGCCAAGCTTTAATGTCACGTGGGAGCTGGCTTGCTTTGAGGAGTGGGAAATGCCACACACGGTGGCATATGCACAGCCCTGAGTCACAGGGAGAAAATAAACAAGGTTTGATCCACGTGTGTCTGTTTCCTGGGAGAGAGGTGCCAGGGCATGTTTGCTCGGGGAAGTGTTTGCGAGCCAGGCCCACCTGAGTGGGAAATAAATAAAAAGTGATCTGAAAATTAACCCAGAGCTGGCCTTCCTATGAGAAACTGGAGGTTTGGGGTATGGGAAGCATAAAAGAGCTCCAGCCTCGGGTGCTCCCGGGGATGGGGCAGCCCCAGGTTCCCAGGGAGGGGCAGGGTCCCTGTGGGATCCGTGGGTGACTGCAGGAGCTGCCGGGCCCAGCACGGCCCCACAGCTCAGAGATGAGCTCTGGCAGGGCTGAAGCAGCACACAAAGGGCAGCTTGGAGGCAGGCAGGGGCTTCTCCCTGCTGGGCTCACAGGGGTGAGGCTCTGCCCTGCCCTGTGTCCCCCTCAAAGGCTGCTCCTGCTTCAAACCCAGGCTCAGGAAAGGAATGGCTCAGGGACATTGGAGGGCAGGAAATCAGACTCAGTGTTGGAATTGTGCTCCTCCCTGGCCCTAAAATCCATTCATCTGTGACAATAATTGCCAGAGTTTACTGATTTCCCTGACTCTTTGATGGCAGGTAAGTAATCTGTCTGTCTCCTGTGGCTCAGCTGCCCTGGAAGAGTTTCCTCTTAGCAGGAATTGTTAAAAACCAAAATCGATCCAGCAGAGCCAAAGACAATTCTAAAACAGATCTCTGTTTAGTTGTTTGATGTTTTGTGTACTTGTTCAATGGATTGTGGCTGTCAGACTCCTCAGCATCCTTCCAGGGCTGGGCCTGGGAATGTTGGGATGTGGAAAAACACCAGGAATTATTGGATTCATGGCAAGCCCTCACCTCCCTCTCACTCAGGGACTGCTGAAAGTCCTGGACATACCCCAAGCTCTGTCTTAATCAAGGCTGGAGAGTAAAATTAGAAAGCTGATTTGACTCCATGTTCCCAGAAATGCCAGATCATGTAGAAGAGAAGGGATTTAATTTTTTTTTTCCAGGAAATCATCCTGCTTCTGCCAGGAACTGGTGGTGTCAGGCTCTGCTGGGGGAGCTTCCCAACACCTGGGTGCATTTCCTGGGTGTAAACGCTGCAGAAATGCTGCAGAGGCTCTGGAGGTACCAGGGAATTATTTCTCTCTCTAGCACAGGACCCTCCCACCACCCTGAAATGCCCCCTCTGAGTCTGGCAGGTTTTAGAGGAGCTGTTCCCCTCCTGTTCTCCCAGCCTGCTCCTTCCCCTGCCAAGACCTGCACGTTTTGTCTTTCCCGTTATCGCTGCAGAAACTCAAACATGATATTAGTTTAATTAGAGATCAGCTCCTTTTATGGCATGCAAATGCCCTGTCTGACTAAATCCCCTTCTGAAGTTGGCAGATGCAAATTAAATCCTGTGCACTGAAGTGTAATTTGGCTCTGAACACTCTTCAAGGCCCTCAGTGATTGAGGGGGTGGAGGGGAATTAGTCTTAAGCTGCATTTGTTGCTTTCTCCTCCCTTAATTTGTTTATCTGAACGCTACTGAAGCAATATGGGATGGAGACAAATTGCCAAGTGACACAAGAGCGAGAGCCAAGGTTTGACTGCTGAGTTCTGGAACTGGAAATAACCAAGGTCCAGTGTACCTGAAATAATGGTAAATACTGGGCCATCTGCCACTGCTGGCCCTCCTGCTCCAGGGGCCAGCAGGCTGGGAATGGCCAGGCTGGCAGCAGGGCAGCAGGGCCAGCCTGGGGCCAGCCCAGGCACTCACAGACCCCCGTTCCCAGGGAGAAATCTCCTCTTGAGCTGCTGCATTCCCACGGTGAAGGGTGACCCTGCAGTCCCCATCCCGCTGGAGCTGGCTCTGCACTGAGCTGGATCCTCCACACCCCCTCCTTCTCTGGGGCTCCGCGAGAGCTGCAGTCCCTTGGTGTGATCAACTGTCACACTGAGGGTCTGCAGGACACTGTCCCACAAGGAAAGCCTGAGAGAACTGGGATTGCTCAGCCTGGAGGAGAAAAGGCTTTGGGTCATCTAATTTTGGGCTTGCAGTGCCCGAAGGAGCCACAGGAAAAATGGAGAGGGACTGGGGACAAGGATGGAGGGACAGGAGGCAGGGAATGGCTGCCAGTGGCAGAGGGCAGGGCTGGATGGGATCTTGGCAATTGGGAATTGTTCCCTGGCAGGGTGGGCAGGGGCTGGGCTGGAATTGCCAGAGCAGCTGTGGCTGCCCCTGGAGCCCTGGCAGTGCCCAAGGCCAGGCTGGACATTGGGGCTGGCAGCACCTGGCACAGTGGGAGGTGGCCCTGCCATGGCAGGGGTGGCACTGGGTGGGGTTTAAGGTCCCTTCCACCCCAAACTCTTCTGTGATTGTTTATTTTTTGATCCTGGCATTGCCACAGAGGTTTTCCCACAGTGCAGGTGAGCAGGTTCCCCTGGCAGAGTCCCCTTTCCTCCATCCCTCGGGAGCTCTGTGGCACTGTGCGGGCTGAGCCCAGGAGGGGAATGTGCTCCCACTCCCTCAGCCCATCCATCCTTGCACTCCACGCGCAGCAATTGAAGCCAGAAGTGCTTTGAGGCAGCCCCAGCAGATTCATTACAGCCCATAATCAGCATTTGTCTTCGTTGCTCTCAGCTCAGGCAGGGGAGCAGCCCCAGCAGTTTTGCTCCCGGTGCCGTTTCCCGGCTCTGTTCGCTGCCCCCGGGTTTATTCTGCACTCGGGGCCGTGTTTGCCCTGCTGCAGTGTCTGATCACACGGGAGCTCCTGTGCCACCTCCCCACACGCCCTCAGCCGCTACCTGCCGCTGCTTTCCTCACCAGGTGGGTTTGTAGAGCCTCCCCTGCGCTGTGGGAATGAATCGAGCGGGGATCTGGAGGTGACGCGCTCCAATCCCTGCCATTGTGCTGAGCAGCTGAGCAAATAAGCGCCTTTCAATTACAGCCTCGTGCAGACACTCTCTGCTTATGTTTTATAACAATGATTTGGGATCAAGAGGTTTGCAGCTAAAGGGATAAACATTTAGCCCAGATAAGCAGATTTGTAGAAATTATTGTTATCCTGAGCTGGTTGGAATCATTAGGTCCCAGTCGCGGCCGGCTCTGAAATCTGACGGGGATAAATTTATCCCACCAAAGTGAAATCTGCTCAGGGATGAGTCTGAATTAGGGTATATTCATAATAGCATTTCTTTCTGGTGTTTAACATGGCAAAAATAGCCAGGGCAGAGAAATTATTTTCTTCCCCAGTCTCCCTCCACAAAGCATTGGCGGGGGTTTGTGGGTGCTGCCAGCAGCAGGAAGGGGGGGAGAAGGATTTGGAACAGAAGTGAAGTGAGATCCTGGACATTTACCTGTGAGGGACAGCGGGAAAAGAGATGTATAAATCCATGGGTGATGCTGATCCCAAAGCACTTGGATTGCCAGGGCATTTGGGGAACAGTTTTACCCCTTTGCTGCACCCCACATTTGCACAGAGACCTCTCTGACCCTCCAGAGCTGCTGTCCCTCGTTTGAGGGCTCTGTCTTTGGAATTCTGACCTGGCAGCTGTTAACGTTTACCCCTCTTTATCTGCTCCTCCCTCCTCCTCTCCACCTCCTTCCTTCCTTCTCTTTTCCCAGTGATGTTTTTGCCCAGAGGAGCATTATTGGGAGAGGGGTGAGATTTACCCACTGTGGGGGGTGGCAGCTGCCTGGGCAGAAAGTCATCTGGAAAATCCTCATCCATCACTCTGCCCCCATCCTTCAATCAGGATGGGCCAGAGGAGCAGCCTCTGGAATGGAGCCCAGCCAAGGGTGGGCAGCAGAGCTCACACTGATCCCAGGATTAGTGCCAGAACCGGGCAGATCCATCACGGTTATGGCGTGTTCTCCTCCTGGATAATGCCCCAATCAATAACTGACGAGAGGGGAGAGGAGAGAGCCTTTGATTTAAGGTTTGCCCAGGCTCTGTAGAGAAGCAAGATTTATTGCAACATAAAAATCCCAAATTTAGCCTGTGGCTTAATAGGCATTGGTGTCTGTGCTAATATGGGCTGGTATTTACTGTGCACCCCAATCCAAGGACACCACATCCATGTGCCTGCCCAGCCAGGGGCTGGAGTCAGCCAGGGAGGCACAGACCAGTCCTGACTGGGGATAACCTGATTTTCTTTGTTGCAGCAAACATTTGGAATCCAGCAGGGGCTTGCAAACAACCCTCGGTGTCAGCACAGGGATCCCAGGGCCTGCTCTGCATTCCTGGGAATTCAGGGAATTACATCCAGGGCTGCAGAAACCTCGGGAAGATCCAGAGCTGGCAAGACCTGCTGGATGTTTCTGTTTGCCCCCTGCTCTTGCCTTAGAAACATCAAATTATGGAACCACACAGGACATTTCTGTCTCTCTTGCCTTCCTGGGTCCATCAGGTCCAGCCCCCTCCCTATCCTTGGAGCTCATGGGGACCTGCACAAAACTCACACCCAGGTCTCTTGTTTGCCACAGCTCCTGTGCACGTGCTGCTGGAATGATGCTGTGCTGAGAGAAGGAAATGATCAGCCCACAATAAAACTGTTTTCCAGAGGTTGAGCAGAGCCTTGAAGATTTGGGCCTTTTTCCGCCCAATCAACTAAAGCTGGAGAAAACCAAGCAGAGCTTTTAAGTCCAGCTCCTAATCCCTGTTCTTGGCTGAAAAAGAGTGAAAAGCTGGAAATGTTGGAGAATTCCAACCTGGGTCACAGCAAATCCTGACACAGGACACAGCACCAGGAGGTCTGGGCTGATTTCAGCCGTCACAGGGATTTATCCAGAGATGGAGCTGCCCCAGACCAGGTGTGCTCTCAGCTCAGGGCACCTCTGCTCCAAACCCTTCCCATATTCCCAATGGATCAGCTGAGCCTGCAGGGTCTGACCCAAATTCACGGCTCGGAGCTTTTTGGTACTTTGAAGTTCTAGTCAGGTCAAAGAAAAGCACAAGGTGACAACCCTGAGGGTATTGAGGCACTCGGATTCCCAACATCCACCACAATTCCAGGAAAAATGTGTAGAGACCAGCACTCTGCACTCCCATTTGCCAGGAAAATCAGCAAGCAGCTCGTCCACAGCCCTCTGTCCTCCATGGACAATTCCCACCCTCCTCAACCCCTGCAGGTCTGGCTCAGAGAGGGGAATGGGCTCCAGCACAGAGGGAGATCCTTGGATTTATAACACCCAGATCACAGAAATATTCTGGCAAAATCTCAGCATTTCCTCCTTCCCTGCACAGGACACAAGAGTGAATTTTGTTCTTGACCTAGCACACCTTGGCCAAAGAGGAGACTGATGTGCTCCAGCCTAGGAATTACTCCATGAGTGACCCCAGCCATGGAGGAAATACCTAAATAATCATCTGAATAATTCCTGGGGCATCTTCTGGCCTTCTGCTCCACTGCCCCCAGCATTCACTGGCCTGGAATTTGTGTTCCCAACTTGTGCAAGATGAGCCCAGACCTTCAGGGCTGTCATTGAGCAGCTTTTGATACCAAACTTGGGAAAGTCCAGGTGAAAATCCACAAGGCAGAAAAAAGTCTCAGACAAAATGGGAGACTTGGCTGGAATTTACTCTCATTCTACTGGCAAAAGCAAATATATCCTCCACAAAGGAAAATATTCTGTGTATCCCCATGGGCCACTGACAGATCCTTCACAACCACACAAATCATCTCATTTTCAGACCCTTCACAAGACAGGTCAGCTCATTTGCCCTCCCAGAAAATGTCAGATGTTTCAGGAGTGGGTTGTTCTGTTGATCATTTCTCTTAAATGAGTCCCAATCTAATTCCAGAGTTGTTATCCAGAGTTAATCCCTGGCTCCCACCTCCCCAGGCTTGGAAAGAAATGTTGATCTCAATCTTGGCGCTGAACCTTTGTGTTCAGCCTCCTAAAAATTCAGCTCAGAGTAGACAAAGCTCCACCAGCATTGCTGAGGTCAGAAATGAATGAATATTTAAAGCAACAATGGCTGCATTTCCAGCCTTTCACAGCTCCAGAAGCAAAACACAAGAATTTTGTGGGAATTGAACCAACCAGAGTCCCCACTGGACACTGCTGTGGTACTGGCACAAGAGTCCTTTCAGTAATCTCCCTCCTAATTAATTTTCTTCTTATCACAGAAGCCGTTTCAGACACTGGGAAGAAAAAACACCTTTTCCTTGGGATGTCAGCCTGTCTCATCCACAGGCATTTCCCAAAGGAGAACTCACCTGGGACACCTCTCCTGGGCTGTTCCAGCAGCTCCCTGTGTCCTCCTGCAAGGCCAGGGGGAACCATGAGGGCTTTTAACCATGAGGGCTTTTAACCATGAGGGCTTTTAACCATGAGGGCTTTTCCCCAGCAAAGGAGCTCAGAGCAGCCATTCCCTGGAGCAACAGAAGCCAGCAGGTAAACAGGAGCAGAGTACTTGTGGAGTTTGGGATAACACACTAACAAAGGATTAGAATTCATCCATTTCTATTGAAAACAGCATTAAAATGGCCGAGCCCTAAATGAGGCTGAATGAAAGGGATTTATCTCCTCACCCAACCCAGGCAGACCCTTTATCAGTGGGGATGCTTCGCTGGATATGTCCCTGCCCGAGCCCCTTCTGTTCTTCCAGCATCTGAAAGAAACTTTCTCACTGCTGCTGTGGGAGGTGGAGCTGCCTGGGGAGGGTGAGCTGAGGGCTGGAGGGTCCCTGCAGAGCTCCTGGAGCTCCTGGAGCACCCTGGTCCCACATGGAGAGAGCCTGACCTGGAGATGTGGAGCCCCAGCAGGGTGGTACCAATTCCCTGTGTCCTCTTCACTTCACTGGGCTGAGCCCTTCTGTTCCCACAGGGCCTTTACCAGGAGCAAATCATCCCTTAAATCTGGGCCAGCACTGAAATAAACCCTTCTGGATACAGAACCACAGAAACATCAAAGCTGGGAGGGATTTCCAGGATCACCGAGTCCAAACCGTGCCTGATGCCCACCTTGTCCCCAGCCCAGAGCCCTCAGTGCCACCTCCAGGAATTCCTGGGACCCCTCCAGGGATGGGCACTGCAAACCTCCCTGGGCAGCCCCTGCCAAGGCCTGAGCCCCCTGTCCTTGCAGAAATGTTCCCCCAATATACAAAAATGAGACTTTAAGGATGTTCAGGGCTCCTTTTCTGTTGTTGGTGTGAGGGGTTTGGAGCTGTGGGGGAACAGGAAATGTTCCCTGCCAGAAGGGGCTGGGGCAGGGACACCTCTGCTGCTGGGGCTGCATTGGATGGATATTCCCCTGTGGGAAAAGCCTTTGGGATTCTGGTGCTCAGGATGGCAGAGATGAGGTGGGAAAAGAGCTCCAAGGACATCGAGTCCCAGCTGATCCCCACCTTGTCCCCAGCCCAGAGCTCTGAGTGCCACCTCCAGGAATTGCTGGGACCCCTCCAGGGCTGGGCACTGCAAAGCTCCCTGGGCAGCCCCTGCCAAGGCCTGAGCCCCCTTTCCATGGGGAAATTGCTGCTGTGCCCACCCTGAGCCTGCCCTGGCCCAGCCTGAGGCCGTTCCCTCTGCTCCTGTCCCTGTTCCCTGGAGCACAGCCCGACCCCCCCGGCTGTGCCCTCCTGGCAGGAGCTGTGCAGAGCCACAAGGGCCCCCTGAGCCTCCTTTGCTCCAGGCTCAGCCCCTTCCCAGCTCCCTCAGCCCCTCCTGGGTGGGTCACAACGCCCTTGCAGAAAAGCCCAGGTGGGGTTTATGGAATGCAAATCTGTCCAGGGACAGCCAATTCCTTCCCAGCACTTCGGGCTCATCTGCTGCTTTGCAAGGACAGAGGGATCACCCAGCTCAGGGGACAGACACGAACTGATGGGGCTGGGGAAGAGGAATCCAGAGCAGCCCCTCACTGTCCCTCTCCCTCTGAGCAGCAGCGTTTCAGACATCGCTCCTGTCACGGCACCAGCACAAGGCAAGGATTGGCTTTCCCAGCGAGCCGAGGGCTCACAGAATGCTGGGTGGAGCTGGAGAACACCCTCGGGTGTGGGGGGATTGCCCTGGGCACAGCCAGAGCTGAGGGCTCAAACCAGGCTGTGGCAATGCAGGGCTCAGCGTCCCATGCCACAGAAATGCCCTGATTTCTGTATTTCTGCTGGGCACCCCTGGGTGCTGGGTGCCTGTTGCTGATTTCTCGACTTCTGGATCTCAGGCTGGGCTCTCCCAGGGGGCTCCTCTGCTGGGGGAGACCCTCCTGGAGCGGTTTTGTGTCAGCAAAGAGAGACACACTGGATCTTTTTGGTCTTCAGGTTCTTGTTGATTGTTATCTTATCTAGAGTTTTGCATGCTGTCCACACCGGGCTCAGGAACTAGAAAAGCACAAAAATGGCCAACAATCTCTTGTTACAAAGTCTTTTAAAGCTAAACTATCCAGTTAAGAACTGACACCAAGATTATTTTCCCTTTTAACCCAATAACTGATCCCTCAAAGCCTGCAATGTGGATTTTTCCCCAGTTACAAAATGCCCCCCAAACCCATGGAGAAGGAGGAAGAAGAAGGAGGAAGAAGAAACCCAGGACAGCACCCTGAGCCCTCCATCTTGCTCCCATCCACAACACACTAAAAATCCCAAAATCTCAATTTCTCACCCAGTGATGCACCTACACTGCTCTCTATAATCTATTTCACACTTTCATGGATTCTAGTCTATCTCCAAGTCTGGGAAACTTTCTCCAGGAATGAGAGTCAAAGTCAGAGCTCCCCTGGGAATCAGGGCAGAGCAGACAGAGAAATATTCCCAGTGCTCTGGGTTTCTGCACCTGGGCTGTAATTTGGCCATTCCATTTCCAAGTTCCAAGCACTTGATGAGTCTTTCTTTTATAATTGGGGCTGAAAATGACAAAAGAGAAAGCAACAGGATTTTGCTCACAGAATTCAAAGACACAAAGCAAATAAACCCCCAAGAATGATGGCAGGGATCAATCAGTAATAAATACAGCCTGAGGGTTGAAACTTTGGGAAGCAGTGGAGCTGGGAAAGGAGGAGGTTGGAAAGAGTTCTCTGAGCTTGACATCTGCTCAGATAGAAATGCTCTGATATTCATGGGATGAAGTTTTCTTTTTACAGGGGCCAGGGATAAACTCCCTCAGTGTCCAACATGCACATCCATTCCCAGAGCTACACTCTGTCCTGTCAGAGGGCTTAAAATGGGATTTTAGTGAGGTTTTCCCACCTTATTTTAATCTCTGCTGGTGCTGTTGGTGTGGATGAAGGAGCTCCAGAACTGTAAATCTGTGTAAAATTGTGTAAATCTGTATAAATAACTGTGATCTCACCAAACAGAACTGAGTTACACCATTCTCCCCAGTAATAAACCTCCCTCCAGCTCAGCCTGGCAAAGGGCACAGCTGAGCCCTGGGAGCCCTGACCTGTGCTCCCAGCAGGAATGTTCATAAGCTCTTCATTTATTAAGCTCATTCCACAGAAATGCCTAAAATTGAGTTATGTGCTGAAAATCAGGAGTTCCACTTTGAAACAGGGCCAGGGAGGTTGTACCTTCCCTGAATCCTGGAGCAAAGCCCTTTTCTTTTTTTTTTTTGCTGGATTTGAACATGCAGATGTGGCACATCCCTGTTATTTCTCCAGCTGCAACAGGAAAATACCAGGAGGTGATTTTTTATTTTTTTTTAAATTACTTTTTTATTGGCATTTTCATTTTTTTTTAAAGATAAACATCATCTGGTTCCCGTTACTCAGGCAGCCACACAGGAAATGGTAATCAGTTCTGTTGATATTATTCTCCTCCGAGGGATTCCCAAGGAAAATATTGATGTAGGAATGAAGGGATTGGTGCAGTCCCTTGGGCAGGAGCAGAACAAGGGGCAGGAGGGTGGAACGTGGAGCACACCAAGGGCAGGGACAGGGCATCAGCCAGGGCATCACAGGGGCTCTGAGTGAGTGCCCCCGGGCAGGGGATGTGTTCCAAGAGGGATTCCAGCAGAGTTATCCCTTGGGCCAGCTGGAGTCACCATGCTGAGGAGGGGGAGTATCACAGACATCTTTTATGGAAAATCCTTTCCTTAGGATTTTTCCTCCTGAGAAGCTGAGAGGCCTCAGGAACAAACTGTAAACATTGATTATCTGCTGCTGTGGAATGCAACAGGTGCATCTGGGATTGGACTTGTGTGATTGTTTTTAATTAATGGTCAATCACAGTCAGCTGGCTTGGACAGAGAGCTGAGCCACAAACCTTTGTTATCATTCCTTCCTATTCTATTCTTAGCCAGCCTTCTGATGAAATCCTTTCTTCTATTCTTTTAGTATAGTTTTAATGTAATATATATCATAAAATAATAAATCAGCCTTCTGAAACATGGAGTCAGATCCTCATCTCATCCCTCACCTGTGACGGTGTCCACAGGGGTTCTGAGCTTTCCCTTCTCCCCCTGTGCCCCCTGGTCCCTGGGGCTGCTGCCCTCGCCCAGGAATTCTCCTGGAGGCAGCAGGGACCAGGCCTTGGGCTCTGGCTGCTGGGTCCGTGAATCACCTTCATGGAACCTCCGGGTCAGGAGAGTAATCAAATAAGGGAGGATGAGCCCACGCTGCCTCTTGGCACTTTCCACCTTTGCAGTCATTTTCTCCTCCCTTCCCCCGGAGTCAGCTCCCTTTGGCCTGACCTTGCCAGTGCCAGCTCTGCTCAGCCTGCAGAAATTGAGATTATCTGTCCCCCTCCGCTGCCCTGCTCTGCTCTCCCGGAGCTCCCCGGCTCGCTTTGCTCCCAGCCCAGGGCTCCCTAATTGTGTTCCTGCAGAGACAAAGCTCCCGCTGAAAACTGCGTCCCGGGGCTGCCCGGGCTGCCCAGCCCAGGTGTCCGGGCCCCTGGGGCTGCCAACTCCATCTCTGCTGGGTTCAGGGGGCTCTGCTCTGCCACCCCCCGCCCCGCCTGCCCCTCCTCCCCCTGCTCCCCCGGCAATCTCCTCATTGCTTAAAAATATTCAGCGAGGCTCCATCAAAGCGAATATTGTGTTATTGTTGCCAGGGGTGACATTAGATGAGAATTATATGAAACAATAAGGGCGCTGGAGTATAATCCATTTGACACTTGGAACATGTTCCCCGTGCTCGGCGCTCCTCGCACGCTCACCAACAGAACCGTCTGCATTTTCACACAGTATTTGTGTGCATCAGGAGATTTGTCTCCCTTTATTCTTCTGTCTGGTCATTCTCCACAGGAATTTGGAGGCTGCAGCCCTGTTCAAGCACCAATTTTGCTGTTTGTACCCACAGGAGGGAGGGCAGTGGATTGCTGTCAGCACAGGGCTGGGCTCAGTGCTTGGTACCCTTAAGATTCCAGAAGATTTTGGGTGGGAAAGGACCTTAAATCCCCCCCAGTGCCACCCCTGCCATGGCAGGGCCACCTCCCACTGTGCCAGGGGCTGCCAGCCCCAATGTCCAGCCTGGCCTTGGGCACTGCCAGGGCTCCAGGGGCAGCCACAGCTGCTCTGGCAATTCCAGCCCAGCCCCTGCCCACCCTGCCAGGGAACAACTCCCAATTCCCAAGACCTCATCCAGGCCTGGGGAAGCCAGAACCTGTGTCCTGATCTCTATTCTAAACCTGCCCTTGCATTTCCTTTGTGCCATCCAGGCCACAGCCACCAAACTCCTCTGAATTTCTGAAGGCCTCAGTAAAATGTTCAGCTTCATGGCCAGAGCTCATCCAGGAGGAAGCATTTTGTGCCTCCCCTCTGCAGCCCTGTTATCCTGTGTGCACAGGAGGCAGAGCTCCTCCCCAGGGGCTGCTGGTGATGTGAGCACTGAGCTTTGCTCCCTCCTCAATTCCACCTCAGCTGTGTCTCCATCCCAATACACAGAGCCTGGCAATTCCAGGGCTCAAAGGCTCCTTCAAACACCCTCCCCAGGTTCAGCCAGGCCGTGACTCAGCTCCCGTGTTCTGTCTCCACACACAGAGAAGCTGCTCTTCCCAGAAATAGCCATATTCCAATTATCTCAATGACTGATTCCACGGGACCAGCTCCCCAGTCTGCCAGATTCCCACCCACAGCATCCCTCCCTCACGTCCATCTGCTCAGCCCTGGCAGCTGACGTGGTTTCCATTCAGCCCCGAGGTCCCTGTGCAGCAGCAGATCACTTTTCACCTGGAAAAGGTGGAATATTGCACCTGGAAGAGGTAAATCCAGGACACAGAGCATGGGCTGGGATGTGCAGAGGGTTTAAAGCACTCGGGGTTAATTTTGGTGAGAGTTGGAGGCTTTTGGTAACTTGGGTTTGAGACAGAGAAAAATGTGGGGACTCTGACCAGAAAGGGCAAACTGACATTGCAAGGTTCCAACAGCAAAGTCTTCAGCATAACTGCATAAAAATGTGTTTATCTCACATAATCCTCCTGCTCTGTGTTATTTTCACTTCAGGAATCATTATCTTGCCCTCTGAGCTGCTCGCTGGGAATTATTTCCTATGAGAACTCTGCATCCATGCTGAAGCCCCAGCCTGGCTTTGTTTGACGTTTCCTGAGGGTTTGTGAACTTGCTGGAGTGTCTGAGGTGATTTGTGGGGCTCACACGAGTGCAGGTGAGCCTGGCTGGGCTCTGCTTGGCATTCTGGGCTCGTTCCTGCTCCAGTCTCAAAGCAAAGCTGGTGGAACATGAACCTCCCCAAACAGCCTCTGAATCAAACATCTACCAGAACTTCTGCAGAACGAAGCAGTGAGAGATCCCTGCCCCAGTGGAATTCCCATCCTGCCAGGCAGTGATCCTGCTGCAGCTGCCAGGATGGGAAAAGGCAGCGTTGGTCCTTTGGGATGGGCTTTACTTTGCTTCAGAAGCCCTCGGGGAACAGCAGGAGTTTGGGGTTTGTGTGCCCTGCTCTCCTGGCTCAGGGGTTTGGGGTTTGTGTGCCCTGCTGTCCTGGATCAGGAGTTTCAGGTTTGTGTGTCCTGCTCTCCTGGCTCAGGGGTTTGGGAATTGTGTGCCCTGCTGTCCTGGCTCAGGAGTTTCAGGTTTGTGTGCCCTGCTCTCCTGGCTCAGGAGTTTCAGGTTTCTGTGCCCTGCTGTCCTGGATCAGGAGTTTCAGGTTTCTGTGCCCTGCTGTCCTGGATCAGGAGTTTCAGGTTTCTGTGCCCTGCTGTCCTGGCTCAGGAGTTTCAGGTTTCTGTGCCCTGCTGTCCTGGCTCAGCAGCTCTGGCTGCTCTGCTCCTCTGGCCAGCTCTGCTCAGCAGCACCGAGGTAAACCCAGCCTGACTGAGTGACCCTACACAGGAAAATCAATGCTGCTCACAGGGAAAAGGGTGTAAAGAACAAAAAGGTAAAATAAAAAATCCTGTGGAACAGAAGATCAACAATTGATGCGTGGGGAAGCACCCAGGGTGACTGGAAGATTGTAACATTTTCCTCCCTGTTTGGAGATTTGTTAATGTGGCTCCTTCCCTGGCAGCAGCCCCAGAATGACAAATCAGAGCTCAGGTCAGAGGGGTTAAAAGGGACCTTAAGGATCAGCTCAGCTCATGTTAAAGCTCACCCCTGCCATGGCAGGGCCAGCTCCCACTGTGCCAGGTGCTGCCAGCCCCAATGTCCAGCCTGGCCTTGGGCACTGCCAGGGCTCCAGGGGCAGCCACAGCTGCTCTGGCAATTCCAGCCCAGCCCCTGCCCACCCTGCCAGGGAACAATTCCCAATTGCCAAGATCCCATCCAGCCCTGCCCTCTGCCACTGGCAGCCATTCCCTGCCTCCTGTCCCTCCATCCTTGTCCCCAGTCCCTCTGCAGCTCTCCTGGAGCCCCTTCAGGTCCTGCAAGGGCTCTCAGCTCTCCCTGGACCCTTCTCCTCTCCAGGTGAACCATGAGGTAAAAGAATTTCCCATTAAGAAGTGCCTGTGGAGCCCTTGGCAGCCCTGGCAAGGATCTGGAAGCACAGGACAGGGCAGAGCTCAGCGCTCCAGGGCCAGAGCAGCAGGAGCAGCTCCAGCCATGGCACCCCCAGCAGTCCTGGGGCTGAACCCTCTGTCCTGTCCTTTAACTGAGCATGGAGATAATTAAATTTTGCACCGTGGTTACACCTCAGTAAATATTGTCTATAAAAATCAATTGGCATTTACTGTACTTAAGGTATAATAACGATTCTTATAAATCTAAATTATCCCAATAAATCTAAATTAAATGCCTAGGTTTAAATGTATTTAGGACATTTAATTAATAAAGTGTTACCAAATAACCATTACTAATCTGTTTACTTCAAGCCTGATTTCCATTTCCAAAGGATTTATTTCTCAGCAGTCTGTGTGGGAGGGTGAAAAGATGTGAAAGGGTTTTAAACAGCTACTGCAGGTACCAGAAATATTGGGAAATTGCCCAGGAAATTCCCTCATCTTTTCCCCCATGGAGAAATGCTGACGTGCTGGAGCCAGAAATTTTCAAAAGAAAAAGTCCATTTTGATTTATATGGAATTTTAAGTGTTCAGAAAGTTCTGAAGTCGGAAACTTCCTCTTTCAACATTCTCTTGATTTAAAGCTCTACTTTGCTGTTAAAGCTGACTTTCCAATTAAAAATATAATTTAACTTATTAAGACAAAAAACAAGGATGAAAAGTTCAAAATCCAGGCAAATGGATCTAAATAAAGCCTCAGATTAGACACAAACACTTCATGGATTATCCACCCACTGGTGAAAACCAGCGATTTTCACTCCTTTTTCCTTGGCACTCCTCTTGGGAAGGTCCCTCCTCGAGGTCTGGGGCCAGAGCAGCTCCAGGGGAGCCCGGGGCAGGGGAGGCTGGAGGTGACCCCAGCCCAGCCCAGCTGGGCCCAGCTGCTCCTGCTGGAAAGCCCAGATCCCCTCTGTCAGGGACATTCATCCACAAACACCAGGGGTTTATGGCCAAAAAGGAGACAGAGGAGTCCTTTTAGTTTTTTTCAATACAGGCAGAGGCCATGGGGCATCCCCTGGGGTCTCTCCAATTTTTGGAGGATGCAGCCTCCTTTTTATCCCAATTTCCAGCTGCATTTCCCTTCTCTCTTTCCCCATTTCTGAGGTACTTGAGAGGTTCAGACTCCCCAATACACCTGATCCCAAAAATTTCCCTCTAATGTATAACCCTCCCTTTTCATTTTTAATTCTTATGGAATTAAGGGGTTTTCCCCATTGTTTCTTTCATCTTTCAATTCTTTCATCTTTCATCTGTCCAATTCATTTATCTGACAATCTACAATTTATTTGCAAAGGCAAATATCTTTTTCCATTCATCAATCAGTGGAATCCTTCCCATTGTTTCTTTTATCTCTCAGTGCTGGTTTTACCTCCCAGCAGCCCCACAGCTGGTTTGGAAAGACAAATCCAACATTCCTCTCAGCTCATTCTGGGAAACCTCAGGACCCAGAGCTGCTTCCTCCCCTCCAGCTCGGGGATCCTCCCCCTCAGCCAATTCCCCATCACAGCACTGGGACATTTCCTCTGGAAATGGGATTTTATTGCTCAGTGTTTTCCTCAACAACTGCACAGCAGAGACTCCACAACTCCCCCCACGAAGCAAATCTTCATCTGGGCTGGAACTGTTTTTATTTCAGTTTCCTTTTTATTATTTTTGCTAAAAAGCTGCAGAAAACACAATTCTTGTCAAGACAACCCCAGATATTTTTGCTGTTTTTCCAGCCAGCTCTGCTGCAGAGCCCCAGCCCCGTTAACCCCTGGATTATTCCTCCCTCCCCCCATAATTAACATCATTAGGCTGAGCTCATGCAAAGCCAGAGGGTCAAGCTCAGCCTGGTGCAGTTCTGTTGTACCCAACCCAGATCTACCCCAGTGATTAATTTAGCTAGAAACACATAATTATAGGCAATAAAAAATGATTTCTCATGCTACTGGAAAGTGCCTGAGACTGTTCCCTGTGTGAGAGCAGCACCTGGCACAGCCCGGTGGGCACAGTCCAGCTGCCATGGAATTATTCATGGAAATGTAGAAGGGTGGGAGGGGAGGGTCCCAGCCCAGCTGTGTGAGGAGGGGTCGGGACCAGAGGGGGCTGGAGGTGCCACCTGAGGGGGGCTGGACTGAGGAGGCCAAGCAGAGGAAATTCACAGCTTTGTGCAGGGTTTGTGTGGGACATGAGGCAGAGGTGAAGTTAAATCAGGTATTTCCTGTGAGAAAAGGCTGGGAGAGCTGGGGGTGCTCCCCTGGAGAGGAGAAGGCTGCAGGGAGAGCTGAGAGCCCTTGCAGGGCCTGAAGGGGCTCCAGGAGAGCTGCAGAGGGACTGGGGACAAGGATGGAGGGACAGGAGGCAGGGAATGGCTGCCAGTGGCAGAGGGCAGGGCTGGATGGGATCTTGGCAATTGGGAATTGTTCCCTGGCAGGGTGGGCAGGGGCTGGGCTGGAATTGCCAGAGCAGCTGTGGCTGCCCCTGGAGCCCTGGCAGTGCCCAAGGCCAGGCTGGACATTGGGGCTGGCAGCACCTGGCACAGTGGGAGCTGGCCCTGCCGTGGCAGGGGGTGGCACTGGGTTGGATTTAAGGTCCCTTCTAACCCAAACCATTCCCTGATTCTCAGATTCACCTGCAATTACAGGAGAGCGCTTTAATTAGTGAATCCCTCATCCAGGCTGGCTCCCAGTCCCACTGGAGGCAGGGTCTCATCCAAGGGGACTCATCCCAGGCTCACTCTGGGCTCCTGCCAGCTGAGCTGGGCTCAGGGTGCAGCACATCCAGCCCCAAAGGGCCTCAGCTCTGTCCAGCCACTGATGAGAGCAGAGCACAGAAACCCCTTCCAGGGAGATGAGGTATTTTGGAGCCTGTCTGTCTCCTCCTGCTTGATTCAGACTGAGTTTGGCAGATGGAAACAAGCTCAGTCCTAAAGAGGCTGAGAAAATCATCCTTAAAGGGAGCCTGGCGTGTGTGCCAGAGCAACTGCTCGGCCCTGGGAGTGACACTTGGCTTCATCTGTCTAACAAGTCTGATGGGCTCTCAGTGTCTCTTCTGATTGGGTTAATTTATTTGTTTTCATGCTAAGTTTTATTGTTTATTGATTTCCCGAGTCACCCCGAGCCCGTGTCAGTTTTTATCTGCTCCCAGTAATGGAAATCGTTCTGTGGAAGATGCACCGTGTAAAATCTTACTGCAGCCTGCCCAGGACCTACAATCACCGTTAATTACCGTGATTACGGCCCTTGGAGATGACAAATCCAGGCCTCTTGTCCCTCCAGTGCTGCACACAAGTCCCACTTTCCCCATTCTTTGTTCTCCAGACTCTCGAGTGCCCAAATCCCTCACTGAGGACACGCGGGAGCAGCATCCAAGCTGTCACTGCCCCAGCGTGCAGGGCTCTGGGCTCCCCCAGCAATCCTTCCAGGCAGCCTGGGGGAACGTGACAAACTCCCTGTGCCATGATCCTCGTGCTCAGATTGCCCCGAGATGCTTTTTTTAATGATTTCCAGAGATTTCAACCCGGTTTGAGTCAGGAGAGAAGGAGCAGCAGCAAATCTCAGCGGGGTGATGGTGGCCGGGGCCTCTCTGGGCTGCTCTGTGTCACCCTGGCTGTTGTGGCATGTGGAGACTGGCACGTGAGAAACTGCTCTTAATTGCTCAAAATTGCTCTTAATGACTCAGTCCTGCTCCTGCACCCCTGGGCATGGCACCCCCGGGCATGGCAGCCCTGGGCATGGCACCCCCGGGCATGGAAGCCCTGGGCACGGCATCCCCGGGCATGGCAGCCCTGGGCATGGCACCCCTGGGCATGGCGCCCCTGGGCATGGCAGCCCTGGGTATGGCACCCCTGGGCATGGTACCCCTGGGCATGGCACCCCTGGGTATGGCACCTCTGGGCATGGCACCCTTGGGCATGGCACCCCTGGGTATGGCATCTCTGGGCATGGCACCCCTGGGCATGGCACCCCTGGCTCCTTTTGGGGAGGTTTGAACCCCCCAGCCTGTCCTGCATGGCAGGTGGGACGTGTGACACCTGAAGAGCAGGAAAACCCCGGGGAGCAAGGGACAGGACAGGAGGAAATGCCCTCAAGCTGCACCAGGAGGGTTAAATTGGATATTGGGGGAAATGTCTTCCCTGAGAGGGTGGTCAGGCACTGGAACTGGGGAGGAGGTGGAGACCCCAGCCCTGAGGGCAGCACAGGGCAGGGCAGGGGAGCAGCTCCCAGGTCAGACAGAAATAACGAGGTGTGACTGCCCCAGCGGTGCCAGGCAGTGTGGGGAGCCCTGCTGGTGACCCTGGCAGCGTGGGGAGCCCTGCTGGTGACCCTGGCAGCCAGGGGAGCCCTGGGAGCCCTGCTGGTGGCCCTGGCAGCATGGGGAGCCCTGCTCATGGCCCTGGCAGCCAGGGGAGCCCTGGGAGCCCTGTTGGTGACCCTGGCAGCATGGGGAGCCCTGCTGGTGGCCCTGCCCCCAGGATGGGACAGGAGACAGGAGAAGGCTCCTTCAGCATGGGGGAGAGGCACCAGGGGTGGGGGGAGGCTTCTGCACCCCGTGCTGAGGTGGGTGGGATGGAGAGGGAGGCTCACAGTGCTCAGTGGGACTCCAGTGGGACAGCACAGGGTGCTCCTGAAGGGACTGGGGGAAAAGGCACAGAGAAAAGGCCTGGGGGGGACGGGCCAGTGCAAACCCTGTCAGGAAGGTGAGGGGTGGGTGGTGAGGGGAGACCCTCCAGGCACAGCCCAGTTTGAGGTTCCTGACCTTCCTGCAGCCCTCCTGCCCCTGGCTGTGCCTCCGGCCCCAGAGGTGCCCAGGTCACTTCTGGCTGCCCTGGTGGGACCTGACCCTGGGCTCCTGGCCCAGCAGGGACTGATGCACACCCTGAGAGCAGCTCTGCCTCCCCTCCTCTTCATCCCTCCTGCCTCAGCCACTCCCAGCTCCCGGCCGGGGATGGGCAGCTCTGCCTGGGGTGGGTTTATGTATTTCCATAACAACTGAGCCTGATTTTCACGGGCACTGAGATCCCTTTCCACCACGGAGAGTGCAGAAAAGGCAGAAATAATTCACATCTGCCTTGAAACTCCTTCCTGCTAGCACAGGGATGTAAAAGAGTCCCCACCTAAGTGCCCAGAAACCCCTTCCTTCCCTCTCTGCTCCCTCAGCCTGTGATGCTGGCATCGCTGATGAGCTGACAGCCAACACTTAAACGCTCCGAGCCTTTATTATTTATTTCTTGGGCAGAGAATTACCACTCTGGGTTATTTTTATTTTACAGATCCAGCTTCTGAAACTACTTAAAAAGCTTTCGATCAAAGCTTACAGTGGTGCTGACAGAACACCGAGGGTTTGCGCTGGGGAGAGCCATCATTAATTATCAGCCTGTGAGCAGCACTGATAGTGCAAGCATTTGATTTTGATTTAATGTCTAAATAAGCTCGCTTACAATGGCAAAGAGCTTCCTGTTTAATTGAAAAGCACTAAGTTTTCTATCTGCCCTTCTTCTTTTTCATTCTGGCCACGATCCAGGTGTAGAAATAGAAAGAAACACGAACAGAATGCAAAAAGTCGGTGTGAAAATGCATCAGAGGCACGGGAGCCTGCTGAGCCTTCTGCCAGCACCGCTGCTGGCCTGTCTGGGCCAGCTCTGCTCTTGCAGGCTGTCCTTGTCCTTGAGCTCCCCTTCCAGCCCAGCCCAGTGCCAGCCCTGCTCCCTGTGCCCCCTCCATCACCCAGCCCAGCCCAGTGCCAGCCCTGCTCCCTGTGCCCCCTCCATCACCCAGCCCAGCCCAGTGCCAGCCCTGCTCCCTGTGCCCCCTCCATCACTCTGCACAGCACCAGTGCCAGCCCTGCTCCCTGTGCCCCCTCCATCACCCAGCCCAGCCCAGTGCCAGCCCTGCTCCCTGTGCCCCCTCCATCACCCAGCCCAGCACAGTGCCAGCCCTGCCCTCTGTGCCCCCTCCATCACTCTGCACAGCACCAGTGCCAGCCCTGCTCCCTGTGCCCCCTCCATCACTCTGCACAGCACCAGTGCCAGCCCTGCTCCCTGTGCCCCCTCCATCACTCTGCACAGCACCAGTGCCAGCCCTGCTCCCTGTGCCCCCTCCATCACTCTGCACAGCACCAGTGCCAGCCCTGCTCCCTGTGCCCCCTCCATCACTCTGCACAGCACCAGAGCCAGCCCTGCTCCCTGTGCCCCCTCCATCACCCTGCACAGCACCAGGGCTTCCCACACCTTCCCCAAAATGGCATTTTCATCTCAGAAAACACCTTTCCCCAAAGGCAGCCGAGCAGGAACATCTCTGTGCCAGGAGAGGGGACAGACCCTGAGGGCACCAGGGCTGCCCAGGGCTCCTCAGCCTGGCAGACACAGCGTGGGTGTTTCAGTGCCAGACACCCAACACTGCCAAGGGCACTGCAAGGGTGATGGAGAGGCTGAGCCAGCGTGCCAGCCCTGCCACTGCCCCTGACCCAGCATGGCACCCTGTGCCAGCCCTGCCTGTGACCCTGCCTGTGACCCAGTGTGGCACTGCCCCTGACCCAGCATGGCACCGTGTGCCAGCCCTGCCTGTGACCCAGCGTGGCACCGTGTGCCAGCCCTGCCTGTGACCCAGTGTGGCACCGTGTGCCAGCCCTGCCTGTGACCCAGTGTGGCACGGTGTGCCAGCCCTGCCTGTGACCCAGTGTGGCACCCTGTGCCAGCGCTGCAGTGGCTTCAGCAGCCACCGGCCAAGGGATGCATATATTGTGCCAGACACACGGACACACAGATCGTGGGGACACACGGACTGTGCCGGACACACAGACTGTGGGGACACATGGACTCTGGGGACACACAGATTGTGCTGGACACACAGACTATAGGGACACACGGACTGTGCTGGACACACGGACTGTGCCTACCCACAGCAGTGATCTCTCCTGCCCCGTGTCCCTGGCCAGGCTGCCAGTCCCCACAGCCAGGAGCAGCAGGAGCAGCAGGAGCTGCTGGACAGCAGGGGGGCAGCTCGGGGGGTCCCTGAGGCTGCAGTGAGGGTGCCAGCTCCATCTGTGACCCTTCAGTCCCTCCACCCCTTCCACAGGGACACCGGGGTTGGGGACCATGGAGGGGGACATGGATGGGGACATGGATGGGGACATGGATGGAACATGGATGGGGACATGGATGGGACATGGATGGGGACATGGGTGGGGACATGGATGGGACATGGATGGGGACATGGATGGGACATGGGTGGGGACATGGATGGGGACATGGATGGGACATGGATGGGACATGGATGGGGACATGGATGGGACATGGACATCTTGCCTGGCTTTGCCCTGAGCCACATGTGGTGACCAGCACAGAGCTCAGGAGTGTGGTTGTTATAACTGGGGGGGAAAACCATTCCTCCTTTTTTATAAGGGAAAACCATTTCCCTCTTTTTTTATAAGAGAAAATAACTTCCCCCTTTTTTTTTTTCATAATGGAAAACCACTCCCCTTCTTTTTTATAAGGGAAAACCATTTCCCCCTTTTTTTTATAAGGGAAAACAATTTCCCCCCTTTTTTATAAGAGAAAACCACTCCCCCCTTTTCCCCCAGTCCCCACAGGGGTTCAGGTCCCAGCAGTGTCACCAGGCTGGGCTGGGGTGGATGGAAGGGTTGTTGGAGTCAATGATTTTCCCCAGTTCCTCCATGGACAAAGCTCCTGCTGGGCTCTCCCTGGGATCTGCCTGGCCCTGGAGGCTCAGGGGGAGCTCAGCCCCTGCTCAGAGCCACCCTGGAGGTGACAGCTGTGGTGGTGTTTGAGGGTCCCCAGGATGAGGGAAGAAATGAGACTCTTGACTCCATGTTTCAGAAGGCTGATTTATTATTTTATTATGTCTTATATTAAAAGAAAATTATATATTAAAACTATACTAAAGAAAGAAAGGAGACATCAGAAGGCTGGACAAGAATGAACAATAAAAACCTGTGACTGCTCACAGCCTCGACACAGGTGGCTGTCATTGGTCATCAAGTAAATACAATTCACATGCTGGGTAAACAGTTCTCCAAATCACATTCCAAAGCAGCAAAACGTGGAGAAGCTGAGAAAAGATCCTGGCAAAGGGATTTTTCATAAAATATGTGAGTGACAGACAGGTCCAGGGGAGCTCTGAGCTGCTGTTGCAGCTCCTCCCCACCACCCAAACCACGCGCTCATAAAGGATTTTCCACCTCAGGTGCCTTCTCCAAGAGTTAATGAACTCACCAGGGCAGGGAGGAGGGGAGCCAGGGATGTCTGAATTCCCAGGAGGGAGCTGCACCATGGCAGGAGTGCCAGGCAGCAGAGCCTCCCACACTCCTGGGCCCGGGGCTTTGCACATGTGGGAGTTGTGCTCCTCTGCAGAAGCTCAAACAGCTGCCAGAAGCTGCACTGCTGCTTGGAAAATTAGAATAAAATACAGCAAAATAAAACACAGCAAAAAATCAGAATAAAAATCAGGTTCTTCCATGAAATGAGGAGGGGAGAAAGGTAAACTGAGGCACAGAGCCATGACATGAAGATCTTACTGTCTGAGAGCTGAAAACAAGTGGCACAGACCAGACAGATCCACCCAGCTGCAGACAAAATGTCTTTGCTAAGTGACTTTAAAGCTAATGACATGTGACATGCCGAGATCAGGCTGCTCAGCAAGGCAGGACAGCAGAGATAATGATCGTTTGTGAAAACCCAACCTCGGGAGGGGCCAGGGCCACCCAGCAGAAATGTGACTTTGGCTGGCAAGGGATGGGACAGCACAGGGAGGTCACAGCATTGCCACCGTGCCAAAGCTGGCCCGGCTGCTCAGGAAGGAACAACAGAACCAGCACGTCTAGACAGGGCTGGGCTGGCTCAGGAAAACGAGATTTAGACATTGAAAAATCATTATTTCAAGATGAAACTACAGATTTCTATCTCAGCCCTCATTTTCTCCGGGTGTGTGATTGTGTGGAGCTGACAAAGCTGCCGATTTCTGCAGGCCCTGGGAGCAATTTGCTAAATAAAAGAGTTTGGGTTTGACTAAATAACAGCCCCTGAGCAGGGCAGTGACTGCCCAGGGCTGCTCTGAACACACCTGGCTGGGACTGGGAGCAGGGGAAGTGCAGCCCCTGCCCTGCCAAAGGCCTGGGGAGAGCAGGGAAATCCTCCCTGCACGGAGCCAAACTGGAGAGTGGGGACCAGAGGGGCCTGGGGAACACAGGGAGAGCTCAGAGCCCCAGCCTGGGCTGGGCTGGGAGGGACCTTAAACCCCTCCAGTGCCACCCCTGGCATGGCAGGGCCAGCTCCCACTGTGCCAGGTGCTGCCAGCCCCAATGTCCAGCCTGGCCTTGGGCACTGCCAGGGCTCCAGGGGCAGCCACAGCTGCTCTGGCAATTCCAGCCCAGCCCCTGCCCACCCTGCCAGGGAACAATTCCCAATTGCCAAGATCCCATCCAGCCCTGCCCTCTGCCACTGGCAGCCATTCCCTGCCTCCTGTCCCTCCATCCTTGTCCCCAGTCCCTCTGCAGCTCTCCTGGAGCCCCTTCAGGCCCTGCAAGGGCTCTCAGCTCTCCCTGCAGCCTTCTCCTCCCCAGGCCGATGGACCTGGAATAGCCAAGAGTGGAAGAACCGTTGACAGCTTTAAAGGCTGAGCCACAAGGGCTCATCTGCTCCCCCAGGTTTTCACAGCTCCCTCCCCTTCCTGGAGCTGCTCTTCCCTGCAAGGGCAGGATTTGTCCTTTAGCGCAGGAGAAAGCAGAGACCTGTTTGAATAATTGGTTTCAAGGCTCTTTGGTAATGCTGCATAATTTAAAATACAAAATCAAAGATTCTGTTAAACTAGGTTTTAAAAAAACCCAAAACCCCCCAACTTTTTCTTTGGGAAATTGGATAAAAAAATGTAATTGCAGACCCAAGGGAAAGTTTTACTTCCAGCCTGAGCACTTTCAAAAGTGATCATAAAAATAATGGTGAATTCTAAGCAAGGCCGCTGCAGGCTGGAAAATGGAAAAGTTTCATTTTAGCACTTTCCAAGGGGACACATCAAACTCTTCCTGAGCACAGGCAGCACAAGCCACTTAGCAGGAGAGGGATGGGTTTGCTCAAGGTATCAATCAGGCACTCGGTGTTTTGCAGCAAAAAAGGGGAGTTTTACTCCATGAAATCATCTCAGAAGTGCAGAAGCCCGCCGGGCTGTGCCCAGGATCGTGCTGTGCCAGGATTGGGCTGTGCCCGGGATGGGGCTGTGCCCGCCGGGCTGTGCCAGGATGGGGCTGTGCCCAGGATTGGGCTGTGCCAGGATCAGGCTGTGCCAGGATGGGGCTGTGCCTGCCGGGCTGTGCCAGGATCGGGCTGTACCAGGATCGTGCTGTGCCAGGATCGGGCTGTGCCCAGGATCGGGCTGTGCCCAGGATCGTGCTGTGCCCAGGATCGTGCTGTGCCAGGATCGGGCTGTGCCCAGGATGGGGCTGTGCCAGGATGGGACTGTGTCCAGGATCGGGCAGTGCCCAGGATCAGGCTGTGCCCGGGATCAGGCTGTGCCAAGATCGGGCTGTGCTAGGATCGGGCTGTGCCCGCCGGGCTGTGCCCGGGATCGGGCTGTGCCCCCACTGCCCGGCAGGAGATGGCTCAGATCGGCTCAGGGCCGGGGCTGGAGCTCGCCTTTCCAGCGGCATTCCCGGGCCTTTCCCGGGGCCGGGCACTGCGGGCAGAGGGAGCCGGAGCTTCCTGGGGCATCTCCCCCTTCAAGGGAACGAAAAACACAGCGTCATTATTTTCATTTGATAAAGTGGAACACACTTAAGGCGCTTAGGCGTCGATGAGAGGCTTTGATGTGGGAGAGGGCGATTAGTGTCCTTCTGTCGGGGGCCGCTGATGCCGCATAATCCCCGCTAATTCCGTGTCACACTTCGTGTCACTGCGGGCGCACAGCGAGCCTTCCTCTGCTCTGCCCCTGCCTGCTCCTCTGCCTCTGTCCCTGCTCTGCCTCTCCTCTGCTCTGCCTCTGTCCCTGCTCTGCCTCTGTCCCTGCTCTGCCTCTGCCACTGCTCTACTCCTTCTCTACCCCGCTCTGCTCTGTCCCTGCCTCTGTCCCTGCTCTGTTCCCGCTCTGCCCCTGCTCTGCCTCTCTCTCTGTTCTCTCTTCCCCCTCCGGAGCCGCTCCCGAGCCAGCCCTGCCGCGATCCCGCCCCAGCCCCGCTGTCCCTGCCCTGCCCCGTGGAAGGAGGTGACAATCAAAGCGTGGCTGTGACACACCGGGCTGAGCTCGACACCGAGTGACACAGAGGGGCTGGCACAGCTCCTCTGCAGCCTCTGGAAGAGCCTTTTGTGGCTCTGCAGGGCACAGGGAGAGCAGGCAGGGCTCAGCTCCAGCGTTTCTGGATGGATGTGCCTCAATTTCCTCACCTGCACAGCAAAGAAGCTCTGACCCGTCACAGAATCCTGGAATGGTTTGGGCTGGAAGGGACCATAAATCCCATCCCATGGCAGGGCCAGCTCCCACTGTGCCAGGTGCTGCCAGCCCCAATGTCCAGCCTGGCCTTGGGCACTGCCAGGGCTCCAGGGGCAGCCACAGCTGCTCTGGCAATTCCAGCCCAGCCCCTGCCCACCCTGCCAGGGAACAATTCCCAATTGCCAAGATCCCATCCAGCCCTGCCCTCTGGCACTGGCAGCCATTCCTTCTTGCCCAAAGTCCCTTTCCAGCCTCTTTCCATTGGCTTTCAGATCAGACCAGTTCATTTCTGCTTCCGAAGTTCAAAGGGAGTTGAAGGAAGCAGCCACGAACTGTCCCTGCAGCTCTGAGGAACAAAGGCAGCCAAAATGAACTCAGGGCTTCACATCCCTGCAGTGGAGTCGCTGCTGCAGAGGGAACATCTGGGTTTATTGTCTCACATCACATCACGGAAATCCATTCCCCATTAATTTCAGATGAATATTTGAAGAGGCATTTAGCAGAAAGCAAACCCTGCACTGGAACCTCTGGAGTTACGGGGCTGATGATCTTTGCTTTCTGTTGACAGCTCTGAAAAAACATGGGAAAACTGAACCACAAAGGACGTCTAGAACTTTTTGGCAAATAGAAAATGGAAATTATTTCTTCTTCGAGTTTAATAAAAGCTATCAGTGATGTGTGGCAGTAAATAAATGATGTGGTCCTTCTCATGCACCCCTGGCTGTGGTAGGGTTTAAGGAATTCCATATTCTGGAAAGGAATTCCAAAACCAGGGATTACTTCACATTCCCAAAGTGATCCCTGTTGCCTGGAAGCCCTGGCTGGGAAGCACCTCAGCTCAGAGGGAGGCTGCTGTCCCCTTCCCCATGGTGAGCACAGGCACACCAAGCCCAGAGAACACTGAAACATTCCCACAGCACCAAATCTGTGCTTTCCTCCCTCCCAGAAGGTCCCAGCTCGGAAATGTCCCCGGTGCTCTGAGCAGCTCCCCACTGCAAGACCCTTTCCCCGAGGGGAGGGGAAGGTGTGGGGTACCCTCTGTGGGGCCAGGGACATCGGGTGTCTCTCCAAGGAGCTCTAACGCAGCCCTGGCCGCCCGTCCCAGCCCAGCTGGGGGAGGGCTGCGCCTCCTGCGGGAATTTCCCGGCTCCTCAGAGACTGATGGGGAGATTGGCCGTGATTGCCTCACTGCCGCTGCCACTCCAGCACTAATGGGGGGAAGATTTAATGTTGTGATATCACTTTAATGTGGAGCCCATAAATAAAGCTCTTCTAAGTCCCTCATTACATCTGCATTGTTCCCATTAACCGTTCATTCCCCACGAGGCTCTGCGCAGTCACAGCCCCGTTCCAGAGGGCTTCCCATGCCCCAAAGCTGTCTTGGGAAATGGGGAAAAAGAGAGGAATGGAGGTTTGAGACTCTGGCTCTAGACCGGGGCATCTCGTAGGGATCCCGTGCATAATCCAGGAGCTTCCTGGCACTTGAAACCAAGTGTGTCTGGCATTTTATTGTGGGAAATAAAAGGTTCCATCCATTGCTACTGTCTGTGGCACCGCTTGAAAGCACAGCTGATCTGGGCAGTGCCGTGCATCAGCTCCAGAGCTCCCCGAGCCCCAAAAGGATCTTTGCATCCTCACCAGAGTACAAACAGCTCAGTCACTCGGAGCAGATAAAAGCAGCGTGTGCTGCCTGGGTTTAACTCGGGGGCATTCCAGAGGAGGAGGATTCCTGCTCCCCGCGGATCAGACGGAGCGCTGATAGCAGTGATGGGAACGCGACTGTGCTCACAGCTCCTCCGGAGCTCTTTGTTGCTGGAGCTGAGCGGGGTTTGCTGTGCCCAGAGGTCTCTGTTTTCACACTGGTTTCATTCAGCGTTGCAGGGAACACAAGCCCCACACGGCAGCTTTGGCTGCGGGGTGTCGGGCTGAGCCGGCCGGGCTGATGTAATCCGTTAGCACTTGCCAGGCAAAAATACCCTTTCCAAAGGAAAAGAGGTGTCAAAAGGAGCGAGTGAGAGGCTGGGTGTAAAAATACCGGCGCTCTGACTCTGCCTGAACTTTGCTCCAGTTCTCTGCAATGACAACATCCTGGGGAAATGGGGATGAATCCAGCCAGTGCTCTCATGTCCACACGGGCTCAGGGAGCTGGGTCTGGCTGGGCTCTGAGCCAGCACTGTGGGTTTGGAATCAGAATTTCCTGAGCTGGAAGGGACCCACCAGGACCATGGAGCTCCTTCAGCCTCCCCTGGGCAGGGAGATGCTCCAGACCCTCCCCATTCTCACAGCCCTCACTGGACCTTCCTCGATGTGCCTGTCCCCAGCCGAGCTGTGAGATGAAAGTCAACCTTCAGAAGGATGGAGGAGAACCTTCAGGGATGGAGGAGAACCTTCAGGAATGAAGGAGAACCTTCAGGGATGGGGGTGAACCCTCAGAGATGAAGGCAAACCATCAGATGGATGAAGGTGAACCATCAATGGACGAAGAGGAATGATCAGAGGGATGAAGATGAGCCATCAGAAAAGCAAAGATGAACCATCAGAGATGAAGGGGAACTGTAAAGGCTGATCTCTCCGGGGCCTTTGGGGATCCCATCCAGCGAGCTCTGGACGCTCACCCCTCACAGCCTTCACCAGGACAAAAGTAAAAGACTCGAGGTGCTCTTTCCTCTCGGGACCAAAGTCCTACTGTGCTCCTTGGCAGGAGTCGCCTGGGGTCAAGGGGATGTCCCAGAGGGAGCAGAGAGGGAATGCCTGAGGTGGGAGACTTTTAAACCCGGGGAATGGGGGCTGGAGGAAGAGGAGCACGGCCAGTGGGATACCAGAGAGGAGAGGGCGAGGGGAGGAGGAAACCTGGGACAAAGCACAGGGGCTTAGGGGGGAAAGGGAGAATGGGACAAACCTTGTGATCAAATTGCCAAACACCCAGTGCAGAAACAACAACTGAAGAAACCACTTAGTGCAATACAACAGGGAACCATCAGAGACGAAGGGGAACCATCAGAGGGATGAGGTGAATTGTGCTCCTCGCTCCATGCAGGGTTTCTGACCAGTTCTAGACTCTTTAGCTGGGGTAACTCAGGAGAACCCCACAGGCTTCCCTACAGCTGGAGAGAGCCCAGGCTCAAGGATGGACCCAGGGATCCAGGGATGGAAGATACAGATGTTGATGTTCATAATTTCAGTGTTAAAACCTTGGGTTTGACCAGGAAGGCAGAACTAATGTGAGTCACCCCCCCCCCCCCCAAATCTACAGCCAATGGGGAATTACACCAAAGGTTGGGATGGCTGTAAACAATTAGGGCCAATGTTCCACCCTAAGCAGCACCACTGGAGCTGAATGCAGCGAATTTCCAGCTGGGAAAAGGGGAGATGGAAAAAAAAATGGGATTCTAAGCACACAGCCAACAGAATTAAACTGAGAATTAATTTCATCCATTATAACTGATTGCTGTAAATTAAAACTAGAAGGAAATAATTGGTAGCATGTAGCTTTTAGTGTTTCCTCCAGATTAAGGGAATTAGATTTTTTTATTAGGAGCACTAAACTCCTCTGCCGTGCTCCCATGTCTCCAGCAATTCCTGATTCCTGATTCCAGCCTGGTGGCACACTGGGCTTTGGGAACAGCAGCATTTCCTTCACTGGGGCTCAAATCCTGAGCCAGTCCTGCAGGGCTGAGCTGGGTTTGAGGGCTCCCAGGGCACAGGGAGGTGTCTCTGATCCTGAGGTCCTGCAGAGCAGGATCATCATTCCCACTCTGCTCCCTCCAGAAAGGCTCCTCTGCCCCTCCTGCTCCTCTGCTGGGGAGGCTCTGCAGCCCCAGGGATGGGCAAACACCCAGGGCAGCAATCCCTTGTTCCCAGGGATGGGGAGCAGCTCCTGGGTTCTGTTTGTGCTGCAGAGGCTCCTGGCAGGTTGGGGTGGTCGTGGGGGTCCCTTCAGCTCCTCGCTGGGCTCATGGAGCAATCCCAGGAGAAGCTTTGCTGTGCTCTCAGCCCGCATGGAGCAGGCAGAGGTTGTGGATCTCTCCTGCTGATCCAACCTCCCTCTGCAAAATCCCTTTGGGGCTCATTCCTCCCTCCTTCATCCCTTCATCTCCAGGAATCCAGAGAATGAAGCTGCCACCCCAGCAGAGAGGGAGAGCAGAGCCTCAGGGGTTAAACTTCCTCCCTCTCCCCTCTCTGAGGATGTTTCCTACAAGGAGTAAAGCCTTGGAAAGGCCCCATTTGGTGCTGGAGCCAATTTCAGGAAATTGAGATCTGGGCTGGCTGTTCTGTTTTTCTCAGAGGATATTTTTGTGCATTTATTTAATTAATTCCTTCAGCTTACATAAGGGTAATAAGATGGTTTTTTGGGTTTTTTTTGCATGTCTGCAGTGCTCCCTTCCTCGAGAAGTTCCAACCCCTTTGGCAGGAGCAGGAACAGCCCAGACAGAGCTTGGTGAGGCCACTTCCCACCCAAGCTGAGCACGTGGTGCCTTCCTGAGCCAGGACCAGAGGCCACCAGCTCCAATTAGACCTGCAGGGAGCTCAGGTGGCACCATTCCAGCCAGGAATGAGCCCTGCACTTGCGTTCTACACCTTGCCCTCCTCCGAGCGTGCTGAGGGACGCTGGGCGAGCACAGGAGTTCAGGGCATCACATTCCCACCTCCTGAGAGGCACCAGCTCCGGGAAGGCAAAGCCCTGGTGGAGCTGAGGGAGAGGGAGGAGTGCCACCTACTGCAGTATCCCCGCTCGCCGCCTGCAGCTCGCACGGCGGAAATAGAAACTTCTTGTTTTGTAGTTGGAAACATAAAGGAAAGGGAAAAAGGAGCGGGGAGGGGGTGTGGAGAGAAGCAACCTAAAAAAAGGAATTTGCTGAATGGCATTTTGTGCCAGCTCCGTGTTTATAAATAGCCCCAATGACACTGCTCTTTGCACGATGAATTTCGGAATATTTCTGATCAGCAAAGAGTTTGAGCTGCAAATAACAATAAATGGGGGAAATGTGGATAAATAAAAGGCATTAAAAACCCGCTCTGTGTGGGATCAGCAACACATCTTGAGAACTACATCAAAGGGACTCAATTAGCAGACACATTTTCTAATTACATGTTCTAATTTACAACAAATCCGGGTTTCTAATGAAGCCTTGATTATTGGTGCAGATGGCGAGGACCGGACCCAGCGTTCTGCGCTCGCTGCCGCTGCCAAGGCGAGCACCTGATGCTCCAGCCCTGGCTCCTTCTCCTGCTCGGCCCAGACACCTCCACTTCCCAATTCCCCAGGAACTTCCCCGAGCCCAAAGGTACCTGAGTGAGCAGCTGGTGAGAGCAGATGTGGGAAATGGTCATTGTGGGATGGAACAGCAGCCAGAGCTCCCCCCTGGGCAGTCAGTCCATGGGCTGTGGGAATTTGCCCTTTGCACCTGCAGACACAAGGACTGGGATTTTTTCCAGCAGAGCCTTCGGGTGTTATTTTCAATTACAGACAGGGTTCCTTCCCTGCTTCCCCTGGGTGTTATTTGCAGCTTTGGGGCATTAATCACTCCAAATGAGATGAATGCTGTGCCCCAGGGTTGATTTCTGAGCTGGGACAGCTCTGAGGGAAACAGGGAACCATTGCCAGGAGAACAGGGCTGGGAGCAGCACAGCTGAGACTGGAGAATCCCAGAGTGGTTTGGGTTGGAAGGGACCTGAAAGCCCATTCCATTCCATTCCATTCCATTCCATTCCATCCCATCCCATCCCACCCCTGCCATGGCAGGGCCAGCTCCCACTGTGCCAGGTGCTGCCAGCCCCAATGTCCAGCCTGGCCTTGGGCACTGCCAGGGCTCCAGGGGCAGCCACAGCTGCTCTGGCAATTCCAGCCCAGCCCCTGCCCACCCTGCCAGGGAACAATTCCCAATTGCCAAGATCCCATCCAGCCCTGCCCTCTGCCACTGGCAGCCATTCCCTGCCTCCTGTCCCTCCATCCTTGTCCCCAGTCCCTCTGCAGCTCTCCTGGAGCCCCTTCAGGCCCTGGAATTTGGATGGATTGAATTCAGAGCCATTTCCATGTCCCCAGCCAGACCAGGGCAGTGTTGCCCCTTCCAGCCCCCTCTGTCTCTGCTCTGGAGATGTTTCAGTCCAAACAGACACAACAAAGTGCTGGAAAAAGGGGGAACTGAGGCTGGGAAAGAGCACAGCCAGCCTGGTTCTTTGGGACATCAGCAGGAAAATCTGCTCCCCTTCCCTTCCCTTTGGAAGCAAAGCAAAGCAATTCTTTTTTCTAGGGCTTTTAAAAAATGAATTATTTTATTTAAGACACTGTTGTGGCACTAACAGAGCCTTGCTCCACTCTCCATGGCTGGGTAGCTCTGTGTTATCCTGGATCTGTCCTGGATCCCATTAGCTTTTAAAGCTGCTCAATCCAAAATTCATGCCAAGTTCATCCTGCCCAGAACTTCCCCAGAGCACAGACCCAGACTGGGTCTCCAGCCCAGGAGCTGATCCCACCTTCAGCTGCTCCTTCCCAGCCAGGATGGAGCTTCCCAAAATCCCAATATTACAGTTGTGTTTATATTTTTAATGCTCCACTGACCCGTGCCAAAGCCCCAAAGGAGCTGCAGGGAGGAAAGAGCTGCACATTTACAGGTGAGAGTGGGAGGTCTGGATTGAGGCAAAAAGAGAAGAAAACCCTGCAAGACCACGATTCCAACATCCCAGCCTCTCCAGGAGTCTTCTTTAATAAGTCAGCCTGCAAGCCAGGACATAAAATCACAGAAATCCAGGGTAAACTTGAGAAGAACTGAAGTGGAAGTGAGGAATACCCAGGCAGGGTGGGGGCTGCAGCAGCCCAGCACTAACAGCTCACCCTGCAGGAGCTGATATTGCTGCCTGCCCAGGGAAATCTCTGTCCAGCACCAGCCCCAGCTGGGCTGAGCTGATGCTGATAAAAATAATGTCAGTGCAGGAATAACTCCCAACACGAGCAGGACTCCTGTGCCAGCCCAGAGTCACCTCCCACCCCTCCCAGGCAGGATCCATTCCCCAGGTGTGGATCCTGCTCCTTCCCACAGTCCATAAAGGGCTCAGAGAAGATATTTCACTTGGGGAAGCTTCAGTTCAGCAGGATGAAGTGGCTGCTGCATAAAGCTCCACAAAATAAAGGTCAGGCTGGAAGAAGCTGCAAGTGCTGTTGCATGTTGATTTCCCAACAATCCCAAGGCTTCCCAGGAGCCTGGTTCTGACTTTTGCAGGCTGAGGGACATTTGTGTGCCCTTGCCAGCCAGGAACCCCCTTGCCCAAGAGATTTCCCCTGACCTGGCCATCAGTCCCTGTTCTCCCCGAGCTGCAATCCAAGCCCTGCTGGGCGAGCCAGAGCTGAGATTCTGCCTCTGTAAATGAGGCAAGGGCTGAGGGAGCAGTGATGGGAAATGCTGCAAGGGTGGATTAAAGCAGATGAATGGAGAAAGAGGAGCTGGGAACATCTCCTGACCAATGCAGAGCTGCTGGCCCTGAGGGGTTGCGCTGCACAGGCTTGAGCAGGGCAGCAGCTTTTAGAGAAGGGATGGATGGATGGATGGATGGATGGATGGATGGATGGATGGATGGATGATGGATGGATGGATGGATGGATGGATGATGGATGGATGATGGATGGATGATGGATGGATGATGGATGGATGGATGGATGACGGATGGATGGATGGATGATGGATGGATGGATGGATGGATGAGGGATGGATGGATGGATGGATGGATGGATGGATGGATGGATGAGGGATGGATGGATGGATGATGGATGGATGGAGGGATGGATGGATGGATGGATGGATGGATGGATGATGGATGATGGATGAGGGATGGATGGATGGATGGATGATGGATGGATGGATGGATGGATGGATGGATGGATGGATGGATGGATGATGGATGGATGATGGATGGATGGATGGATGGATGGATGATGGATGGAGGGATGGATGGATGGATGGATGGATGGATGATGGATGGATGGATGGATGGATGGATGGATGATGGATGGATGATGGATGGATGGATGGATGGATGGATGGATGGATGATGGATGGATGGATGGATGGATGGATGATGGATGAGGGATGGATGGATGGATGGATGATGGATGGATGGATGGATGGATGGATGGATGATGGATGGATGATGGATGGATGGATGGATGGATGGATGGATGGATGGAGGGATGGATGATGGATGGATGATGGATGGATGGATGGATGATGGATGGATGGATGGATGGATGGATGGATGGATGGATGGATGATGGATGATGGATGGATGGATGATGGATGGATGGATGGATGGATGATGGATGGATGATGGATGATGGATGGATGGATGGATGGATGGATGGATGGATGGATGATGGATGGATGGATGGATGGATGGATGGATGGATGGATGATGGATGGATGGATGATGGATGGATGGATGGATGGATGAATGGATGGATGATGGATGGATGGATGGATGGATGGATGGATGGATGGATGATGGATGAGGGATGGATGGATGGATGGATGGATGATGGATGGATGGATGGAGGGATGGATGATGGATGGATGATGGATGGATGGAGGGATGGATGATGGATGGATGGATGATGGATGGATGGAGGGATGGATGATGGATGGATGGAGGGATGGATGGATGGAGGGATGTATGGAGGGATGGATGGATGGATGGATGGATGGATGATGGATGGATGGATGGATGGATGGATGATGGATGGATGGATGATGGATGGATGATGGATGATGGATGGATGGATGGATGATCGATGGATGGATGGATGATCGATGGATGGATGGATGATCGATGGATGGATGGATGATGGATGGATGGATGGATGGATGGATGGAGGGATGGATGGATGGTCGATGATCGATGGATGGATTTCACAGCTAATGATCTCTGCTCACTGCAAAAGGCTCCAAGGGAGGGCAGCATTAGCACAGGGTCAGAGTGGGCAGTCAGGGGATGCTCCCACACTCCTGCCTCTCCCACCACAACTGGGATCCCTTGGAAACCTCTCCTGATGCCAAGAGACTCTTGAGAGCTGGGAGCTCTACCTTGGGTCACCAAATGGGGTCCCAAAAAGGGGAGGAGGGGGCAAAAAAGGGATCCCAAAACAGGGCCCCAAATGGTGAGCGGTGACCTTAAAAACCTCCCCAAAATTGAGAGAGGAATGCTAAAAAATGGGATCCCTACAAAGCCCCAGGCTCTGCCTGCTCTTCTTTTAGTAGAGCTGAGTGACAGAGCCCTGGGGACACAGAGGGACCCCCGAGGGGGCCTGAGGGATCTCAGTGCTGCAGATCCATCCTGGTGTCCTTCCAGCTCTGCAGGGGGGAGCTGGAGCCTGGCCTGAGCCCAGTCACAGGGATTCAGGGATTCAGGGATTCAGGGATTCAGGGATCAGGGATTCAGGGATCAGGGATTCAGGGATTCAGGGATCAGGGATTCAGGGATTCAGGGATTCAGGGATCCGGGGATTCAGGGCCACTGGCAAAAGAAATTCCCTATACAAGACTGGACTTTATTCCTCATCTGAATTATTTTTCACACCAGGAGGGAGTCAGTGGTGGGAATTCTCACAGAGTAGGATCCAAGACACCCCAGGGGATCCCCTTGGCATTCCCAAGCACATGAATGGCACTATCAGGGATTTCCAGGTAGGACAGCTGAGAACAGGCTCAGGGGGTGAGTCCTGCTCTGGCTCCCTCCCTGCTGTGCCCTTTTCCCAGCCTTTCCCAACCTGCTGACAGTGCCAGGGCAGTGTTGCTCTGAGGAAGGGGTGACAGAGGGGACACAGGGAGGGATGCTGAGCTCCAGGGTGAGGCACAGGTGAGGGCACAGGTGAGGGCATGGGTGGGACCAGGATGATGCTCAGGTGAGGGCACAGCTGGGCCCCCACCCCTGTGCAGACTGACCCATCCTGCACAGCTGGAATTCACTTCCTGGCCCCTCTGGCTCTGGAATTTCAGAATTCAGCTCAGCCCTAATTAGTGCCAACTCTTGTGCAGCTTTTTGTCTTCCAGGAGCTGGGCTGAGAATATCAACTCCTTTTCCTGGGGTTTTTCCCTGGCTGCTGCCAGGGCCTGGATTTAAACCTGAGGAACGGGGCTGGAGAAGCTCTGTAGCTCATTAATAATCTGTGAAGTCATTAAGGGCACTCCACAGAGATTTCACCACCATCTTTTTGCCATTGCAGAGTGAATTACATGACCTTCTTCCCTGCTTCAGGGAAATGGCACAAGTGGCTTTTCCTGCACTTAGTTAAGGAAACAGCCAGGGATCCCATGCCAAGGGCACTGTTTAAATAACAATTATTAGAGAGTAGATGAGAAACCTCTTTTATCTTTGGCCTTGATAGAGTTTTAAAACTGATACCTTTCTCCCTCCTTATTTACATATCAAAATAATTGCCTCCTAAATTCCACAGCTTGCTGCAGTCCTGGAGATAATCTGCCTTTCAAAGGCTGCTGAGGCCCTGATGAGCCCTGGGCACTGGGAGCTCCGTGATGAAGCACAGAAATCCTTCAGGAAGGATCGATATCTCTGAGTGGCTGTGGATGTCATTACCACAGTGACACGAACCCCCACAATATCCTTTGCTTTTCATCCCCCCAGATCAATAGCAAAAAAAGCCCTCAAACCAAATCAACCAGTTTTTCCCTTTATTCTGGAATGAAAGTCGATTTTGATGTGTTTCATTTTCCTTTGTCGTGAGGAGAACTTGGATCTCAGCCCTGCCTGCCCAGCTCATGAGAATTCTGGTCTGTGAGGCTGCACCCAGGTCACCATGGAGATGCCAGGGTGTCACCCAGCCTGTGAGGCACAGGGCACCAGAGGGGCTCAGAGCCCACCCAGACAATTGTTTGGGAGTTCCAACCTGCACTTCAAATGCTTCCCACTCTGCTTTTCACTTCTGTTCAGTACAAAAATGGGAAATGTAGAAGGGCAGGGAGAGCAAGGCTCTGGAAGATGATGCTGTGGTCTGAGGAAAGGCTGGGACAGGTGGGGGGCTCAGCCTGGACAGGAGAAGGCTGCAGGGAGAGCTGAGAGCCCTTGCAGGGCCTGAAGGGGCTCCAGGAGAGCTGCAGAGGGACTGGGGACAAGGATGGAGGGACAGGAGGCAGGGAATGGCTGCCAGTGGCAGAGGGCAGGGCTGGATGGGATCTTGGCAATTGGGAATTGTTCCCTGGCAGGGTGGGCAGGGGCTGGGCTGGAATTGCCAGAGCAGCTGTGGCTGCCCCTGGAGCCCTGGCAGTGCCCAAGGCCAGGCTGGGCATTGGGGCTGGCAGCACCTGGCACAGTGGGAGGTGGCCCTGCCATGGGACTGGGGGGATCTTTAAGGTCCCTCCCAACCCAAACCCTCCTGGGATTTTGTGAGGATGAATGAAGTGTGGGAGAACAGAGGGACACACAGACATTTCACAACACTTCCACATGATTCAAGCTTTCCATAAACAGAAATATTCCCCACAGCTGGAAAAATGAACACAACAGCCTGAACCCCTCAAGGATGAACCTTCTCATTTCTTGAGCAATAGCAGGAAAAAACCTTTTTCTGTCTGGGGTTTTGGAGTCCTTATTAAATCTTCCATTAAAAAAAGTCAAAACAAACCAAAGACCCAGACCCAAAGGCCAGCAGAAGTCCTGGGCTGGCTCACATGGCTCAGCCTGTCCCCGGGATCCAGGTGGAAATGCCCAGCAGGACACCCCTGACCCCCTCCTGCTCAATCCATCCCTTCTTCATAGCACAGAAATCATCTCCTCCTCTCTCACATCCAAGATTTAGGCACCAGAAGAATTTACAAAGGTGGAAAGACCTGAGGAGAGGGAAGGGAGGTCTAGGGGGGTCTCAAAAGTTCCATCAATGGCATTTCCTCAGCTATGGTTTCTGTCCTTGGTGTTATCCCATTCCTGTCCTCAAAGGGAATTGGGACACTGAGCTCAGGCACAAATCTACAGCACAGACAGACAGAAATCCACACCATGGACAGACACCAATCCACACCATGGACAGACAGAAATCCACACCATGGACAGACAGAAATCTACAGCACAGACAGACAGAAATCCACACCAAGGACAGACAGAAATCCACAGCATGGACAGACAGAAACCCACACCATGGACAGACACCTGGGGACAGCACAGGCTCCCTCCAGCCACATCCTGCACTGTCAGATACACTTCAAACTCAGGAGGAGCCCAAGTTTGGGCCTAACACAAACTACAGATGTAGATATAGATAGAAACAGATGCAGATATAGATATAGATATAGATATAGATATAGATATAGATATATAGATATAGATATAGATATATAGATATATAGATATATAGATATATAGATATAGAATCGTGTCACTAACCCCTGAAGGAAGAAAAATTAATAATGTAACAAAAGTAACCAAAAGTAACAAAAAAAGGCAACAAATATCTCCTCGTGCTGCTGAGGAACGCCTGGACCTGAGGACAAATTGCCCCAGAGTTATGGATCAGCTCCAGTGAAAGCTGTGAGGAAAGGGATCTCCCCCAGCCTCAGGAACACCAAGAGCTCCTCCAGCTCAGGAACAAAATCCCCTTGCCCTGTCCTGCCTGCTGGAAAAATGCTGCAGCACCAGATCTCCATGGCATTCCAGGAGAAGGGAATGACAGAGGATGGAGTGACAGACCTTGCCTGAGTTACATCATCTCCATCTGCAGAAATTCAAATAAAACATTTTATCTAGTTTCCCTTCCAGGAATAAAGAACCAAACAAACTTAAAGAAACAAAGCCCCCCTGCTCCTAAAAAAAAAAAAAAACCAAAAAAAACCCCAAACAAAACAAAAAAAAAAAAACAAACAAAAACCAACCCAAACCCAACCAAATAAGAGGAGAGAGGAGCCCAAGGCCCAGGGCAGCCCTGAGCCTGCAGCAGCTCAGTCTGCACACCCAGCTGCCTCCTCCCCTCCCGGCCCTGCCATGGGTGACAGGGAGAGGGATGGCCCAAGTGACAGATTCCCCTGATGGCACAAGTGACAGATTCCCCTGATGGCACAGGCTCATGTAATAAAGTGAAGAAAAGAGAAATCTCTCACTCAATCCATCCATTTTTAAAAGTGTTTCCCCTCCCTCTCCATAAAGTGTGTGAGACAAATTGAAGCTAAAGCATCTTCTCCCTCCGAGCTCCTGCTGCCATGTCCCCGTCCCTGTCACTGCCACTGTCACTGCAGCCCTGTGAGGAGGGGGTGGATCTGTCACCACCCTGTGCTGGGACCCCCTGCACTCCTACAGCCCCCAGGAGTGCTCAGCTGGTGAAAACCCAGCTCCTCACTCAGCAGCAGGGCTCCTTTGTGGGGCTGAGCATCTCTGGGGGCAGCCCCGGACGCCCCAGACACTCCTTGATGGATTCCCAGCTCTGGCAGCAGAGATTTCCCACTTTGGACCCTCTAAAGATGCAGCAGCCCCAAAGCTGGGCCTGGAATGTACAACTCCCATGAAAAAAGAGGTGAACTGAGTGATCAGAGAGAACCTGCTGCTGTGTGCCACTGCTGCTGGTGACTCTGGGTGCTCTTGGGGGCACCAAGGAAAATGTTCCACCCTGTGGCACAGGGGTTGTGCAGGGATGGGGCACAGGGGGGCTCTGCAGGGACTCACAGAATTCTCAGAATTCCCAGAATCACTGGGTTGGAAGAGACCTTCTAGGCCAACCCAGCCCCAACAGCTCAACTCAACCCTGGCACCCAGTGCCACATCCAGGCTTTGTTAAACACCCCCAGGGATGGTGACTCCACCACCTTCCCGGGCAGAACATTCCAGAACTTTATCACCCTTTCTGTGAAAATCCTTTCCCTGATATCCACCCTGTATTTCCCTTGGGGCAGCTCGAGGCTGTGTGCTCTGGTTGTGTCAGTGCCTGCAGACAGAGCCCAGCCCCAGCTGAGCACAGGCACCTTTCAGGAGCTGCAGAGAGTGATGGGGGCACCCCTGAGGCTCCTTTTGTCCAGGCTGAGCACCCCCAGCTCCCTCAGGGGCTCCTCACAGGGTTTGTGGTTCCCAGCCCCAAGCCCAGGGATGGGGCACAGAGGCTGTGCAGGGAATGTCTCCCCTGTCCAGCTGCAGTTCGCTGGGATATTGTGACCGTGGTCAGAAGGGTTTGCAGGTGAAGGAAGAGATGAGAATGTTGATTCCATTATCAGAAGGCTTGATTTTCTATTTTATTATATATATATAACATTATGACTATACCAAAAAAAATAGAAAAGAAAAGGCTTCTTCAGAAGCTGGCTAAGCTAAGAATAGAATAGAAAGAAAGATAACAAGGGAGCTGGCCCTGACAGAGAGTGAGAGCCAGCTCTGCAGTGAGTGGTCAGTAAACCCAAACATCCACAGGAGACCAATCCCAGGTGGACCTGTTGCATTCCACAGCAGCAGATAATAATTGTTCACATTTGTTGCTGAAACTTCTCAGCTCCAGCAGGAAAAATCCTAAGAAAGGATTTTTCACAAAAGGTGTCTGCGACAGGATAGGAGCTGATTTTCTTCCTTTTCCTTCACTGCTCCCTTTCAGGAGCTGCCAGTAAAAACTGAATGTGGTTTATGGCACAAATCACCTGTTGTGGAATAAATCAAATGGTGACTGCTTTCAGTCCTCTCATCACAGAAATAAAACCCCCAGGTGCAACCTGAGTGTCAGAAGCTGTGTCCCAGTGACCAGTACCACAAACATCCAACCCTGCCCATTTTCCTTGAAAGCCACTGCTAATGGTGCCTTGGGAAGGCAATCCCAGCACGGGATTTCTTTGTTTCCTGGGGAGGCAGAGCAGCACCCACAGGGTTCTGTCGCTGAGGGAGGAGAGGGGAGCTGCAGGCTGAGCACATCCAGCCCCAGATGAGATCCAGGCAGTTGCTCCCTTCCAGCTGTCACCCGGCCAAGCCAATTGCCTCTGGAGGAGCTGGGACTGCACACGGTGTAATTGAAGGAAAATAACAGCGTGACCTGCTCCAGACAGCAAAGCTGAAGGGCTCCGAGGCCACCAGATAAATGTGAGGCAGAGCTATGGATATAATCATTTAAGACCTGAAAGCGAGAGTAATGAATGAACACTGGATTTCAATTATCCTGAGATAATTCAAATTACTTTAAATAGATAGCTGACCTACTAAAAACTGCCTGGGCTCTCATCCTGCATTTGCTGCCCAATTCAGCTAATGACAGTTTGATCCTGTTCCTCCAGGAGCAGCAGGATTGGTAATGGCACTGCTGGGTTCCTGTGGAGCTGAGCCTGCAGGCACTGCTGCTCCTGTCAGAACCCAGGACATTGCTCTGGCTGCCCTGGGTGATTCCAGACCCTGGCAGGGGCTCAGAGACCTTGGCATGGAGTCAAAACCACCTGTGCCTTTGATTTTAGCCCATGGAAACAATTAGCAACTTGGTGTGATTAGTTACAAGCCACAAGAGTTTGAGTGGAATGATAGTTAATTTATCACAGGGTGAAAAAGTAGAATTTTGGGGATTTAGAATGGGAGTTCAAGAGGCAAGATGGAGGAATCTGGAGGTGTCCTGTCCTTCTTCCTCTTGCCCTCCATCTTCTGCTGGCATGGTGGCACTTCTGGGTTGGTTTAGAGACAGACTGTCTAACATAAGTGATGGGTATTGGAAAATGATTGTAAATAAAGCACACGCAGTTCTTAGTATAAAAAGCCAACACCACCCCAAGGGCAGGGACTGTGCCACAACCCAACCTGCCAGACAGACCTCAGCAGGTCAGAGAAAGAATGTGATAGATAAGAGAAAATAAACAATCTTGAAAAGCAGAACTGAGGAATCCCGACTTCTTCTTCAGTTACAGGGCTGGGAAAAAATACTCTTTAATACCTCGGGAGCCATTTCAACCACAGAAACCCGAGAGCTCCCCAGCTCCCTGTGCTCAGCTCCATCCTCTCAGCTCTGGCATTTCCAGGCTGGGCTGGTGGCATTCCTGAGCATGAGCAGTTCATTTGTGCAGGATTTGCTGCTTCAGGACAGCTGGGACACCCCTTTGCCATCACGGTGCTGGTGCCTCGCTCAGCTGGGCTGAACCCTTCCCCAGCAGCTGCCAAATCCCAAATTAGAGCCTCTGAGCTCCTCCCCAGCCTGGCCTCAGTTCTCAGGGCAGTTCAGGGATTTAGTTCTCAGGAAGGTTCTCCAGCTGTCACACCAGGGCTGTTTGGGTGGCCACAAAATCAATGACCCAAAAATCCTGAGATCCTCCCCACACCACCAAACTGGCATTCCTCCTGCCTGGGGGGTTCTTAAGCTCCTGCTTTTCCCTGGATGTTGCCAAGGGGCTCAGACACTGAGTTCTGAACTGGAAACTGAGGACAAACCTCTTTTGGGGGTGTCACCATAGGGATCCCCCTGTTTCAGCATCATCCTTATGCTGTAGGGAGAGTTATTGGTGCTGGAACCTGCACTTGGGAAGGTTCCAGCTGCTTCCCATGCATTTCCTGGGTGCACAGCTGGGCTGGAGCTGCAACATCACCACGGGGACATTCTGGGACATTCTGGGACAAGGACATGTGTGAGAAATGATCCTCACTTCCAAAAATTTTAAATGTTTATTAAAACATTATCAAGAACACAACAGAAGAATGAATAGAGAAAACATCACAGCACCAGGGGCAGAGGATTTCCCCACCATGTGCTCACCCACACCATGGAGGTTTCACCTTTTAACCCTTTGTTCCCCCAAAGTTCTGTCCATGGGCTCCTCCTTCCCTGCCCAGGGGTGGAGATCCCTGCCTGACACCTTGATTGGGGGCAGCTGTTGCCATGGGAACGAGTGACCCTCCCAAATGTCCCAAACCCAGGGCACCCCTGAGAGCAGCACAAGGGGGTAAAACACAGCTATAAATCTATAAAACTGCTCCTGACATAGATCCAGGATATTTGCCTTTAATGGTGAGAGTCAGCCATGGCATTGCTCATCTGCCACAGATGGGATGCTCCTGGTGATGACTCCTCCAGCTGCTTCTCTGCTAAATGTCCCAACAATCTGCTCCAGATGAGGGATTCCAGCAGTTCAAGGAGCCACAGGAGGTGTGTGGAGACAGGATGGACCTTTGCTGACTTTATTTATCATTGTAATTGCTGGGCAAATGAGTGGGAAAAGGTGCTCAATATTCACCTTCACTTGTGAGCTCCTGAAGGTGCAAGGTTTATTGGCTGAGGGAGGGCGAGGTGGGGAGAGATGGAGAGCAGGTCTGAGGGAACACTGAGGCTGGAATGCTGTTCCAGCCTGTTGTCTCTGCTGGAAGGGTGGCACTAAAACTCAGAGCCAGCCAGAGCTGGGCCTGGACCAAATCTACAGAATGGGCATAGAAAAGGATTCTCAGAGGGAAATAAATTCCCTTATAAACACCAAAACCTCCCAAATCTTGCTGCTTATGTTAAGATGCAGATGACCAGAGAGCATTGCTGCCGGTTCCAGTGCCTGCATGGCCATGGAGTGTAGTAAATGCCACAAACCTTGCCAAGGCACCATGGAGGCTTTAACGATCAGAATGCTGACACAGCAGCAGAGAGGGTTCCGACCCCAGACTCACAATGTATCTTTGTACCCTTATAAGGAAAAAATCTTGTTAACCCTACTATTGGTCACTTGTAAACCCTCTAACCTTTGTCCATTGGTCAAGTTTGGAGCCTGGCCAAGGGTATAAAAGTAGCTCACTGTACCCTACTAACTCAGAAGCAGAAGAACTGGGTCCTTTCACATCCTCCTGAACAAACCATCTCCATGGAACAGCCTGAAGCCTATGCTGGGGAAGCCAAGCCTAGCAGCAGCTGAAATCCCAAAGAGCTGTTATCACTATCAGAGCTGTTATCACCCTGCTGGCTGGAAGGCTCCCCGTGGCTCTGGTCTGAGCAAGCTGGACCCCGGGACTCTGTCCCTTCCTGGGATACAGGTCTCGAACCAACGCTCTGCTATTAAGACCCCCCTGAGGCTTCATAAATGGAGGGATGGGCTCTGCCACCAGAGGCTGCTCCACCCTGGGCTCTGCTCCAGCCCAGACCCTGCCGAGGGAGATTCCCACATTTTGGGAATCAAAACAGCTGGGTTTCATCCAGCCCAGCCTGACAAGGTTCATTGGAGCCACAGAGCAGACTCGAGTTTCTGTGTTAAATAAACCAGCACAGGAGGGGAACCTTGCCCAGGAAATCCCATCCAAACAAACATTGCAGCAGATCTTCCTTGAATTACAGCAAAGGTGTGAAGGTTTCTGCCCATCAGGGTTATTGCTGGAACAAAATTCATCACTGCCATTCCCAATAAACCAAGGACAGCTCTTCCATGGTGTCTAGGTTTGGAAAGATAGGTGTCTGCTGAGGCAGGCAGGAGCCTCCCTTGGAATGGAAAATGAAAACCCCCTCCTCCCAAATTGCTATAAATTTTAAATTAAGGGGCTCTCAGGCCAAAAAAAAATATGGGAGCAGTAAATAATAGGTCTTTTTAGGGAAGAAAATAAAAGGATAAAATAAAGAATGCAGTGAACTAAACCAACAGTGCCAGAGTCAGAACCCAAGCTGACACCCTGTGGGTCAGGCTGGTGGCAGCAGTGCCATTGGAATTGTGGCTCAGCCCTCCTGCAGGGTCAGGGCTGGTTCTGCTGGAGCAGGGATCCTGGAGAAAGGTGCAGTCTCTGCCTCTGGAGATGCAGGGCAAGAGGCAGCTGCTGTTCCTCTGGGCAATGCAGTGCAGGAGCCGTGCTGGTGTTCCAGAATCTCCAGATTCTATCCGGGTAGGAATGCTTGGCTCCTCCCTCTGGGCTCCCATCTCCCAATGGGATGCTGTAGTTCTTATCAGCCATGCAGGGACATTCCAGAGCTGTTATCAGCAGGAGGAGTGGGTGTGGAAGAGATAAGGAAAATTGAACAGGAGCCAGCTGCCATAGAGATGGCAAAGAGAACACAATAGAACACATCTTGCCTTGCAATCTGGGACACATGGATACACATGAGGGGGGGAGCCATTGTACCACATTTCTCCAGAAATTAATTGAATTATTGAATGTTGTCAAACCCATTTTTGCAGCACAGCAGGTCTGAGTGGGGCCTTTCTGGCAGGGATTGGTTTCACCCTGGCCACTGAAGGTGCCCATGGGCCCTGCAGAACAGATCCTGGGCTCAACCCCCCCATCAGCACCAGATCCAAAGCACAAACCCAGTTTGACATTGAAAGTGTTAATTAACTAGCCCTAATTGCACTGCAAATTGCTCTGAAATTGCATGTAATCATTTAAAACCCAAACCAGCAGAGCTGCTCTGGGTTTGGAAGCATCTGGTGCCCCTTGGAAGAAGATGAACGGCATCGTTTGCTCCCCATCATCTCCGGGTAAGCAGAGGGGCCTGCCAGGCTCCTCCTGGTTCATATTAATGGGGTGTTAATTGACTAAGAAAAAGTGGAATGAAACAAGTCCAAGAGAAAATGATTCTTGATGCCTCCACTGGGGTACCTGCAGCTTGGCCTCAGCCATTGAGTTACACAGGATTTTATTTAGCAGCCCACCCCAGGAACCATTAAACCAGGGACTCCTCATGAACCCAGCTGAAACCATTCCTGCTTTTCCCCCGGGCTCTGCAGCATCCCTCCTGCCAGCATCCCTCCTGCCACACTCCAGGGCATTCCATGGAGATTTTCTTTCCCTTCCGTGCCACGATGCTGAATGATTTTTGCTGTTTTCCTTTTTGTATTCTCTGTATTCTTTACAGATGTTCATAGCTCTGTGGCTATTGCTGTATCCATGGATCTTTTCCCAGTACTCTTCCCTAGGCAGAAACACCTCCCAAGGGCCCTGTCCTGCCTTTGTCCTTTGGAGCCAAGGCCCCAAAGCAGCACCCCATAACACATTTTCATAAACAAAGTTCAGTTCCTATCTGAGGGAGGAGGATTTAGAAGGGGTGAAGTTACCTCACCTCCTATGTCTCCAATTGGTGATTTTTGTCAGTTATGAAAATGTGCTGAACTAATAAAACTGTGTTCATCCTGTTGGGGTGGGCATTTTGTGGACATTTTCCACATCTGCCCCTGGAGGCCTCCAATAAAGAGCAGCCTTTGTATTACTGCCTACACTGATATTACCTGAAAAGTGAATTATTATTATTACCAATATTACCTGAAAAGCAAATTGTTTAATTTCTAGACCCTTTAGGGCATCAGCAGCAGCTCCTGGACCCTCCCTGCATTCCTGCTCCCAGGTTAAGACCCAGCTGTTCCTGACTCTGTGGCTCAGTGGTTGTGAGAAATGCTGCTCACTTCCAAAAAAATGTAAAAGGTTTATTAAAATCTTATAAAAAATACAAAAGAAGACCAAACAGACAAAATATTACAGCGCCAGGAGCAGAGGATTTCCCCACCATGTGTTCACCCACACCATGGAGGTTTCCCCTTTTAACCCTTTGTTCCCCCCAAAGTTCTGTCCATGGGTTCCTCCTTCCCTGCCCAGGGGTGGAGATCCCTGCCTGACACCTCGATTGGGGGCAGCTGCTGCCATGGGAACGAGTGACCCTCCCAAATGTCCCAAACCCAGGGCACCCCTGAGAGCAGCACAAGGGGGTAAAACACAGCTATAAATCTATAAAACTGCTCCTGACAGAGATACAGGATATTTGCCTTTAATGGTGAGAGTCAGCCATGGCATTGCTCATCTGTCACAGTGATGGAAACAGCACAGGAGGAGCAGCAGAGAAGGGACACAGCAGGGGCTGAAAGGAGATTTTGGCTTTGCTCTTTGGGTTCTTTGCTCTCCTGGACCAGCCGGAGCACAGCTGCACATTCCTCTCCCCGCGGATCCTCCTTCCCCAGGGCATGACCAGCAGGGGTAAAACCCATCAGCTCTGCAGTCATTAAAATCTGATCTTTGTGCCCATAAATCAGCCAGGGTGGGCAGCACCAGCAGCACAGAGGCACCGAGGGCTGCTCTGGCAGCAGGGGCATGAGGGGCAGGCACAGCCCAGGGCAGGTGTGTGCCCAGCAGTCCCATTGGTGCCGCTTTCCCTGGCTCTGAGTGACCTTTGCAGAGGGAACTGCTCGCTCCGTGTTTCTCCAGAGCAGCTAAATGGGAGCAACCACGAGTCTTTCACAGCTCACTGCCCTCAGAAATGGTCCTGCCGGAGCTGTCAGGAGACACATCCTCCTCCCCAGCCCATTAAAGAGGATATTTAACAGCTTTTCTTACATCTCAGACGGAGCTGTCTCAGAGCTGCTGGTTTCTTTGTTTCCAGATTGCAGCAGTCCCTATTATCCTTAAGTAAATTCACTTTTGTGGTTTTGATTTGGGGTATTTAAGCCCAGGAAGGGCAGTAAACAGCATGATGCTCTCAGGGTGGAGCATTTGTATTCCGGGGGAAAATAGCCTTTCCTGGTTATTCCGGGTAAAAATAACCTTTCCTGGAGCCCTGTCCTGGATCTCCTCCTGCAGTGTGAGGGGTGAGGTGCCCTCAGTCTCCAGGTGACCACATTCCACCACCGACTCCTCCTAGGGATGGACAGGGACACACTCACCTCCTGAAGGATCTGTCAGGCTGTCACTCAGCTCTGCCAGTGCCATCACCTAATAAACCTTCCCTTTGCATCAAGAAAATCTGTGATTTTATCATGAAAAATCACATCATTTTTGTGTGTTTTTAAAGATGAGATTTTAGGCATAAACTGATTTTGCTTTCAGGCCTTTCACAGGGTTTGTTTTTTGGTTTTTTGGTGTTTTTTTTTTTTTTTTTTTTGAGCCAGAAGCCAGTTGACTGATCTCACTTTCAGGCCTCAGCTGAACTTGAGATGTAGGAAAAAGTCTCATCATCCCAACAACTCAGAATTGCAAAGTTACTGATCCCCCCTTTCTCCAAAATCTCCCCCGTAGTGGATGAATTCACAGGGATAAAGAGCAGCCTTCCCCTGCAGCCAGAAAATCACTGCTCTGCTCTGAGCTGGCAAAAGGCAAAGTAAAGACAAATCACTGCTCATTTAACCCTCATATCCATAAAAAGTGGTGAAGAGAGAAGAAGCTTTCAACCTTAAAAATGAGATTTAAGAGGTGAGTTTTACCCTCTCGCAGCTCTGTGAAATATTCCCAGCAGAATCAGCAAACCTTGCAAAAGCAGCTTTTGCATCTCTCATTGGATTTTGTGCTAAAAGCACTGAGAGGTTCCCCAAGTTTCCTTCACTGCAGGAGGATCGTTCCCAAGCCAGCTCCTCCAGCCCTGCTGGAATTCCCTCCTGGTTCCTGTGAGCTGAGCCCTTGGCCTGCTGCTCTGGGTTCAAACTGAGCACAGAACCATGGAGTGGGCTGGGTTGGGAGGGACCTTAAATCCCATCCCATCCCATCCCATCCCATCCCATCCCATCCCATCCCATCCCATCCCATTCCCATGGCAGGGCCAGCTCCCACTGTGCCAGGTGCTGCCAGCCCCAATGTCCAGCCTGGCCTTGGGCACTGCCAGGGCTCCAGGGGCAGCCACAGCTGCTCTGGCAATTCCAGCCCAGCCCCTGCCCACCCTGCCAGGGAACAATTCCCAATTGCCAAGATCCCATCCAGCCCTGCCCTCTGCCACTGGCAGCCATTCCCTGCCTCCTGTCCCTTTGTGCCCTGTCCCTCCAGCCCCTCTCCAGCACACAGCCAGTGCTCCATGGCACAGAACTTCAGCTCCTCCCAGGACCTGGATGTGAAACTCCCACAGGATCCAAGGGCTCTGCAGGGCAGCCCCAGCTTTTCCTGAAGTCCTGCTCCTCCTGCCCCTCAAACCCCTCCTGAGCTGGACTCCCCTCTGCCCAGAGAAAAGCAGGAGAACATCCCTGCCCTGGCAGCAGCTCCACCTGAGGCACGCCGAGCTCTCCCGGCACAGCTGCTCCTCTCTTGACTCTTTCTTGGTTGTCTTGGCTTTCCCCGTGATCAGCAGAATGTGTCGAGTCCTCTGACAAGATCTAATCTCCCTGCTGGCTGCCCTGACTCAAGCACTCCTTTGCAGAACAATGTTTCTTCCCAGAAAAATGTAATTTTATTCCGGCTGCCGTATCAGGCCTCTGATATTAGTGCTGAGCTTCTCAGGAACCTCCTCAGCCAGAACATTCCTGTGCTGGCAGATCCTATCAGGGAAGAGGGAGAATATGATGTCTCTGTGGTGTGGCTGTTGTGAATAAAGAGAGATATGGAGAGAAAACACGAGATAGAGGCACAAACAAACAAACCTTGGAGCAATATCCTACAGGTTTTGTGGAGGAGCCTCCTGACTCCAGGGGGAACAGTCTCGTGGCCCAGCCTTCCACTCTTTTCTCCTTTTTTCACTGAGCCAGGGATGTATTTTCCAGTCAGGCAGTGCTGCTGCTGCTCTGTGGAACGGGATCTGATGGGCAGAGTGAACGTGGCATTAATGGGAAGGAGACAGAGCCTGAGCCAAGTGCAGCAATGGCTTGGGAAGCTGAGGGGAGGGAGGGCAGGACAGGAACTCCTGCCTGTTGCACACCACCAGCAGGCTCTGGTATCCATCACTGCCCTGCTCCATGTGCTGACTGATGATCCTGCCCTGTCTGCAGGCAGAATTAATGGGAATGAGCAGGAAAGGCTTGGCCAGGGCACGGCAGGCACAGGAAGGCTGTGAGGAGCCCCAGCAGTGCTGCTCCGGGGGGCTCGGGGGACTCAGACATCATTTATTAGCTACTTTCCTAATTAATTCTTCTAAAATAACACAGCTGACTGCTGGAAAGAGCAGATTTGTCACAACGGGGCCCTTTTGCGGGAACAGCCGCGTTTGAACGCGCCGAGGATTTCCTGAGGGCCGGGAAGGGCTCGGGCTGCCCAGCAGCACATCCAGGCTCCCTCCAGGCCTGTCCTGGCTCCTGCCCCAGGAACAGGCGTGATCCAGGCTGAAAAGCTCTGATGTGCATGGGAAGGAGCAAAGGGCATCTCCCAGGAGCAGATCCCCCACCTGCCTTATCAGCCCTGGCTGTTTCCTCAGCACGTGTCTGAACCTGCTGCCAGGCTGTGAGGGAGCACATCCACTTGTTTACCCAAAAAAACCCAGCCCAAGGACTGATCTCCGATTTACAAACATTAGAGGAAGCTTCAGAAGTCTTTGTTTGCCTAACAGAGCAAAACAAGGAAAAAAATTCCTTCCCTCCGTGCTCTATCCACACTCTGATTTATCAGAGCTCACGGTGACAGGAGTGCCCCCAGAGATACCCACACCTCAAACGGATCAGAACCTCGAGTCAGAGACACTTTACTGGCTTTAAGTCTGTTGTGGGAACCAGGTTAAAACCCTTTCTTCGAGGCTAAATAAATAAATCAACTTCCATTCCCAGTGCTGGAGCCCCAGAGACACAAACACCTCCCCTTCCCTGAGTTCCCCAATCCAACAGCCTGGATCTTGGGATCAGCCACAGCCCGGCCTGCCTGAGGCTCTGGGCTCAGAGGATTTAGGGCCCAGAGATCCCCAGGATTTAAGGCCCTGCTTAGCGCAGGCAGAGCTCATTTCTCTGCCTCAGATTTAAAGCCTTCAGTGATTTCTTGAAGGTGAATTTCTCACCTTCCCTGTCTAAGGGAAAATACTCATGGAGACAAATGGCTGGGATGAGGTGGAGGAGCTTCTTTAAAATCAGACTTTGTCCCTTTATCAGTGCAAAATCTCTGTGTGGCTCTCACTCGGTCACTTGAGGCTGTAATTCTGCCCCAGGGCTGCCATCCCTGAAAAGCATCAGGGATAAATATCCACTAACAGGCCAGGAGGATGGCTGGGGATGGCTCTCCATGGGAACCAGGAGCCTGGACGGGAATTCAGATTCCACCACCAGGTCATGTCTGCAGTTCAGATGGGTGGAAAGGACAGGGAAACACTGAGGGTGACAGTGCCAAACCAAACCAAAGGATGGTGATCTGCCTGATCACCCTGGAGCCAGCACTGGGCTCTGATTGCAAGGGCAGCTCCCAGAAACAAATTAACTGGGTGCCCTGCCCTCCTGGAGAGGGAGGGATGGATGGATGGATGGATGGATGGATGGGTGGATGGATGATGGATGGATGATGGATGGATGGATGGATGGATGATGGATGGATGGATGGATGGATGGATGGATGATGGATGGATGATGGATGGATGGATGATGGATGGATGGATGGATGGATGGATGGATGGATGGATGGATGGATGATGGATGGATGATGGATGGATGATGGATGGATGGATGGATGATGGATGGATGGGTGGATGGATGATGGATGGATGGATGGATGGATGATGGATGGGGGATGGATGGATGATGGGTGGGGGATGGATGGATGATGGATGGATGGATGGATGGATGGATGGATGGATGGATGGATGATGGATGGATGGATGGATGGATGGATGATGGATGGATGGATGGATGATGGATGGATGGATGATGGATGGATGGATGGATGGATGGATGGATGGATGATGGATGGATGGATGATGGATGGATGGATGGATGGATGGATGGATGGATGGATGGGGGATGGAGGGATGGATGGATGGATGGATGGATGGGGGATGGAGGGATGGATGGATGGATGGATGGATGGGGGATGGATGGATGGATGGATGGATGATGGATGGATGGATGATGGATGGATGGATGGATGGGGGATGGAGGGATGGATGGATGGATGATGGATGGATGGATGATGGATGGATGGATGATGGATGGATGGATGGATGGATGGATGGATGATGGATGGATGGATGGGGGATGGAGGGATGGATGGATGGATGATGGATTGATGGGAGAAGGGACACACCATCTCACAGCTGCCTGTGGAAAGGGATCCACCCTGTGCTAAATAAAATGTGCCTCACCCCAATGCAGAGTTAGAGAAGAATAAACACAGTCTCTAGAGTGGAATGTCCAGCTGGGTCAGATTCCCAAGGAATTCCATGGCCCCAGCTCAGCCCCATCCCACTGAGGGAACATCCCCATCCCATGTACCCAGGGAGAAAAAATCCCTTGGAATTTCTCCCTGCCCCACCCCAGCAGCTGCCACCACCTGTCCCTGGGGTCACAGCTCTGAGAATTCAGCCCTCAAGTGCAGCCCCTGATCCTGCCAGAGCCCGTCCCAGCCCTCCCACTGCCCCCCAAGCATGGCTGGCAGAGCCATTTCCCCTCCCAGGAGAATTGCCTGCTCCTCCCAGGATGAAGCAGCGATTTCTGCGAGGCTGAGGCCGCACAGTTCAGCTGCTTCCATCCCGAGCGAGGACAGAACTGTTTGCTCTGTGCTGGAGAAGCAGAGCGTGGCAGGAGGGGCTCTGATCACACAATGCCCCTTTCCTGCAGAGGTTAGGTTTGGTTTTAATCAGTGTTTTCCCTCTTTTCTCTCCTTGTTTCAGTCTGAGTTGCTCAAGGTAAAAGCTGAAGTGAATTTGCTGCCCGTGCAGAGTTCCCAGTGTTGGAGCTGCACCCCAGGGAAGGTCCTGGCAGGGAAGCAAAGAGGTGGCAAAGAGATCACCAGCACCAGCCCCTCAAAGTGGGCCAGAGACTGCACAGAGAGCCGGGCTCACCTCTGGGGGGAGGGCCCAGGGCCAGCTCAGCACAAAGGTTTGGGGGCATTCAGACAAAATCTGGGACCACACCAAAGCCCTTCTCTGAGAAATGAGAAACTGGGGAGCACACACGAACCCAGGGCTGCTGCAAGCCACAGGAGTGCCTGCAGCCTGGCAAGCTGGTCATTTAAAATATCTCACCCTGGGCCAGTTCCCTTTCCCTCCCAGCACATCCCGGTTTTATTTTCAGGCAGTTGGGAGCCAGCAGACACCGGAGCAGCAAAGTCAGAGGAACGGAGCCAGGCTGGCCCCGTGATGGATTTGGCCTCGAGCACGGATCAGGTGCTCCAGCAGAGCACCGAGGGGTTGGGAGGAGGAGGAGGGGGAAGGAGCTCCTCAGCTGAATTCCCAGTTTCCAGCTCTATCCGCAGTCTGCCCCAGCTTTTCCCTTCCTTGCAAATCCCGCACAGCTCCTGCCCCAGCAGCCAGCCCAGCTCCCCAGGGCTCGGGATGTCCCTGCTGCCAGCCCAGAGCTCCCAGCAGGGCTGGCAGGAGCTGCTGATCCCGGGGCTGGGGCTTGGGAGATGCTGCAGTGCCATCTTCAGACGGGAGGGGAAAGGAAACCGACCCCAAAGCGCCCCCAGACCCAGAGACCTGGCAAACATTCCCGGCTGGAATGGCTGGAGCTGGGCAGCCCAGCCCAGGGATGCAGCACAGACCTGAACAGATCCATCCCCACAGAGCCTGGGAAGGGCTGGGATCCATCCCCTGGGATCCATTCCCCTGGGATCCATCCCTGGGATCCCTCTCCCTGTGATCCATTCCCTGGGATCTATCCCTGGGATCCACCTCCCCTGGGATCCATTCCCTGGGATCCATCCCCTTGAGATCCCTTCCCCTGGAACCCATCTCCTGGGATCCATCCCCCTGGGATTCTTCCCTGAGATCCTTCCCCTGAGATCCTTCCCCTGAGATCCTTCCCCTGGGATCCACCCCTTGGGACCCATCCCTTTGGAATCCACTCACTGGGATCCATTCCCCTGGGATCCATACCCCTGGAATCCATCCCCTGGAATCCATCCCCTGGGATCTGGGATCCATTCCCTTGGGGTCCATCCCCTGGGATCCATCCCCTGCAGACTGAGGGATCCAGCTGCATTAAACAGCTCAAGGGCTCTGTGGGAAGCAGCTCCAGCCTGTCCCTGGCTCTGTGGCTGGCTTTGCCCAGGTGGAAATCACAAGGTGTGTTTGAGCAGCTCCCACCAAGCTGGGTGACACTGTTCAATCCTGATGGACAGGAGCTCTGTCCTTCCCTGCTCCCAGATCCTGCAGGCTCTGCCCTCAGAGCTCCTTCTCCCATGGAACAGCCTCTCCTGATGCCACCCCTGGCATTTCCTGGGGGGAATAACTGATGGCAGTGACTCGTGAGGGGTGGGAGCACCGGGAGCCCATTTAATTCCATGCCACATTAACAATGGGCAGTTCTGTGGGCAAACAGGGCCTGCAGCTGGGGCTTGGTGCCCAGACGGCTTCAGACAGGGCCCCTCTGACAATCAGCACCCTTAAGAAAGCTTTTTTCCTGCAGCACTGCTTATTTGGGCCAATTTTTAGCAATTTTAGTCATTTTGGCCTCCTCCACACGTCACTACTGCTGTGAGTGTCCCTGGAGCCCAGGGAACAGCAGCAAAGCTTTAGAGGAGAAAAAGCAAATGTTCCTTGGGATTTCAATGGGATGAAATCACTGCCTGGCCTTTTTAGAGTGGCCTGGGGGGACAGGAACAGCTTCAAACTGCCAGAGAGCAGGGCTGGATGGGACACTGCAAAGAAATCCTTCCCTGGGAGGGGGGAGATACCCAGAGCAGCTGTGGCTGCCCCTGGGCCCCTGAAGTGCCCAAGGCCAGGCTGGACACTGGGGCTTGGAGCAGCCTGGGACAGTGGGAGGAGGAGAAATCAAACCATTCTGTGATGCTAAAATTCATCCCATCCCCGAGCCTCCTCTCCCTCACGGCCCCCAAGCAAACCCAGGTGCTATAAAAGCTCTGGTAAGGAGGATTTGGTGAGCTGGGAAGGGATTCCTGCACTAGAGATGAAAACAGAGCCATTTTCCAGGAGCAGGGTCACAAAAGCTGTCCCCTCCTGGATGGGCACCACCCCACCTCAGCTCAGGAGTTACAAAGCTCAGGTTTAAACGTGAGCTGGGGGAGGGATGAGCCGGGCAGGAGGAGCTCTGGGGGCTCTCAGCCGTGCTGCTCCTGAGGGGAGCTCTCTGCAGAGCCCTGGCAGCACCAGGGCCAGCCCTGCAGCCCAGCCTGTCCCCAGATGGGTGACAGCAGCCTGCCAGCCCCACACAGGGCCCTGCTCAGAGCTGGGGGACAGAGCTGCCCCAGGGACCCCCTAATTCCTGATAACCCCGGGGCTGAGAGCTGCTGGCCATGGACGGTGTGTGCCAGCAGCCAGCACGGCCTCAGCCCAGCCTGCAGGGACAGCTCAGGAGCTGCAGAGCTCAGGGAACTGTCACAGACATCTTTAATGGAAAACCCTTTCCTTAGGATTTTTCCTCCTGAGAAGCTGAGAGGCCTCAGGAACAAAATGTAAACAATGGTTATCTGCTGCTGTGGAATGCAACAGGTAGATTTTGATTAGCCCATGTTAGTTTTTAATTAATGGCCAATCACAGTCAGCTGGCTCAGACAGAGAGTCCAAGCCACAAGCCTTTGTTATCATCCTTTCTTATTCTATTCTTAGCCAGCCTTCTGATGAAATCCTTTCTTCTGTTCTTTTAGTATAGTTTTAATGTAATATATATCATAAAATAATAAATCAGCCTTCTGAAACATGGAGTCAGATCCTTGTCTCTTCCCTCACCCTCAGACCCTGTGAACACGGTCACAGGGAACAGCCCTGGCTCGGGCACAGGGACAGCTCAGGAGATGCCCAGCTCAGCCCTGGCTCGGGCACAGGGACAGCTCAGCCCTGGACCAGGCACAGGGACAGCTCAGGAGATGCCCAGCTCCGCCCTGGACGGGGCACAGGGACAGCTCAGCCCTGGATCGGGCACAGGCTGTTCCTGCCTCAGCCTGACCTCCCTGCTCCCACCGCCCAGGAACTCTCCAGGAGCTTCCAGGCAGGGTCGAGGCCAATTTGCTCAATTCCCAGCTTGGCAGGGAAGGGATTACACAGCAAAAACGGGATCTGAGGGTTACACAGCTCTCAAAGCCCTTCACTCCCTGTCCCTGGGGCCAGCTCTAAGCCTTGCATCCTCAGAAGCTCCTTGGCAATTAGCTCGTTTTAATTAATACCAACTCCACCCAGTGGAACCAATGCCTTGAAAACGTTTGGAGAGAGGAAAAAAGCAGAAAGGAGGAGGAGAGCCAGGCTGCAGTGCTGTGCTCAGCCACACGGACGGGGGTGGTGGAGCCCCGAGGGAGCCTGGGCCCAGCTGGGGACAGGGGAAGGGGCTGAGCTGTCCCTCAGCCCTGGGGGTGACAGAGGGAAAGGGGCATCTCCCAAGCCCTCATCTGTGACCCCAGCACCCCAACCCACCACAGACACACAGAGCTGTGACCCCAGCACCCCAACCCACCACAGACACACAGAGCTGTGACCCCAGCACCCCAACCCATCACAGACACACAGAGCTGTGACCCCAGCACCCCAACCCACCACAGACACACAGAGCTGTGACCCCAGCACCCCAACCCACCACAGACACACAGAGCTCCCCAGCTCTGCCACAGAACTGCCCCAGCCCTGGGGAGGGAAGGGTGGGAGCAGCACTGGGAGCCTGCAGAGCCAACTCTCCTTAGCCAGCACCTCCTTCCTGCCTCCATGGCAACTTTCACCAGCCTTAATTGCTTCTTATTTTAACACTTGAGGAACGAAACCTCTGTGATCCTCCATCTCCTCATTATTAACGCTCCCCAGCACAGACCCCACATGCAGTATTTCACATGTGTTTGTATTTGCAGCTTGAATTTTCTGGAGAATCCCTGGCTGTGGATCTGCTGCTCCTCCAGCCCCTCTCCAAAGGCTGTCAGAAATGCTGAACATTTGTTTGCTCAGGGCTCTGCCCTCCCCAGGCTCTGTCTTGCCTGGTCAAAGTGGAATGGAACATCTCTGGGGGCTGCCAGTGCCAGCACTGAGATCCCTCTCTCCTGACACAGCCATTCCCCCAGGAATTCAGGATTGCTCCCAGCCACACACATGGAAAGTGTTCCCAGTTCCATCCTGCCCCTCGTGCTGTGCTCACCAAACCCCTCCCTTGGGAGCCAAAGGCCAAACTGGTGACACTGGGAAAACTGGTTGTGTGCTGTGTCCCACCTGGGGGGACATCAGGGGGTACCTGAGTCCTGCCCAGAGCTTCATCCCACACCTGATGGGGGCTGGGAAACCCTCTGGGATGGAGAAACAGCAGCACAGCTCAGCTCAACTGCCCACGGAGCCACCTGGGGGGAAACTGCTCCAGGGTGACCTGAATGGGCTGGAATTGGTACCAAGAGGACCTGAAAGAATCCAAGGGGTCACTCAGGAGATGAAACTGGTCCAGGGTGACCTGAAAGAGTCCAGGAGGTCATCAGGGGGGTGAAACTGCTCCGGGGTGACCTGAATGGGGTGGAATTGGTCCAAGGGGATTCCTTCTGCCTCTGATTCTTTCAGAGGCAGCTGAGAGAATCTAAAGGGTCCCCAGGGGGGTGAAACTGGTCCAGGGTGACCTGAATGAGTCCAGGGGGGCACCCAGGGGCTGGAATTGGTCCAGGGTGACCTGAATGGGCTGGAATCAGTCCAGGGTGACCTGAATGGGCTGGAATTGGTCCAAGGTGACCTGAAGGTCAAATTGCTCCCATGGCCTCTCCCTGCCAGGCTGGAGCAGCCCTGCCTCTCCTCATTCCCAGGGCAGCCCCTCAGGGCCTTGGCAAGGCTCCTCCTCCCCCCTGGCAGTGCAGGGCAGTACAGGCAGTGCCCTCCTGCTGCACAGCTCTCACCTGCATGGACACAATAAAATACACAACATTTTACAGGCTGCTCCCTGTTCATTAGGCACTGCTGAACACAATAAAGCTGCCACTGGACCAGCCCCTCCTGGAGCGCTCAGCTCATGCTGAAAGATGAAATTATATTGCAGTGAGGCTTGTGAACAGTGCCAGGCTTGTTTATTATAAAGCCTGCTCCAAAATCCAATCAGATTAATTTATGTGGGGCTTAAAGCACTGCTGCTAATTGGAGGTAATGGGATGGACAGAGCTCCTGGCTGCTCCTGCAGGGGCCCAGTCCCTGCAGACACTGGCCTTGGTCTGAGAGCTGGGAGGGAACTTGGAGCACCCAGAACTCCCCATGTGTCAGGAGAAATCCCATTTCCAACATCCTGGGCCTGTCCTGACCCCCAGGGACTCCCTCACCCTCCCCAGGAGCCCCTGTGGGTCCCTTTTGTTCAGGAAGGATGTGCTGGGCACAGCAGGGACCCGATCCAGGGGCTCCTCCCAGGCAGGAAGGTTTGCTCAGATCCCAGCCCAGCATTCCTGCCAGCCCTGCCCTTCTCTCCCAGCTCAGCCCCAGTCTGGGATCACAAACAGCAAAGCCAAGGTGGGCACTGAGCACAGATGTGGATTTAAAGTTATCCTTGAGCACAAGAGCTTTGCTTTTTTAAAAAGGTAAAAGGGGGTGGGGGGAAGGAAGATGAAGTGACTTTACCCAGATATTGGTCAATCCCTTAATCCCAGGAGGTCAGAGCCATCCCATCCCACCTGGAAATCAGCTGGATTTCACTCTCCCCTTGCTGGGGAGAAAATGCATTTCAAGCCACAGAGAGCCAGGGCAGGGAAGTCTCAGCTCTGATTCTGGGAGGTGAAGTGGGACAGAGAGGACCTGAGGCCATCCTGGCTGGGAGCTCTGGGGAGGTCTCCAAAGCCCCAGGGGCAGGGGCTGTGCCTGTCCTGGGGGAGGGCTGCTCCAGGACACAGAAAATCCTCCCTCCCTCCTGCCCCAGGGCCAGAGCTGCTCCAGCTCTGCTGGGCTGGCCTCACACAGCAGGGTTTGGAGGCTCTCATTCTGCAGCAGCTTGTCACTGTGTGCCAGGCTCCCAAAGGGCAGCGTTCCCACAGTCTCCAACATAATTCCTGTGCCTGCTCTGCCTCCCTCCCCATCAGATGCCAGATCTGACGGGAGATGGAAGAGCTCCCACAGGGAACCTTGCAGCAGGTGGATTTCTCCCTCCACCTTCCCGAATTATCCTCCCATAGCAGATGCTCCTTCCCTTTCCAATCTCCAGGAGCTTTTTGTGTCTCTGGGTGCTGGAGAAAACACAGAAATTCTCCTCTCTGGCAGCTTCAGCTGCAGAGCCAAGGGGCACAGGCTGGCACTGGCCATGGACTCACACCCAGCTACCACAGGCCCAGGCAGCAGCCACAGATCCTGCTGGAACACGGCCCACAGAGAGCTCACAGCCCAGAGTTCCAGCAGAATTCACATTTCATGGCTCTGCCCTGCACAGGAGGGAGCTGGGCAGGAAGGGCCCCTCCACCAGCAGGACAGAAAGCCACAACATCCCCAGGACCAAAGTGAGAGGAATGTTGGATTTGTCTTTCCAAACCAGCTGTGGGGCTGCTGGTGGATAAAACCAGCACTGGGAGATGAAAGAGACAATGGGGAGGATTCCACTGATTGGTGAATGGAAAAAGATATTTGCTTTTACAAATAAATTGTAGGTTTGCTGGTAAATGAAATTTGACATTGAAAGATGAAAGAAACAATGGGGAAGAAAAACACTAAATTCCATAAGAATTACAAATGAAAAGGGAGGGTTGTACATTAGAGGGGAATCTCTGGGATCAGGTGTTCTGGGAAGTCTGAACCTCTCAAGTACCTCAGAAATGGGGAAAGAGAGAAGGGAAATGCAGCTGGGAAATCGGGATAAAAAGGAGGCTGCACCCTCCAAAAATTGGAGACATCCCAGGGGAATGCCCCATGGCCTCTCCCTTTATTGGAATAAAGGCAAAAAGGACTCCTCTGTCTCCTTTTTGGACATGAATCTCTGGTGTTTGTGGGTTAATTTTCCTAACAGAAGGAACCAAATTTGTGTCCATTTCCAACAAATTACAGCCAAACGCAGGGAGAAGGAGAAGGACAATTTGATGGAGCAGCTGGGACACATCCCCTCAGGATGAATCCATCAGAGCTGGAAGCACTGGGGACTGAGAGGCTCTGACTGGGGACCCAGTGCTGCCCCTTCCAAAGCTCAAATGCCCCAAACTGCTGGAGAATCAATCCTGGGTCAGGGCCAAGGCTCCTCTGCCCCATCCCCTGCTGGCTCTGAGCAGCTCCAGGCCAGGAGGCAGCACCAACCTGGGGGAAGGAGCAGCTGCCAGGGGGGTACAGAGGAGTGGAGGCTTTAGGGAGAGGGAGAGATTTTCCACCTGACAGATTTTGGGCTTCCTCCCCTTTGTCCTCAGGTGAGGTGTCCTGACAAGGACCTGGCTGCATAAACACCTGTGGTGTTTAATATGTAAATTAAATAAATTAATAACCAACTCTCCTGAAAGGAGAGGGAAAGAGACAATCAGCTGCGTCTGGCAGATCTGCCTGTGACATGGAAGGAGGAGGAAAAGCTCTGGAGCAGGCCTTGGACCAGGCCAGGCTGCTGGCTCAGAGCAGACAGGAGCATTTTTGCAGCCTGGGGGCCTTCAGCAGCAAACCAGGAGAAGTTCCCCCCCCGGGCTCTGCATTTTATCTTTACTTTTCTCTCCCTGCCCCAGAAAAGCAGCTCAGGTGCAGATCCTTGGGGCTCCCATCCCTGGGCATTGCTACCATCCATGACTTCCTTGGATCTCCCCCAGCACGGAGCAAACACAAGAGGAGGGCAGAACCCACGGAGCATTTGCAGGCTCTGTGGGAAAGGTGTTTCCAAACCTGTTCTTCACCCAATCACCTGGGAACTGCAGCTTCCTCAGGGAGCAGAGCAGCTTTTCCCTGTCCCAGCACAGCCTCATCCTCCAAGGGGCTGAATGGAGCCCCTGTGGGCTCAGAGGGGCTGGGGATGTGCACAGCTGCAATTCCAGCTGCAGGTGAGATTTGGTTGGTGCCCTAGGGTGAGGTTCTGATGCTGTCTCCCCATTCCTGTGTTCTGTTCATGCTGGATATCTGTTCTGTGCCTTCAAGCTTGGCTCTGCACAGCGAATGTTTTGTTTGGGTTTTGCTCTCAGCCGCTCCCCCACGGCTGGCAGGACACACAGACAGGGCAGTGCATGCTGCTGCTTTTGCTTTTTGCTTTGCTTTTCCCTTTGCTCTTGCTTCTTTGCTTCTGCTCATTGGTTTAGCTCAGCAGTCCAAATTTTTCCTGGACTGTTTCTCTGCTGTCATCTGATTGTGAAGGCTCCCATACCTTCTCAGGGATTTCTCATGGGCATCTCCTCACAGCACTGACTCCTTCTTCTTCACAGCCAACAGCTCCAACTCTCTCCTCACCCAGCTCCCCCACTCCTCTGTAGCACTCGTCTCCTTATCGGACCCAGCTGTGGCCTATTAAGGGCAGGCCTGTTCCTAATTTTGGGGATTAGTACAGCTGCAGCTCCTCAGGGGTGAGACTGCCTTCTGTACTATTTTCTTACATTCTACCCCTCCACACTTCTCCTTTCCCTTTTTTGGACCAACTCGAACCTGCTCCGGGCTGGGACCTGGGGAACACCGAGAGTTTGCACCTTGTGGCTGCAGAGCTGCCCCAGCACAGGAGGGACTGAGAACAGAGCGAGCACCCCCAGAGAGACTTTCTGAATTTGTCATCTTTGTCAGAGCGGTGACAGAGTGGTGTCACTGGTATTGTTCATTCTGTGTGCTGGGGGTGCTGTGCCTGTTCAATAAACAGGTTCTTTCCACTGCTCTCCAAGGAATCCTTCCCAGCCTGGTTGTGGAGGGGGGCTGTGGGGGTTTGCTTTCTGGAGGGGCCCTTTTGGAGGTTTTCTCCCAAATTTGCCCTAAATCAGGACAGTTGGGAAATAGGAACTTGTAGCCTCTGTGCTGCTGTTTTGGGAGCAAGGTGGGACCTGCAATGCAGAAATTGTGGCTGCCCCTGGACCCCTGGGAGTGCCCAAGGCCAGGCTGATGGAGCCTGGAGCTCCCTGGGACAGGGGCAGGTTCCCTGTGAACCTCTGGTGAGATTTAAATCCCCTTCCCACCCAAACCGTGCCATGACTGCATGAAATTCTCCCTCAGCCAGCTGCAGTTACCACTCAGTGTGGGCTGATCCTGACTTTCTGGTCCAATGGAATGAATTCAGCAGGGTCCAGCCACATGGATTAGATGGGAAGTTTTAGGGAAAACAGAAACATGTGGAAGGATTATGGAGAGTTTTTTTTAAAAAAAACAAACTTTCTCAGCGCCTTCAGAACATGAAAACAGGAATTGCATCTTTGAGGCAGCTCAAAAGCCCCGTTTGGGGTTGTGTGTCTGTGCTCACAAACCCTGGATTTGCTCCTCACAATCAAGAAATGAGCTTAGAATCAAACACTTCAAAAAATTGTGCTCTCCTGCTTTTAGGGATTTCCAGCACTTTCAAGTGGATATGGATGCTCGAAGAGCTTTCCTCTGCATTGGCCACAAACATTAACACTTCATTTGGTTTTAATGAGCAACTTGAAACTCCAAAAATCAAGAAAAGGCCCTAGAGCGATTGAGAATAAAACTTGACAGCAGCACAAAAGCAACCAGGCTTTCTGCAGCCTCCCCCAGCCAACCTGTGGAAAATCTTAAATCTTTTCCTGCATCAGCACCCAGATGAGGGAAACAGCCACAAATGATGGGCAGCCAGGCTTTTAAGCACCTTAAAAATTTAAATGAGTTCCAGGTGTAAATTCCAAGTGGTTCCTCCAACTGCATTAAGGCACTTTGTGTTCAGAATGGGAACAGCACTGATTTATTTTGTGTACCTGTGCTGAATGTGGAGATGCAGGGAATTGGAGCCCTCTGCTGAGAGCTGCACTGGGATTTGATGCATTCCAAGGTGACCCCAGGCTGGGGTCAGGCTGTGGGCATGGACTTGCCCTGGGTGCCAAAGCCTGGAGAGGCAGCTGAGAGCAAAGAACCCCTCCGAGGGCCTGGGGGCTGCTCCCTCCTCCAGCCTTGCCTTGGAGCAGGCTCTGAGCCACAGCCAGCAGCAAATCCCACCTGTGCCCACCCAAATCCCTCATTCCTGGGCACCTCTGTGCTGCCAAACCCCATCAAAGCAGAGGGAACCCTTCAAAGGTCACAGTGCCCAGGCAGGGACACCTCCCACCAGGCCAGGCTGCTGCAAACCCTGCCCGGCCCGGCCTTGGGCACTGCCAGGGATGGAGCAGCCCCACAACCTTCCCATGCTGTGACAAATGCATATTTCATGATTGGCTTTTTGCAAATATTCAAATGAACATTATATGTGTTACGTTAGAAAGTTATGCTTAACTTTCTTAAGTGGTGTGTTAAATATAGTTTTAGGCTATAATATAAGGTTAAAACAGAAACTATCCTATGTGAGATACTTTTTCTAAAGAGAGGAATGAGGTACTGGCACCAGACAGCAGCCACAGGACATCTCAATCTTTCAGAGAAAAAGAATTTATTGTTCCCTTATCAGAAGAAACCAACTTCTTCCTGCCTCTCAGCCCTGAAAAAGAGGAATAAGTTGACACTGATCAGACAGAATCCTGTGTTTGAATGGAATTTATGCATCCTGTATGAGGTGCATGAATATGCAACAGGCTGTTGCTTTAAGGGTTAATCCTCTGTTAACGTGGGTCCTTTTTGGGGCTTATTTTGCCCAGAAAAGGTACCTGGACTGTCCCTAACTCTTTGTTTTTATTGTCTCGTATTGTCCTAATCCTAATTGTCCAAAATTTTTATTACTCTAATTATATTGCTAATTTTATAACTGTTTCATTACTATTAAACTTTTAAAATTTACAACAAGTGATGGGCATTTTTCACACGTGCTCCACTCCCATCCTGCTCCTCCAGCACCACCCTCCCTTAAAATCAGCAATGTGCAGTGAAAGTGCCCAGAATTGCCTGTAAGGAATAAATGGGACAGGAGAGCTGGGGCTGCTCCACCCCTGCAGTGCCCAGGGCCAGCCTGGACAGGGCTGGGAGCAGCCTGGGACAGTGGGAGGGGTCCCTGCTGTCAGGAAAATGAATCCACAAACATCAGAGGTTCATGGCCAAAAAGGAGACAGAGGAGCCCTTTTACTTTATTCCAATCAAGGCAGAGGCCATGGGGCATCCCCTGGGGTCTCTCCAATTTTTGGAGGGTGCAGCCTCCTTTTTATCCCAATTTCCCAGCTGCATTTCCCTTCTCTCTTTGCCCATTTCTGAGGTACTTGAGAGGTTCAGACTTCCCAGAACTCCTGATCCCAAAGATTCCCCTCTAATGTATAATCCTCCCTTTTAATTTTTAATTCTTATGGAATTTAGTGTTTTTCTTCCCCATTGTTTTTTTCACCTTTCAATGTCAAATTTCATTTATCAGCAAACCTACAGTTTATTTGTAAAGGTAATTACAATATCTTTTTCCATTCATCAATCAGTGGAATCCTCCCCATGGTTTCTTTTCTTTCCCAGTGCTGGTTTTATCCACCAGCAGCCCCACAGCTGGTTTGGAAAGACAAATCCAACATTCCTCTCACTGCCATGGCAGGGGTGGGATGGGATGATCCCTAACGCCCCCTCCACACCATTCCTTGGAATTTAAGAGGGAAATCCCAAATCTCTGGAATTTAAGAGGGAAATCCCAAATCTCTGTCAGGAGCTGCCTTTGAGCAGCACAGGGGGCTCAGAGCAGGCCCAGGAGCTGCTGAGATGAGCAGCCCAGCTCAGGAAAAGCTTCACACTCCATTCCTTCCTAAGTTCTTTTCCTTTTTAATTCCACTTGCTACAGCAAAGCACTGCAAAGCTGTATTTAAATTAAAACAATCCTCCAGCCTGCAGAGAAAACACCCAGAGCCATCCATTTCCACGAGCAAACGGGGCAGGAAATCCAAGCAAGATTTATACAGTTATTCCTCTGTAATTATCCAGAAGAGAGAGAAAGCTCAGGGGTCAGCAGTATCTCATTCATTATCACACCCCAGCAGCTTCTTAAGCTTTCATTTTGGTTTATTTTTTTGCAATCCCCTGCCTACATCCAGATTAAGGGTGATGTGCTGGGAAAATAAAGCTCTTTGTTGATAATGGGTGAAGTAAAGCTCCCCCTGCAGCAGAGTCCCTCCAGGGCCCAGGTGTGGCTGTCACCTGCTGCAGGCTGACCAGGCCATCACTGATGTAGGGAAATAAAGAGTAAAATGAAAAGTAATTCAAAGGGAAGAGGGAAAATAAGGAGCCCTTTGAGAGCTGATATTTTAATTTGCCTTTTGCTGTAACAGCTCCATCCATTCTTTTTTTCAGCCCCTAAAAAGCTGTTGGTGCTGCTGTGGTTTATGGCAGGAGAAGAACCCTGAGATCCTGTGCTGGTGGCACTAAATGCCTGTGGCATTTCAGCAGGGCCACATCCCTCTGCTTCCAGCACAAAACTCTCCTACCCACAGGGAGACCCCAGAAATGAAGCAAAGTGGGGGAGAAGAGCTCCAAACCTGCCAGATTTGGGCTCTCCAGGCCTTTTCCCAGTCCAGTGCCAGTGCCAGGCTCCAGCCTCACCCCCATGGTGGCACCTGCAGGTGCCCATGCTGGGGGATTGTTCTCCCCCCTTCCCAGAGGGAGGGATTTTGCTCCAGCACCTCCCCAGACCCGGCTGAGAAGCTCAGGAGGGGCTCAGGCCAGGCTGAGGGAGGCTCCAGGGGAACCAGGAGGGACCAAAGGCTGCTCTGGGGCACACAGGACAATCCACGAGGACAATCCAAGAGGACAAACTAAGAGGACTGTCGCAGACATTCTTTGTGAAAAATCCTTTCTGTAGGATTTTTCCTTCTAGAGCTGAGAGGCTCGGTGGCAAATGTAAACAATTATTATCTGCTGCTGTGGAATGCAACAGGTCCACCTGTGGTTGGTCCCCTGTAGATGTTTGGATTTACTGACCACTCATGGTGGAGCTGCTGTCGCTCTCTGCTGAGACACAGACCTTTGTTATTCATTCTTTCTATCTCTTGCTTAGCATAGCCAGCTTCTGAAGAAGCTCCTTTCTTTTCTATCTCTATGTAGTATAGTTATAATGCTGTATATATATCATAATATAATAAATCAAGCCTTCTGATAATGGGATCAAGATCCTGTCTCTTCCATCCTCTACAAACCCCTGTGAGCACCAACAACAGAGGACAATCCAAGAGAACAATCCATGAGGACAATCCATGAGGACAACCCATGAGGACAATCCACAAGGACAACCCATGAGGACAATCCATGAGGACAATCCATGAGGACAATCCATGAGGACAATCCAATCTCCACCAGAACACTGCTGAGGGGAGCCAGGGAGCAGCTGCAGGGATTAACTCTGGAAAAAACCCATTTTGCACCTCCAGGAGAGCCAGAGGTGCTGCAGAAGCTGCTGGGGCAGGAGAGGCTCAAACCCCACCCCGAGGTGACCGACCTGAGGCACTTTGAGAACAAAAGGTGCTGATTGGGGAAGGATTTTAACAAGGGTGTTTAAAGCTCATTAGAAGAGCTAAAGGGAGTTTTTAATTTAGAGCCTGGGACTTCCTGGGGCACCCTCACACGTTCAGACAGGGCTCAGATAAAAGAGGTCCATTGGAACAGCTTTATGATCATGATTTTCTGCTTAATTAAAGATCCTCCTCTTCAATTACTGCAGCTTAATCTGAGTGTACAGGCCTCTAAGTGGCATCAGCTGAGGACACAGCCCTGAGCAGATTGAAGCACTGACACTGATTTAGGCCCCACTGACACTGATTTAGGCCCTACTTGGCTTTTTCTGTCTTCTTTCCAAGGCAAGGAAGGTTTATTTATTTACTGGAGGAGTCAGAGCTGCTGTCCTTGTGCCTCCAGCTGGGTTTCACTGACTCCCTGGGGCTGATGGCTCTCAGGTTTCTTTTATGCTTTTAAAACCTTCAAACATTACAAAAAGCATTTTTCCCCCCAAGTGCTGGACAGGAACAAATCCCAGCACAGCCCCAAAGCTCCCAGGCTGAGTGGCCACAACCTGAGCAAAGTTCAGCTGAGAAGCCACAATAAATCACTATTTTTAATATTCTTCTATGTGGAGGATCAAGCTTCAGGACTTATTCCCAAAGTCATTAATGACACTGTAAAGTAAATCTACAAGGCTTTGTGTTTTCCTGGATTTTGGAGATGGAATTCCAAGAGTTTCAAGGTGATACCCTTGGAGCTGTGTGGTTTCCATGTCCATAGTGACATTGAATATCTTACAGGACATTTATGTCGCCCCTCAGCTGGGACCACTCTGCTTCCTCTCCCATTCTCCAGGGGGGATTTAAACAGAGGACTCTGGATACTTTATCTCTGATGAGAAGATTAGAGACTGCATTGGGAAAATTATTCCATCTTAAAGCTGCTCTGCACAGTCCAAACCCCAACAAACAACAGGAGCTTTGACACCAATTCTCTCAGAGTGAGGCAATTTTACAGAAACCATGCAGGTAATTAATGATCCCATCAGGAATTTTCATTCCCAGAATGGGGTGGGGGAGCTTTGCTATAAATTAATCCATCCAAGTTTTTATTGGATTTTTGTACCATAGTTCAAAGTCTTAAAAAGCTTCAAAAATTCGCTCTCCTTTTTGCCATGATAGAGATGGAAATCTTCAAAATTATATTATTCTAATTTCCCTATTATCTCATATACACCCTTACATTCTGATTCTGCACAATCTTCATAACATCCTTCAGATCCCATAAATTGTGTCTTTAGTATGGAACAAAGCAGTGAGGAGAGAGATACCAGGGTGAAGCGGGAGGCGAAGGAATCAGTCAGACCTTTTATGTTCATTAAAAGCGTTGCTGGAGCTGGATTTATTATTATGTTGTCAACTAAATTTTGTTGGCACCCAAAAGCACCTCAGAACACTTTAAACACTTGGGCAATAACTGCCTCAAGTGTCACTGTGAGCGTGTGAGCCTGTGACACTTTTATAAAAACAGTGACAAAATAGAACCATCCCAGAGGGAAAAACTGCAGCAGCACAGGGGGAGGGGGAGCAGCAGCCTCAGAAAATCCAGCAAATTCCAGGGCTGGGGAAGGGCAGGGAGGGAAGGGGACACGGGGAGGGAAAGGGACACAGGGACCAGGCTGGCTCATCCCAGGCTGGGTGACCTCCAGTGCAAGAGCCTGAATGAGGGATGTGGGGCTCCAGGGACTCTCCAAATGCTCTTTATTGTATCCAAAATGCAGTTTATTGTATCCAAAATGCAGTTTATTGTATCCAAATGCAGTTTATTGTATCCAAGGTGTTACAGCAGTCCAGGGTCATGGGGACAGAGCTGTGCCCACATCTGTCAGCTCCAGCTGCAGGCAGGCCTGAGACCCTTAGTTTGGGTTACATTGCATTATAGACTTTTGGTTACATTGCATTCTTTACTTTCCTGAGCATCTCAATACAGCAGAACCAGTCGATACCTCAACTATTATCAATAGCCTATCATAACTCCTATAATTACCATATTCATGTTACTATTCTCCAATCACTAAAAGTCAGTACATCACAGTTTAAGCTGGAAGTTGTTTTCCAGTTTTCTTGCTGTGGAAAATTCTGAGACCTTTTTTCTACTTGCAACATTGGCAGGCTTGTTTGCCTGTGCTCTCTTTGTGCTTGGTAAAAACATCATCTTGTTTGGGGTGGGTTTATCCTTTGCTCTAAGCCATAAAACCCCTTCTAACTAACACACCCTTTGCCTCCTTGGTTATCCAGTGAGACTGGCTCAGCAATTCTTTTCTTCTATATCAAAACTGCTTCCATCTCTATTCCTTCATCAGACTCTACATTCAAAAATCTTTCTGCCAAGCACACACATATCTGTGAGACTTTCTTGTCAAACTTTCATCCTTCCCAACATACCAGGGCCTGACTGCAAACTGCAGCTGGGTTTTTCCTTGGAGCAGGGATGCAGCTGGAATTTAGGCTGTTTTGGGGGGGAAGGCAAGGGTCCCCCTTCTCCCTGTCTGCTGCTGAGAGTTCATTGGAATCTCAGCTCCAGAGGAAACAGGGTGGGAAAATCCATGGAGCACAAGGGGCCTTTGGCACAACCAGGGAGCCAGAGCTGCCCAGGGCAAAGTCCCAACACCTGGAAGGATTCTGGGCCTTCAAGCACCCCTGCAGCTCAGAGGGAGGGCTGGGTTGGGTTGGAAGGGATCTTACACCCATGGTGCTCCACCCCTGCCATGGCAGGGACACCTCCCAGCACCCCAGGCTGCTCCCAGGCCTGGACACTGCCAGGGATCCAGGAGGGTCCATCTGGGAGCAGAGCAGATCCTGCAGCCTGTGGAGCACTGGCCTGAGAGAGCAATGAAGGTTCTCACTCATCTCCTACTGAAAATCATCATCATCTTCATCATCCTCATCATCAATAATCAGCTCCCTGACCCACGGCCTCCTGCTGTCCCCAGAGCTTTGGGCAGACTCCAGATATCCCCACAGCCACTCCCAGAACTAAGGGACACTGATCTTTAAGGAGCTCCAGGCCCTCCAAGGAAGCCTTGGCTCCCTCGGGACCCACTCGCCCTCCCCGGGCTCAGAATCTGCAGGTTGTGACTTCATCCTCACACAGGGCATCACCAAATGTTGATTCTGTGCTTCTTTTCTGCCATGGTTGGGGTTAAATCATAAGATGGTATTTTTTGTTCAGACTCAGATGTTTGTTAGTTCTTATCTCTGTCACAGTCCCACAAACCCTGAGTTCTGCAGCACTTCACTCTCACACACTGAAAATGGAGCCCTGTGTCTCTCTCTCTACAAGGCCTATTAAGGATAAACTGTCCAATTAAGAAATTAACACCTAAATTATTTTATTAAGATTATTATATTATTAAGAAATTGACACCTAAATTATTTTTACCTTTAACCCAATAACCAACCACCTATGGCCTGCAATGGGGACTTCTTTATCCAATTACACAAAACCACCCAAACCCATGGAAGAGAAGGAGGAGAAGGAGAAGGAGAAGGAGAAGGGGAAGAGGAAGGAGAAGAAGGAGAAGGAGGAGGAGAAGGAGGAAGAGAAGGAGAAGGGGAAGAGGAAGAGGAAGAGGAAGGGGAAGGGGAAGAAGAAGGAGAAGGAGAAGAAGAAGAAGGAGAAGAAGGAGAAGAAGGAGAAGGAGAAGAAACAGAAGAAGACGCAGAAGCAGCAGCAGAAGAAGCAGAAGTAGAAAAAGCAGAAGAAGAAGCAGAAGAAGCAGAAGAAGAAGAAGAAGCCTCCACCAAGTTCCCACCCTGTGATCTCACACACTTCTATCCAAACTCCACACCCACAATCCCAGTTCTGTCATTCCATTCTGGAAGCTTCTCCACGGCCTCAGGTCAGTGCAGGGTTCTCTGGGGGTCAGTCCTGGCAGCACAGAAAGTCTCCAATTCTCAGTGACCAGGGCTCCACCACAGGAGCAGCTCCCCAGATGAATCCCAGGAGGCTCCAGGTGCCACCATGGAAATTCAGGCTCCCCCAACCCCCTGGGTGCCTCAGGAACGGGGGCACCCCACAAATGGGGCTTGTGGCCACAGCAGAGCACTCCCGTGGCCCAAAGCCACCCAGGGACTGGGCACAGGGAGGGTGACACAAATCCAGGCTCTGGCTCAGCACCTCACACCCTTGGCCCCCTGTCTGTAACCCTCTGTGGGAACAGGGAGGAAAACAAAGCAGCAGAACAAATCCTGAGGAGTCCCCTGTGCCCCACAGCAGCACCTGCACAAACCCAGCTCCACCCTGAGGGGGAAAATGGCTTTTGGGAATAAAAGCTGCAAGGGAAATCATGTCCCCTAGAAATATGTCCATTATGCTAAACAGACATTTTAAGTACAGGACTTGTGGCCTTTCCCTAGTCTGTTTTCAGAGCTTTTACACATCATTTTACTTAATAAAAAACCTTCCCACCTTGCTTTTACTGTTTAACACCTCAAATTTCTGCTTTGTTTTCCAGCTGATGCATTGCTACCAAAATTTTCCTTGTTATCTCAGTCTGGAGCCCATTTGCAGCACAGAATAACACTTTCACCCTCAAACGAAGCAAGTGAAGGGCAGAGAGGGCAGAAATAACCTTTCCAAATGACCAAATGCAGCAGAGGCATCCAATTTGCTTGCCTTGCAAGTTGAAAATCTGGGGGTTTCAAAGTCCTTATGTGCTGCAGAATGGGAGAAATTAAGTTTGACCTTCAGCTTTTCAATTCAGGAGGGGATTTGGGAGCCTCCAGCAGGTTCTGTCCTGCTGTGACACTTCACAAATGGACCCTTAAGTGTCCCAAACACCAATTTCCCCCTGGCTCCAGCCTGAAAAGACAAATGCTTCAAATTGCAGCATGTTAAGGAGCTGGAATCTGTATTTTGCTTCCTTCTAAGAGGAAAGGTCAGAATGCACAAAGTGGATTTTTTTGAGAAATACAAACTCTGTCACTGACTCCTGCAGAACTCCATCTGTGAGGGTGTCCCTCTGCAGGGACTGGGGGTCCTTAAATTCACAGAACTTCAGTTTTGCTCTTGAAGTGCTCAATAAATGCTCTGTAATAGCACTCAAGTGGCTGAATTGGGAGTGGGTTTTGTTGACTCCAGCACCTTCCACGTCTGAAATCCTTCGTGTTTGGGCCTGAACCTGCTCCCACTGCAGGCAAGTGATGGAGGGGAAGCTGCAGCTCCAGGGAATAAGTTGGGAATTGTCCTCTGTTGGGGAAAATCAGATTTATTATTATTATTATTATTATTATTATTATTATTCAGCCTAGAGAAGAGAAGCTTTGGGGTCATTTCACTGCAGCCTTCCAACTCCTGAAGCAGCTGCAAGAAAAGTGGAGAAAAGCTTTTTACTAGGGCCTGGGTTGGCAGAACAAGGGGGAATGGCCTTGCATGGAAAGGGAGGAGGTTTAGCTGGGAAATTGGGAATTCTGGAGGGGAGGCCCTGGCAGAGGCTGCCTGGACAAGCTCTGAGGGGTCCTGAGTGACTTCCCAAGATGGACTGATTGATGCCCACAGAAATCTCAGCCAAGAGGAGCTCAACACCCAGATGGAGCCATTTAAATTCCAAATTCCAAGCTCCAAGGAAAAAGCCCTCCCAGCCCACTTGGCACCAAGTTTTAAAACAAGTTTTTATGATCATCATCATCACCTGCCCTCCACTGAAATCATCCTTTCCCCCCACACTGATGAGACCTTCCTTGCTTAATAAATCATCACATGTAAAAAAAGCCACAAAAATAGCAGAGGGAAAAGGCAGCTCAGTAAAAACTGAATAATTTCTTTCCAATCATGTAGCCTTGGGACATCTTCCATAATTCCTCTCTGTTTGCATTTTAACTACCTCAAGGATAACTTTCTATCGTCCCCTTGAATTTTTGAGCTTTTAACCCTGTGATGGTACCCAGTGATGGTTAAAGGGCTTTAAGAACTGAGTTATGTTTAAGGGGCACAGCTCTGCTTCCACTCCTGTAAGCTCCAGCACTGCAGTTTAACCACTCTGCTGAAACATTTTAGCTGTGGCTCTGTTAAGTGGTAAAAAATCCACTCTGAACTGTGGCATTCACATTCTCTGAAAAATCCCTTCGCCCAGGATTTTGCTCCTGGGAAGCTGAGAAGCCTCAGAGAAAAGGAAAATAATTCTTCTCTCATTTGCTTCTCCTGTGTTGTGCTCATGTGGAATGTGTTTGGAGATTGTTCACCCACAGGTGATTGTTCCATTGGATTCTGCTGGGAGTTGTTTTCACTCTTTGGCCAAGCAGGGCCAAGCTGTGTCAGACTCTGGAGAGAGTCAGGAGTTTTCATTATTATCTTTTTAACATTCTGTAAGTATCCTTTCTGTATTCTTTAGTATAGTTCAGTATAGTATTCTTTAATATAATATAGTATAATAAAGTAATACATTAGCCCTCTGAGAACATGGAGTCAGATGCATCATTCCTGCCTTCATCAGGGCATTCCCCACAAATGCAACACTGAACTGCTCACAAGACATCTCCAAATACCCCAAACCTGCTGTGAGCCTCCTGCCCCGCTTCCCTTAAAGCTCCCTCCACTTCCAAAACAAACCCCACAATACCAGCACTGCCCTAGTGGGTTTTTTGGCTGTTTCATGGCTATAAACTCTAAATGTGAGTACATTTGGTCTCCACAGCTGAGAGGCTGCTCCAGAGCTGCCCCTGGGGCTGAGTGCTGTGCAGAGCTCACAGCCAACTCTGTGTCCCTGCTGGGTTTCCTGCACTGTCCCTCCTGGTGCCCAAACACATCCAAACAAACCCTCACAGCATTTCCTCAGCCCGTGTGGGCCAAACCACATCCCTGAGAGCAATTCCAGGGCCAAAGCTCGGTGAAACCACAATCCCAACCTTGTCCCTTCTGCCAGGCCTCTCCCAGCTCCCCCTTCCAGGGAACTTTCCTGCTTTTACATCTTGTCCTGGTTTGAACAGCCAGGTGTCTGCTAAGGAAGGCAGGAGCCTCCCCTGAAATGGAAAATGCAAACCCCCTCCCTCTGAATTATTGTAATTTTGATATTAAGGGGCTCTCAGGCAAAGATGTGGGAGCAGGAATAACAGTTCTTTATTAGTGAAATTAAAAATACAAATGCAATAGCACAAACAAACCCTGGCAGAGTGCGAGCAGGCCCTGGCACGCTGTGGGTCAGGGGGTGGCACAGCCCCATGCCAGGGGGGCTCAGCCCTCCTGCAGTGCCAGCTGTGGTTCTGCTGGAGCAGGGATCCTGCACAAGGGGGGAGTTTTCCTCTGCAGCTCCAGGGCTGCTGCAGATGGGCCTGGGCTCCCTCTGGCCATGCAGGGCAGCAGAAAGCTGCTCCTCTGGCAATGCAGGGGGCAAAGGCTGCTGTGCTGTGCCAGGCTCAGCTTGGATCCAGGTAGGAATGCTTGGCTCCTGCCCTGGGCGCAGCATCTCCCCATGGGATGCTGGAATTGGATCAGCCCTGCAGGGACACTCAGTGGCCATGGACAGCAGAGATCTCCTGCAGGGAGGATTGGCTGTGGCAGAGATCAAGAAAACTGCCCCAAGAACAGCAGAGAGCTGCCCCAGCTCTGACAGGGGGCACAGAACTCACAGCCCCATTTCCAACCCAGGACACCTCAGGAGTCATTTTGGACTGGTACCTCCCACTTATTTCCCTTGCTGTGCCACTGTAGAAGTAACATCCAGGGACAAAACCCGAATTCCCTCTCTCCCTCCTCCTCATCTCCCTGGGAAATTTGTGTTCCTGAGCCACAGCGGGCCCAGGCCGTGGCTCCTGAGCAGGAGGAGATGTTTGCTCACACCCCTACAAGCCTTTGCTTACATCTCCCTCCTTGTTTTCCTGATCTAATTAGTGGTGTAGAGAATTAAACCTCAGCCTTGAAGGCCAGGAGCTCCCCAGGAGAGCAATCCAGCTCTAATACTGTTTAAATATGAAACAGCTCCTGTCCCGGCTGGAGCTGGGGAGGCAGAACCCACAGAAATGGTAATTACTGGGGGTGATTAACAATTGCAAGTTGTTGTCAGAGAGTTCAGAGCTGCTTTAGGAAATCCTTGAGGGGCAGAGAGAACAACTCCATGGTGGAAAGGGAGAATTTGGTTCTGGAAAATGTTGTTGAACAGATTTGCCAACACAGCTGTGGCCCAGGGGTGACAAAAGGGACAACACCCAGCAGGGAAATCAGGTTATCCCTGCTGCATCCCTCAGGAAGGGCTGAGGGGATCCCAAATGGATCCCACTGCAATCCCTGCCCAGGTGTGGATTACACAGCAAACCCCTCCACACTGATCCCAATCCCTGCCCAGGTGAGGATCACACAAACACCTCCCCACTGACCCCAAATAGACCCAGCTCCAATCCCTGCCCAGGTGAGGATCACACAAACACCTCCCCACTGACCCCACATGGATCCAGCTCCAATCCCTGCCCAGGTGAGGATCACACAAACACCTCCCCACTGACCCCACATGGATCAGCTCCAAACCCTGCCCAGGTGAGGATCACACAAACACCTCCCCACTGACCCCACATGGATCAGCTCCAATCCCTGCCCAGGTGAGGATCACCCAGCAAACACCTCCCCACTGACCCCAAATAGACCCAGCTCCAATCCCAGGTGTGCCCCAGCCTGGCTGCAGGGGGGTCACACAAACCTTGTGGTCCCTCCCCAGGCCTGGCTTTGTGCCCACTGTGAACTGGCTCACACTAAGCCTGGTTTGAGGCTCCCAGCTCAGTGCCAGGAGCTGCTCCTGCTGTGCAGCAGCCCCAGAGCACCCCTGGCCATGCCTGGACCTCCCTCCCTTCTCCTTTTTCAAGCTGAATCCACACCCAGATGCTCTTGTAGGATGAAGCCACCACAGGCCACGATCCCCCCTTTTGCCCTTCCCTTCCTGAGCTAAAATTCCTTTTTAGGAAGGAATTTTAGGCCGTGAAGGGGAAGTGCTCCATGTGAGCAAACCCCAGATTTCCCAACACCACCAGGCTGAGTTGTGTTTGATTATTCATTCCCTACTGTCCAGCATTCCATGACCTTCAGCTTCTGCTGGACATAAAAATTCTCCTTCACCTCAGGCAGTTTAGGATTCAGGTTTCAGACATAAAAGTGAGCAGCAGACATGCAATCCAACACCAGTAACCCAAAACCCACAGAACAAAGCTCATGGCCATTTGCAGGACTCTGAATCCCTCATTCCCAACTTTACCTGGGAGTCAGGGCTGCCCAGCCCTTTTATGGACATGATCCAGACAGGCTGGGAGCTGCTGGATTCTACAAATCCCAGTCTCCAGGTGAACTGCCTGGTTTTCCAATTTCCTCTCCTCCATGCCAGCAATACAGAGCCACCTGAGTGAGCATTAAACCAACAAACAATCCTGCAAAGCATCCAAAACCCCCAGGAAAATTGCTGGCTGCTTTATTCCCAGATTTCCCCCTGCAAATCGCAGCTAATCCTTGCAGATTTATTTAGATTACAGCCTCCTGAGGCTGAGGGCTGCTTACAGGGAGTATTTACAGACCAGCACAGCACATTCCCCTCCCGGGGACTGGGAAATAAGCAAAAGAACATCCCCAGCAAGGACTAGGGCATGGACAGGATTTATGGCAGGGCTCTGGATGGGATCCATTGACCTGAAAATGCTGCAGGTTTGGTCGCATTCAAAAAAATGCAAAAAACCCCCAAACAAACAAAAAAAAAAGGGCTTTGGATGTGTTTTCCTAGCTTGGTCAGAAGGGATTCAGTGGAGCTGGGAAAGAATCCATTTATATCCCACTCTCCTGCCTGGGAGCAGGCACAGTCCCCCTGATTCCAGAGGATTTGCATCCTTTGGGTGACTCAGGCAGCAAATGCAATTTAATGCAGACAAGTGTAAAATGCTGAGTCCAGAGGGACAAAGCAAGGAGTGAGTGCAGCTTAACAGGAGCAGGGATGCAGCCAGGGAATGATGAGGAGGCTGAGGATGGGGATGAGGGGGATGATGGCCAGGAGGGGATTTATGGATCTGTGAGGAAAAATCCTGCAGTCACTGACACCCTCCTAATCAGCACAGAGCAGGAACTGAGCACTGGCATTGCAGCTCTCCTCCAAAAAAAGGACAGTGTGATACAGGATCATTGATCCAGTGTGATACAGGATCCCTGATCCCAGTGTGATACAGGATCCCTGATCCCAGTGTGATACAGGATCATTGATCCCAGTGTGATACAGGATCCCTGATCCCAGTGTGATACAGGATCATTGATCCAGTGTGATACAGGATCCCTGATCCCAGTGTGATACAGGATCACGGATCCCAGTGTGATACAGGATCATTGATCCAGTGTGATACAGGATCATTGATCCAGTGTGATACAGGATGATTGATCCCTCTGTGATACAGGATCATTGATCCAGTGTGATACAGGATCATTGATCCAGTGTGATACAGGATCCCTGATCCCAGTGTGATACAGGATCATTGATCCAGTGTGATACAGGATCATTGATCCCAGTGTGATACAGGATCATTGATCCAGTGTGATACAGGATCATGGATCCCAGTGTGATACAGGAACCCTGATCCCAGTGTGATACAGGATCATTGATCCAGTGTGATACAGGATCCCTGATCCCAGTGTGATACAGGATCATTGATCCAGTGTGATACAGGAACCCTGATCCCAGTGTGATACAGGATCCCAATGGGATATATGTTCCCTGACCCATTGTGATCCAGGATTCCTGATCCCAATGTTCCCAGTGTCCTGCAGGAGGTTTTCTCTGTAATTCCTGTCCCCTAACCATGGCTGTTTGCCCTGAAGGAAGGGTTTTGGGGTGACCCCATTGTGGCATCCAGGGCCTGAAGGGGCTCCAGGAGAGCTGCAGAGGGACTGGGGACAAGGATGGAGGGACAGGAGGCAGGGAATGGCTGCCAGTGGCAGAGGGCAGGGCTGGATGGGATCTTGGCAATTGGGAATTGTTCCCTGGCAGGGTGGGCAGGGGCTGGGCTGGAATTGCCAGAGCAGCTGTGGCTGCCCCTGGAGCCCTGGCAGTGCCCAAGGCCAGGCTGGACATTGGGGCTGGCAGCACCTGGCACAGTGGGAGCTGGCCCTGCCATGGACCTGGATGGGCTTTCAGGTCCTTTCCAGCCCAAACCATTCCATGGTTCCCTGATTCTGTGGCTCCATCTGAACTCTCACCAAAGTACATTTTTATGTCCCTTTCAGACAAACAACCCCATTAACACCCCAAGCCCCAGTTTGAAGTTCTCCCTTTGTTCAGAGCCTATAGCACAGGTCTGGAGTGTTTCCTGATTGGGGCCAGCCTGGCTGCTCCTCTGCAGTTAAGGACAAGTGGTTTCCATGATTTTGTGCTCTCTGAAGGAGGAGGATGAAATCAAATCAGGGACTGCAGCCTGAGCACTGAAACACTCCCTGCCAATCACTGCCAGAGCTGCTCCAGCAGCAGAAAATGCCTCTTTTCTCTCTCCAAAGGGCCCTTGTAGAGCCTCCATATAAAAATCAGACCTGGAAAGGGAACAATAGCAGGAAAAGGTTTGGGGAGATGAAGGCACAAACTGAAGAGCTCCAGTACAGAGCTGATGTTGAGAAAAATGTGAATAAGGGGGGGAAATGGAGTTAAATGTGAGTTTTCCGGGGTTTGTTAAACCACAGCATCCAGAGGGTGAATTTCTGCACAAGTTCACCCTCAGAACCATCCTGCCACAGGTTTCAAATCATTCCCAAATTAAAAGGGCAGCCAGGTCCTAACAGGAGCTTTCTGAGCAGGTCACAGATGGGGAAGGAGCTGCAGGAATCACCGGGAGGGACAAGGAACCCTTGGAGATTCCTCCGAGCAGGAATTTGACTCAGCTGCACTTCAGCAATGATTCCCTTGTGGAAATCAGAGTTTCCAGAGCTGCCTGAGCAGCTGTGACTGCTCCTGAGCTGTCAGAAACTTCCAGGGATTTGTGCTCCAATGTCACCCTGGCACCTCCCAGCAGAATCTCCTGCTGCATCTTGGGTTAATGATTTGTAGCAGGTTTTTATCTGCCAATAGATCCATGCCACGGAGATGGAAAGTTTTATGGGCTTTCATTTTCATCCTGCTTTATGGAAGGGACAAAACAATAATGAAAAATTGGAAAAATGATTGAAAAAGAGAGCAGCTGCTCTGAAAAATGAACAGGGGGTTCAGGAGTGAAGGGGAAAAGTTGCTGTTGTGCTCAGAGCTGCAGGAGAACCAGGGCTGCCTGATCTCTAATTTCTTCTCTAATTTGGCTCAGTATGATGCAAACAAGGGTAAAAATAACACCCTAAGTGATGTTTCCCATGACTTCCCTCCAGAACAGTGTCAGGGAGTGGGAATAAATCCTGGTGTCCTCCTGTGAAGCTGAGCCTGCCAGAACACATTTCCTCTACAGCCTCCCCAAAATCTGCCTTTGGATGGGCCAAGAGAAACCATGGGGCTCCAAAATGCCCATTTTAAGGAGTCACCTGGAGAGAGAGGGCAGGAAAAGGCTGGGAGGGTTGGGATTGTTCAGCCTGGAAAAGAGGAGCTTCAGGGTGACCTGATTGTGGCCTGAAGGAGCCTAAAGAAAGAGGGAGGAGGACAGTGGGGACAAGGATGGAGGGACAGGAGGCAGGGAATGGCTGCCAGTGGCAGAGGGCAGGGCTGGATGGGATCTTGGCAATTGGGAATTGTTCCCTGGCAGGGTGGGCAGGGGCTGGGCTGGAATTGCCAGAGCAGCTGTGGCTGCCCCTGGAGCCCTGGCAGTGCCCAAGGCCAGGCTGGACATTGGGGCTGGCAGCACCTGGCACAGTGGGAGGTGGCCCTGCCGTGGCAGGGGTGGCACTGGATGGGTCTTCAGGTCCCTCCCAAGACAAACCACTCCATCATTCTGGGATTTCTGACTCTGCCATGACAATTCACCCCAGCAAAGCCAGGATGAGAGGGAGTGCTCTGGCTGCTCCCAACCCCTGCATCCCAGAGCTCCTCTAGGAGATTTCTCCTGCTGGGGGCACACAGGCCCTGCAGGTCCAGGTCAGATTTATTTCCCTGCTCAGTGGGACACCCACCCTCCTGCAGCCACCTCAGCCCCGTTTCTGGGAGGTGACTCCACTGCCATGATCTGCCACCACCTGGGGCTGGGAGATGGCACATCACAGCCCCCTCCCTGTCTGCCAGTGACAGCCAGTGACAGCTCCCAGGAAGGGCTGGCTGAGCTGGGAACACCTCAGGAATGTGGGATGGAGGGCAGGAAGGGCTGGCTGAGTTGGGAACACCTCAGGGGTGTGGGATGGAGGGCAGGAAGGGCTGGCTGAGCTGGGAACACCCCAGGAATGATGTGGGATGGAGGGCAGGAAGGGCTGGATGAGCTGGAAACACCCCAGGAATGATGTGGGATGCAGGGCAGGCTCAGGCCAGGCTGCCCCAGCAGCACGAGGCAATGATTGCTCCATCTGTGAGCTCCCAGCCCAGCTCTCCCTGCTGCTCCTCCCTGCACTGTTCCCATCACAGCCCTTTGTCATGCTGGCCATTTCTGAGGCAGGGAAATGGCTTTGCCTTCTGGCAGGCATTTCATTTATTCTTTCATTCCATTGGAGTTTTAAACACACTGAACATGAGAACTTTTGAAACTTCATGGGGCCTGACTGCTCACAGCTCACATTAGACATTTAATGTGTGGAAGGGGGGAAAGATAAAGAGAACAACACCAAATGCTGGATGGAGACTCAAACAGGAGGAGAAGAGTTCAAGGCAAAGCCTGATCAGGGGCAGATTTGTTATGGATGGATAATGAGATGATTGGCTCTTGCAATTAAGGGATAACTATTGTGTGAATATTGAGAAAAGCTTTAGTGAGGTATAGTGTCGTGGTTTAGGGCAAATTTGGGAGAAAACCTCCAAAAGGGCCCCTCCAGAAAGCAAACCCACACAGCCCCTCCCCACAACCGGGTCGGGAAGGATTCCTCGGAGAGAAGTGGAAAGAACCTGTTTATTGAACAGGCACAGCACCCCCAGCACACAGAATGAACAATCCCAGGTGACACCACTCTGTCACCACTCCGACAAAGGTGACAAATTCAGAAAGTCTCTCTGGGGTGCTCGCTCTGTTCTCAGTCCCTCCTGTGCTGGGGCAGCTGCTGCAGCCACAAGGTGCAAACTCTCGGTGTTCCCCAGGTCCCAGCCCGGAGCAGGTTCGAGTTGGTCCAAAAAAGGGAAAGGAGAAACAGTCCAGGGCAAATTTGGACTGCTGAGCTAAACTGACTAATGAGCAGGAGCAAAAAGCAGGAGCAAAACAGGAGCAAAGCAGAAGCGAAAGCAAAGCAAAAAGCAAAAGCAGCAGCATGCACTGCCCTGTCTGTGTGTCCCACCAGCCGTGGGGGAGCGGCTGAGAGCAAAACCCAAACAAAACATTCGCTGTGTAGAGCCAGGCTTGAAGGCACAGAACAGATATCCAGCATGAACAGAACACAGGAATGGGGAGACAGCATCAGAACCTCACCCTAGGACATATAGTTATGTTATTGTGGTTTAGATGTCCTCTGTTCTCCCCACAGTTCCCTTTCCCCTCTGCACTGTTGCCATCAGCCAGCCTGGGCTGTCTGGGACAGGTACAGAGAAGCTGCACAGGTGTAACCCCTGCATGGGGCAGCTGGGAATGGAAAAGCTTGGGGGTGCTCAGGGGGTGGGCATGGCAACACCTGAGCTCCAATCCAGTTACAAAGCAGTTTCCACTGTTAAATGGCAAAGAAGAGCTGAGTGACAGACTTTGGGAGGGGCCAGGGCTGGCTGGTGCAGCCCCCAGGGGTATAAAAGCCCGAGCATCCATCTGGAAGATGAACCTGCCATGTGGTATTCACGAGGGCAACTCCCAGTGCTGTGATTTTTTCCTTATGTAGTCCTTTGTTGTATTTTTGTGAAGGTTTAATAAACATTTTTAAATTTTCCAAGTGAGCAATTGTTTCTCACAAATGGGGAGAGGATGAGGGAATCTTTGCTCTTCCATGCTCAGGTGCTCCTGCCAGCTGCACTCGGGGCTGATTCCAATCCCTGCCCTGCACAGAGGCACCCGAGGTGATCCAAAGCCAGGGAATAACAGGAATCCTCCCTCAAGGAGCCTCTGCCTTCCCCTGGAACCCCAGTGCCTGTCTCTGCCTGGGCAGAGGGGACCCAGCTCTGTTTGCTCCATGTGCAGCTGGAGGGGCTGCAAAGGGACAGGGCAGGGAGGGCAGGGGACAGGGACAGAGCAGCTGGGAATGGTGGGAAGGGTGGCCTGGGATGGGGACACCTGAGGATGAAAGGGACAGGGACCCCTGAGGGAGGAAATGAACAGGAACACCCGAGGGTCACCTCTCAGGAATCCCTGTGCCAACAGGAGAGGCAGGAGGGTTGGGGTTAGGGTTACACCTGAATCCCTGGGATTTATTATCCTGGAATCTGCTGCCACACAGCCCTGGGTGTCCCCAGGACAGGAGATTGGGATTTGGGTGAGCCTGGATCTCTCATGTGCTGGGAAGAGCTGCAGTGCACCCCAGGGAGCTGCACCCCATGTGGGATCACACGGAGCCTGCAGGGAATGAAGCACTGACTGCCCCTGGCACTGCACCCTCCAGGAACCCCCAGGACCTGCCCAGGGATCTCCCATCCAGCAGGAGCAGAGCAGCAGACTGTGCCCTGAGGCTCAGCACGTGGCAGGGCTTCCAGTGACCTCTGTGAGGGAAGGAGAAGTTCCTTCTGTCCTGCAGGCTTTGTTAAATGGAGTCACTGCAGCTCTGAATTCTGGGGCACAGGATCAGGGTGGGCTCTGAGCAGTCTGGGTCACATCACCCAGCTCTTTCCTGCCAGGACCATCCCTGAGCAGCTTCCATGCTCCTCTCCTCCTCCTCCTCACCCCTGTCTGCTCTGCCTTTACAGTCCCGTGGGGGTCCCTGCTGTCCCTCAGAGCTGGACACCCAGAGCTGTCCCCAGTGTGGTGTTCACAGGGGTCCCAGGATGAGGGAAGAGATGAGAACCATGACTCCATGTTTCAGAAGGCTGATTTATTATTTTATTATATATATTATATTAAAAGAAAATGATATAATAAAACTATACTAAAAGAATAGAAGAAAGGATTTCATCAGAAGGTCAGCAAAGAAAAGAATGGAATGCTAGTAAAATCTTGTGACTGACCAGAGAGTCCGAGCCAGCTGACTGTGATTGGCCATTAATTAAAAACAACCACATGAGACCAATCACAGATGCACCTGCTGCATTCCACAGCAGCAGATAATTATTGTTTTCTTTTCCTCTGAGGCATCTCAGCTCCTCAGGAGAAAAATCCTAACGGAAGGATTTTTCATAAAAGATGTCTGTGACACCCCAGCATTGTCCCTCAGAGCTGGACACCCAGAGCCATCCCCCAGAGCTGTCCCGAGCCATCCCTGGTCTCCCATCCCTTCACCAAACTCAGGCAGGTGCTGTCACAAAGTCCAGGGCTCATGGAATGGTTTGGAAGGGATTGGAAGCCTCACCTTGTTCCATCCCCTGCCCTGGGAATGGAGGAGAGTGAGGGATTTGTGCAGAGCCACAAGGGCCCCCCTGATCCCCCTTTTCTCCAGGCTCAGCCCCTTCCCAGCTCCCTCAGCCTCTCCTGGGGCTCCAGCCCCATCCCTGGCCACTCTCCAGCCCCTCCATGTCCTTCCTGGGAGCTGGACACATCCCCAGCACCCCCAGGACTTGTGGAGCCGTTCCTGAGCAGTTCCTTGGAGCCCCTGATGGCCATGAGCAGGGACCCTCCTCCTCCTCAGTGCCCCCCAGTCCATCAGTGTCACCTGCTGGGCCACCCCAGCCCTGCTGCCCCGGCCTCTACCGGGGCTGGGACCTTTCCCCTCTCTGGAGCAGGTGGGACACGGCTCCTGTCCCATCCATGTCTGCCCCCAGCCCCTCTGCTGCCCCCAGCCCCTGCTGCCTGTGGGCACAGGGAGGCTCCAGCCTGGGAGGGGATTCTGCTCCTCTGGGACAGCACAAACCCTCACACAGAGCTTTTTGTGGAGCTGTCCTGCCTTGGGAAGGAACTCGGTTCCTGAGGTAGGAAGTGTGAAAATCTCATTTTAGGGAGCTGCAGCATCAGACTCAGACGTGTCCCATCGTGTGACCATTTGATGTAATTGGTGTTCCATTTCTGGCAGCCACACGGTCTCAAAGCTTCTGTTCTCACAAATAAATAAATAAATAAACCCCAGCCAGTTTTCTGGATCTTTGGGGAGAGAAACTGGAAGGCTGGCCTGGAAGCATTCATTTATGGTTGTTGTCAAGGTGACAGAGTTTATCAGAACAGCAGAAATCCAAGTCTTTAAAATGTAAATTTAAATTTATTTTGAATGTAAATTTTAAATTTAAAATGTAATTTTAAATTCTCAATGTAGTAGGGTAAGGTAAGCACCAATTCTGTCAAACACTAGTTATCTTTCATTAGTATGGAACTGAATTCATTCTTAGAAGAAAAAATATACAAATATTGCTCTGTCATGAAATAATTAACAGATTTCCTATAAAGATAACAATAGACAAATGTTTGGTAATTTAGCAAGTCTGTTTACAACACTGTCTTTAAACTTGAGCTGTCAATTAACTCATATTCCAGATTCCTGCTTGCTTAAAAAGGAAGAACACCCTTGAGTATAGCAGTGAGAACAAAAAGGAAGAAATGCAAATATTTATTTGTGTTTCCTGATTTTTAGCCTCATCCTAATTTTTTCAGCAAGGCCTGGCTCATGAATTTTGACTGTTTGTGACTAAAATTTCTGCTCTGTGCCGTTCTAGAGGCTCAGGAAAGCCTCACAGTGAGCACCAAAAAATGAAACTTTTCCTTTAAAACAGCCTTATATTGTCAGAGTGATAAAACCCTGTCAGGGATATATTTTTATATATATATCTAAATAAGCAGCTGGTCAGCTGTACTTAAAATATTCAAAGTAATTCTCCACTTAGCACTTCTATCTTGAAGTTATAAAGCAAGGTTGGCTGGCTGCTGACATTATTGAATTTCAAATAAAGAGACTCTGGAAGGCTGCTGGGGTGGGTTTTTTTCCTGCATTCTCTTAAAAATGCCTTGACAAATTAAACCAAGTTGTTTTCAGGCTCTCAGCTCAACCCAGCAGAGACAAATCTGAGCAGCTCCTGCTGATGGGGTTACAAATAACACCAAGGTTCCTGGTTAGAGCTCAAACTTTGCACTCACCAGGCAGCTCAAGGAAACCAACATCAGATCCATGAATATTTGATTTATAAAATAAGTACAGATACGAGAAGAGGAGAGAGAAATTAATAACTGAGTGATATTTGTGATGAAATTGATGGATATCAAGTTTCACACCCTGGGGAAGGAAAGACTTTCATGTTGGTCGTGTCATAGAGTCAGAGAATCGTGGAAAAAATTGTGTGGGAAGGGATTTGAAAACTCATCACCCCCTGCCATGGCAGGGCCACCTCCCACTGTGCCAATGCCCAGCCTGGCCTTGGGCACTGCCAGGGCTCCAGGGGCAGCCACAGCTGCTCTGGCAATTCCAGCCCAGCCCCTGCCCACCCTGCCAGGAAAGGATTTATCCCAAAATCCCCCCCTGCCTCCATAGGGCTGGAAGCAGAGACTCTCCACGTGTCCCAGTGTGTCACTCTGATATTTTCTCAAAAATCCCTTCGCCAGGATTTCTTCTCCTGGCAAGATAAGAAGCCTCAGCTTCTCCATGTTTTGCTGTTTTGGAATGTGATTTGGAGAATTGTTTACCCAGCATGTGAATTGTTTTTAATTAATGACCAATCACAGCTAGCTGTGTTGGGACTCTGGTCTGTCACAGGTTTTTATTATTTTCATTCTTTTCTAGCCTTCTGATGTATCCTTTCTCTATACTTCAGTACAGTTTTAGAATATAATATAATATAATATAATGTAATGTAATATAATGTAATGTAATGTAATATAATGTAATATAATATAATAATAAATCAGCCTTCTGAGAACTTGGAGTCAAATTCTCATCTCTCACCTCGTCCTGGGGACCCTCACAACACCCCAACAGCAGTGTCCCATGCCTGCTGGGGACGATGCTGGGAGCAGGGCAGGGACAGATGGAGCTTTGTCCTGGCTCAGTTTCCAGCAGCCCTCGGTGGCTGCTCGGGGTTGGAGGTTTCAGAATGCTGGTGGTGTGTCAACATTGGTCACAAAGTTCTCCAGGCCTTTTATCCATCTCCCTGCAAGCTGTGACTGAGGCTGATCACGGATTCCAGAGCCTGGCTCTGCACCCAGGGAGCACAAACAGCTTTTTATGAGTTTTACATTTCCCAGCCGTTAATTTCACGAGGCCACGGGATGGAGTAAAACACCAGGAGGCCTCAGGTTTTGTCAGGCTCATCACAGCCATAAACTCCTCTAACAAGTCCATTGTGCATCTCTTATCTCATTTGCCTGCTCCTCTGGGGGTCCCTCCCTGCCTATTCCTTGTCCCCTAAAGGAGGAGAGGATTGAGAATTCCTCTTTCTGCTGAGGCGCTGGATTGCCATCTTCAGTGCTACAAAGCTCTTCTTTTCACTCTCCTTTCAGTTTAAACCATCTCCCTTTGCCCCTTTGCAACAGGCCCTGCAAAAAACTTCCTTGGAGCCCCTTCAGGCCCTGCAAGGGCTGTGAGCTCTCCCTGGAGCCTTCTCCTCTCCAGGGCAGCACCCCCAGGTCTCCCAGCCTGGCTCCAGAGGGGCTCCAGCCCTGCAGCAGCTCCGGGGGCTCCTCTGGGCTCTCTCCAGCAGCTCCAGGTGCTGCTGAGGTTGGGGGCTCAGCACTGGGGCAGCTCTGCAGGGGGGGTCCCACCTGTATGGGGCAGATTCCCCATTATCCCATTATAGAACCTGCAGGGTCCTTGGGACAAACCTGCTGGACCCAGGGGTCAGATGGAGCCAGTGCTGGAGCCCCCAGGAGCTGCAGGGAGCAAATTTTGGGAGCAAAGTCCATTCACTGGATCCCATATGTCCAAACTGACCATTTCTGCCCACTTTTGTCCTTCCTTTCCCATTTGTTTTTGTTTCAATAAACAGCAGAGTTGGCTCCTGGCCACTGCCCCATGCCTCTCCCAGCTCTGCAGGAGGACTCAGGACAAGCAGCCCCTGAGGTTTTGACTGATGTGCTCATCACCTGCTCTGTGAGGAGCACCTTGGGCCGGGAGGGTGGAGAACCCCTGTAAAGGGAGGTGGAACAAGTGCCCGGGAGGTTCAGCTTGTGCTTTAATGTCTATTTGTTCCTTCCAAATCGGAATGAATAATTCCAGATTAATGGCCCATGGCCCAGCCCTCCCTGCCAGCTGATCCATGGAAAACTTCACTCCAGCTCAGCAGCTGGGCACGGATGAAAAGGGCTCATGCCCACATTACAATAATATTTAATCACTAACAGCAAATGAACTGCCCAGCTGAGGCTGAGGGATCTGCTGGGGGCAGACAGGAGTGCAGGTGAGCACAAACCTCCTGGAATCAGCTCATACCGAGGAGAGAAGTGAAGATAAAATAAGGGAGAAGAGTCCTTGTGGGGGGCTGTGCTGGATGTGAGGGAACCCTGGGGGTGTCCAGCCCCAGGCCAGGGCAGCTGGTCAGTGACATCTCACAATGTCACCTGGACTGAAGTGTTTGTGCAGATTGAGGGGCAGCAGGAGGTGGGGAGAAAGCAAGGCCTGGGCAGACACTGGGGGTGAGTGCTGCCTCTGAAGGGACACCCTGGGGACAAACAGGGCACCTGCTGCTGCTGGGGGCACTCCCAGCACATGGTGGGGACAGGGAATCAGCCCCTCCCTGGGACTCCCCTCCTGGCAAATTCCAGGGGCAGTGGCTCCCAAAGCCACAGGTTTGTGTGGGGACAGACCTTTGTGCTGGGGACAGACCCCTGTGTGTGGGGACAGACCCTTCTGTGGTGACAGCCCCTTGTGCTGGGGACAGACCCCTGTGTGTGGGGACAGACCTTTGTGTGGGGACAGACACCCCAGGAGCTCCACTGATACCACTGCACCGTTCCCTGAGGATCCCATCCCTGCCCCCTGTCCCTTGGAGGGGATGAGCATTCCCAGCGTTTTCCATGGGCGTTTTCAGAGCTGTCCCTGGGGAGAGCCAGGGGTGGAACATTTCCAGTTCATCAGCCACAGCCAGGGATGGGAACAGCAGGAGGGTGGCCCAAGGCCACCATCTGTGCCTGCACTGGGGTCTGCAGCACCCCAGGGAGCCCCGGGGCTGCTCCAGATCGGCAGGGACAGCTTGGGATGGGAGGGGACAGCTTGGGATGGGAGGATGTTGGGATGAAAAGTTTGACAAGAAAGTCTCACAGATATGTGTGTGCTTGGCAGAAAGATTTTTAAATGTAGAGTCTGATGAAGGATAGAGATGGAAGTGAGTTTTGATATAGGAGAAAAGAATTGCTGAGCCAGTCTCACTGGATAACCAAGCAGGCAAAGGGTGTGTTAGTTAGAAGGGGTTTTATGGCTTAGAGCAAAGGATAAACCCACCCCAAACAAGAAGATGTTTTTACCAAGCAGAAAGAGAGCACAGGCAAACAAGCCTGCCAATGTGGAAAGTAGAAAAAAGGGCTCAGAATTTTATACTGCAAGAAAACTGAAAAACAACTTCTAGCTTAAACTGTGATGTACTGACTGTGAGTGATTGGAGAACAGTAACATGAATATGGTAATTATAGGAGTTATGATAGGATATAGATAAAAGTTAAGGTATAGATTGGTTCTGCTGTATTGAGATGCTCAGGAAAGAAAAGTCTATAATGCATTGTAACCAAAACCAAAGGGTGTCCAGGCCTGCCTGCAGCTGGAGCTGACAGCTGTGGGCACAGCTCTGTCACCCACGACCCCAGACTGCTGTAACACCTTGGATACAATAAACTGCATTTTGGATACAATAAACTGCATTTTGGAGAGCAGCCTGCAGCCCCACATCCCTCGTTCAGGCTCTTACAGGAGGGGACAGCTTGGCCTCCCTCTGCCAGGGCTGGGAGCTCTGGGGCACTGCAGGTGTAGCTGAGCTCCTCAGGGGAGGGATGGGGAGTTTTCCATGGGCACCTCGAGGGATGGAGCTGCCCCTGCACCTTCAGGAGGAGCAGCTCTGAGGTGGATGAGGCTTTTCTGGGCTTGGAGGGATTGGATCCCACAGGACCCATCAGGGCTGGATGTAAAATCCCCCCAGTGGTTCCTGTGTTAGGCATGGGGGATAACAAAGCTCGAGGTGACAGCGTGGGCATCTGACTCTGCTGTTTATTCAAATTCCTGGCATTTTCCCCTTGGTTTCCTGGCAAAGGAGGTTCTGGGGTGGTTCTGTGTGACCGTGTTCACAGGGGTCTGAGGAAGAGTGAAGAGATGAGGATCTGACTCCATGTTTCAGAAGGCTGATTTATTATTTTATGATACATATTATATTAAAATTATACTAAAAGAATAGAAGAAAGGATTTCATCAGAAGGCTGGCTAAGAATAGAAAAAAAGGGAATGAATAACAAAGGTTTGTGGCTCAGACTCTCTGTCCAAGCCAGCTGACTGTGATTGGCCATTAATTACAAACAACCACACAGACCAATCCCAGATGCACCTGTTGCATTCCACAGCAGCAGATAATCAATGTTCACATTTTGTTCCTGAGGCCTCTCAGCTTCTCAGGAGGAAAAATTCTAAGGAAAGGATTTTTCAGAAAATATCATGGCTACAGGTTCTAGGTCTGCAGGTCACTGTCCCCAAGGCTGGCAGGGGACAAGGAGCTCAGAGAGTGCCTGGTTCTACAGCCCCTGGAACAGAGGGGAGAAGGAAGGGGAGGCATCCTCTGTGCATCTTATTTCCTTTATTTTCCTTAAATAAATTATTTCCACTAATTAACACACTGCCTCAAATGCCAAAATATCCCCAAACTTTGGCAAGGTGACAGAAGCTCAGGAAACAAAATCAATTTCTTCAGCAGTGACACATTTCCTGAGCTATGCCGGGCTGCACGCTCTGTTTTTCTATTGCTGATCTTAATTGCAAACACAAAAGTCAACCCCTGACGTGTACGACAGCAGGAAACCGTGAAAATCCTCAAATCACAACAAAAATAATCAGCTCTGTTGCAAAAATGTTTTGGAGTTGTTTTCTGAAGAAAAACCTTCAATTATAGGCTGATTTTTTTTCCATATAAAAATTAAATCCTTGCAGGTCCTGGGAGGTGTCAGGGTGTGATGGGAGATGTCCAAAGGTCCATCACAAGTGCTGTCCTCGCCCTGTTTGCTCTGCCAGGCACAGCCCCTCTGAGCACAGCTCTGCCCTGGGGTCCCTCAGCCCTTCCAGCCTGGGACTGGGCAGGCTGTGCCTGCAGGAAAAGAAAGGAAATAAGATGCACAGAGGATCTCTCCCCTTCCTTCTCCCCTCTGTTCCAGGGGCTGTAGAACCAGGCACTCTCTGAGCTCCTTGTCCCCTGCCAGCCTTGGGGACAGTGACCTGCAGACCTAGAACCTGTAGCCATATTTTCTGAAAAATCCGTTCTGAAAAATGCCTTTTGCTGCCACCATCCATGGGGCAGAAATGCCCTTGGGAAGGCCCAGGTTGTTGCCCCTTTCTCCCCACAGAGAAAAGCAAGGTGATATTCCCAAGAATATTTCTGGGTTTCAGATTCTCTGAACGTCAGAGAATGATCAAAACAATTCTTGTGCCAAAGTAGAATGCAATACAGAGATTGTTCACCCACAGTGATGGAGTTCTGTTTCCTTGGCCTCTCAGGGCCAGGTGTGTGTGTGATGCTCATGAGATTCAGTGCAGTGTGTGCAGTTGAGTGTTTGGCAGATTCAGTTTAGATGTAATGTAATAAAATGTAATATTGTATAGAATAATATAGTATAATAATGAATTAAGTAATAATTCATAATTAATTAAGTAATTAGTTAGCCTTCTGATAAGATGGAGTCCTCCTCATCATTTCTCCCTGCCATGGGGTTCATTTTGTTCCCATCCCTGACAGTGCCTCTGGTCCCAGCTGGGAGGGAAGGCAGCACAAAGCAATCCTGGCTCTTCCTCTCTCTTGTGCCACAGCTCAGGAGCCCTGGGGCTGCTGGAGGAGGGATCCAGGTGTGCCTGGAGGAATGGGGTCCCCAGCAGGGTCAGTGCTCCCAGAGCCCTGCTCTCCCCTCTTGGGCTCTGTCCCACCCCAGGCACCGCCCCTGCTGCTGGACCACGGAATCAGGGAATGTTCTGAGCTGGGAGGGATAAAGGATCATGGATCCACCCCTGGCTGTGCCCAGAGCCCCACCAAGCCCAGCCTGGGCATCCCTGGAGCTCTGGCAGCCTCGGGGCCGTGCCCATTCCCTGGGCAGCCTGGGCAGTGCCAGCACCCTCTGGGGGAAGAGCCTTGCCCTGAGCTCAGCCTGAGCTGCCCTGGCCCAGCAGAGCTGGAGGCTCTGGACATCCCAGGCACCAACCCCAGCTGAGGGATGGACGTTCCCATTGGGATCAGCCTTCCCAACACCTTGGCCACGCTCCTCCCGAGGATCCAGCGTTTCCCTGGAAGGCTGTGAGGTCTCTGTACAGATGATTCCCAAAATCCAACGCCTGTGAAGCAGCTTCAGTGCACTGACTGCTCAGAGCTGGCTCAGCTGAAGGGAACTCGCTCGCAGGGATAACTGAGGATGGCTCCCTGCCCAGTCCCAACAAAAGATGGATTTTGTAAAGCCAGCTCAAATGATGCCATTCATTAGGAGAACTACAAAGCAGAACATTTTAAAGTTAATTGGTTTTGCAATTAAAAGATACACAGAACATGTGATGCAATTAATTTTACATAAACATGGTCAGGAATTAAAGGCAGGAGAACTTGGTAACTTCTTCAGATGGAGCATCTGTTTGTTCCCAGGAGCAGCAGCAGCTCCTCTGCATTCCAAACAGGAGCCAGGGAATGGCTCCCACCCCACTGCAGCTGCAGTCACTCCGGGTTTTCCCAGAGGCTGAGCTGGTTTGGAAAGGATTCAGTTGGAAGCAGGAAGGGTCGGTTTGGGAAGGCAGCAGGAGATGGAGCAGCTCTGGGCACTGGGAAGGAGGAGCCAGCAGGGTTTGTGCTCAGTCCAGTGGGGTTGGGAGTCAGTCCAGGGGGGTTTGTGGTCAGTGAAATGGGGTTGGGGGTCAGCCCAGCAGGGTTTGTGGTCAGTGAAATGGGGTTGGGGGTCAGTCCAGCAGGGTTTGTGGTCAGTTCAGCAGTGGGGTGGTCAGTACAGCAGGGTTGGGGGTCAGCCCAGCAGGGTTTGTGGTCAGTGAAATGGGGTTGGGGGTCAGTCCAGCAGGGTTTGTGGTCAGTCCAGCAGTGGGGTGGTCAGTGCAGCAGGGTTTGTGCTCAGTCCAGTGGGGTTGGGGATCAGCCCAACAGGGTTGGGGGTGAGTCCAGCAGGGTTTGGGGGTCAGTCCAGCAGTGGGGTGGTCAGTGCAGCAGTGGGGTGGTCAGCCCAGCAGTGGGGTGGTCAGCCCAGCAGTGGGGTTTGCAGGTGGTCAGTCCAGTAGGGTTGGTGGTCAGTCCAGTGGGGTTGGTGGTCAGTTCAGCAGTGGGGTGGTCAGTCCAGCAGGGTTTGTGCTCAGTCCAGCAGGGTTTGTGGTCAGTTCAGCAGTGGGGTGGTCAGCCCAGCAGTGGGGTTTGCAGGTGGTCAGTGAGAGCACTGGGTGTGCTGAGCAGCCTCGGGGCTCCTGCAGAGGTTCAGCTGCTGACAGAGCTCCAGGGCTGCCCTGGCCCTGCACCAGGAGCTGCTTCTCACCAAGGTACAGCCAGGGGAGTCCTGGCTGAGGGATCCAGCTCAGAACACACCAAGGAATCTCCTGCAGGTTGGATAATGGGATCTGGGAAGCTCCTGCCTGCGAGTTTGTCTTGGCTGAACCCCAGGCGTGGTCCTGGCCCAGGGCAGTGGAACCCAGGGGCAAGGCTGAGTCTGCTGCTGCAAACTGGTGGGGACTGGGTGGTCCCTAATGTCCCAACACAACCATTCTGTGCTTCCATCACAGAATATGAATATCCAGAATTGGAGGGGACTCACAGGATCATGGATCCAACCCTGGCCCTGCCCAGAGCCCCCAGCAAGCCCAGCCTGGGCATCCCTGGAGCTCTGGCAGCCTCGGGGCCGTGCCCATTCCCTGGGCAGCCTGGGCAGTGCCAGCACCCTCTGGGGGAAGAGCCTTGCCCTGGTTCTATGGAAACCTCTTGCAAGCCTTATCTTCATCCCTGTGTTCCTCTCTGTGATAGGAACTGGGGTCTCCAGGGTTTGCACAGCATCCCCCACTCCCTGGAGCTTGGTTTGAGTATGAATTTCATAAATAAAAAATAAAGTCCTGGGAGGCTTTGCAGGGCAGCTGCTTACCTGTAGTAAAACCTGTCCAAAGAGCCCAGGCCTGGACCAGGGATTAGATGTAGAACCCTAAACCCAGCCCTAAAATCAAGTCTAAAGCTTTCCTTTGTGTGGATTAGAGCCCACAGCCATGGCCAGGCTGGCAATGGCCACCCCTGCCCAGGCTGGGGGTGACACCTCATTAATCACTCAATCAAATGAACAACTCAGTCCTGGCAGGCTCTGAAACCACTCTGGAACTCCTGCAGCCACTTCTGCCTTCATTTTCCAGGCATTCCAGCAAACAGCAGAATTAGGTCCAATATTATGGATATTGTGTGGACAAATTGGAGGTTTTCTGTGAAATCTGTGCCAGAATTGGTCTTCTATGAAGAGAGGATTTCAGGGAATGCTTTCAGGTCTGCAGGGTAGGAATTGGAATGGAAACATCCACACATCAACATTTCTCATGCTCTGTCTCCGTGGGAAGTGCTGGAGAATGCAAACATAGGAAAATCTGCTTTATTTAAAGGGTGGTAAATAGGAACAGACCCAGGTAAATTATTTCTGTGACACAGAATATTGGAGTTTCAGGGGAATCCTGAGTATTCACAGTGTGGATCAAGTGAAGAATCCAGGCAGGAGAACCTCTGGTGGCAGCTGGATCTCTGCTCAGTTTAAATTGCTGCTCCCACCCGCTCAGGAGAAAAGCTGTCTTTGAAACCAGACCTGACAACACCTCAAACATTCCCAAACAGGGCTGAAATCCAAAGAGAATATTTAACTTTGCACTGAGATGAACCTTCCAGGATCCATCTGGGTTTCAAACTGAGAGGAATGAGGGATTTGTCTTTCCAAACCAGCTGTGGGGCTGCTGGTGGATAAAACCAGCACTGGGAGAGAAAAGAAACAATGGGAAGGATTCCAGTGATTGATGAATGGAGAAAAGATATTTGCTTTTACAAATAAACTGTAGGTTTGCTGATAAATGAAATTTGACATTGAAAGATAAAAGAAACAATGGGGAAGAAAACCCCCTAAATTCCATTAGAATTAAAAATTAAAAGGGAGGGTTGTACATTAGAGGGAAATCTTTGGGATCAGGTGTTCTGGGGAGTCTGAACCTCTCAAGTACCTCAGAAATGGGAAAGAGAGAAGGGAAATGTGGCTGAAAATTGGGATAAAAAGGAGGCTGCATCCTCCAAAAATTTGAGAGACCCCAGGGAATGCCCCATGGCCTCTGCCTTTATTGGAATAAAGTTCCAGGACTCCTCCGTCTCCTTTTTGAACATAAACCTCTGGTGTTTGTGGATTCATTTTCCTGATAAAATAAAACTTCACCTGATTCACTTTGGAAATGATGATTTCTGTGGAAGTTTAGAGCAGATATTTGGGAAAATTTCTTTGGAAATTTTTACCCTAGGTGAGGAAGGAAAGCTGAGGCAGGGAATGTGGCATGGGGGGGTTAGAGGGTGATGGAGCTTTGGGCCCTTGGTGTGACCAGAGCATCTCCAAACCCTCCATTGCAGCATTCCAAAGCTGTTCCCAGCCTGCTGAAAGCCCTGGAAAAGAGAGAACATTCCCTTCCCAAAAAGCACCTCCCATGTCCCCAGTGGCAGCTCCTTCATCAGCCTCATTAAGGAGCAATCTGCATACGGGGTCTCTGAGGTGGAGATGACCCCGAGGTGTTGGAAAGTCTCTTTTCTCCCAGCCCTGAGATCCAAGAAGAACACAGGATTCCTCAGCTCTGGTTCTCAAGGTTGTTTATTATTTCTTATCTATCACATTCTTTCTCTGACCTGCTGAGGTCTGTCTGGCAGGTCGGGTTGTGGCACAGTCCCTGCCTTTGGGGTGGTGTTATCTTTTTATATTAAAAACTACCTGTACTTTATTAACAATAACTTTCCAATACCTATCACCTATGTTAGACAGTTTGTCTCTAAACCAACCCAGAAGTGCCACCATCACTGCAGAAGATGGAGGACAAGAAGAAGGAGAAGGACAGGACACACCCAGATTCCTCCATCTTGCCTCTTGAACCCCCATTCTAAATCCCCAAAATTCTACTTTTTCACCCTGTGATAAAATCACTATCATTCTATTCAAACTCTTGTGGCTTGTAGCTAATCACACAAAGTTGGGAATTGTTTCCATGGGCTAAAATCAAAGGCACAGGTGTCTGTGACTCCGTGCCAAGGTCTCTAAGCCCCTGCCAGGGTCTCGAGTCCTCCAGGGCAGCCAGAGCAATGTCCTGGGTTCCACAGCTGAAAGCCCTGGAAAGTCCTGGGAAAGAGAGAATATTCCCTTCCCAAAAGGCACCTCCCATGTCCCCAGTGGCTGCTCTTCCATCAGCCTCATTAAGGAGCAATCTGCATGAATTAGCAGCAGCTCCCTGTGATGACATCCCCCTGCTCTCTGGGCCGGATCCGGATCCGGGGCCTCGGAGCCTGGAGGAAGCAGAGCCTTGGGTTTGTAATATGTGTTATAAAGGATCCATGCTTAAGGGGAGAATGTATAAAATAAAAGTTGTAAAAAGAATCTAACATCCAACAAGCCTCTGACCATGAGCAACCTGGAGACAGATTACCACATTGGAATTATGAAACTCCTGGTGGCAACAGGAGAACAATGCCCCATTTACCAATGAAAGAACGTGGCCAGTGCTATTGGAATTATGACCAATATTGCAGGTGGGATGTGCCTGGGCTTGTCTGGCCCTTGCTGCTGAACCAAAGGTGGCAGCTGTGGTGGTTTCACCTCAGAGACACCTTTGGCTGGCTGGGTGCTGCAGCTGGGCCCTTGGGACAAGTCCAGGCCTGCAGGAGCTCAGGTTTCCCTCTGGTGGAGAGGCTTCAAGGCGAGGTGAAGGAAAGGAGTCGGTTCTGATGGAGGGTTTGGATCCAGAGCTTTATTCTGGCCCTCAGGCCTCTGAATGCAGCAGCAGCTCCACCACAACTCCCTGAGCCCGTGGCTGCTGCTCCTTTGAACCCCGGGGAGAGGGGCAGGGAAGGGGCAGGGAGCCACCAACCAGGTCAGGGGGGAAGTCTCAAGGGACAAAGGACACCTGGATGGCCCAATGTCTTCTGGGTGAACGGAATCTTTTGAACTTCACCAATCACTCGACACCCCTGGAATGCCAGGACTGACAGACAGTGCTCAGCAGGGTCAGGGTGGGGGAAAGGAGAGGTGATTGGCACACCTGGGGAAGGACTGGGAAAACTGAGGCAAGCTGTGGCATCACAGCACAACACAGTGTGGAGAGTGGAGATGGGCTTCCCCTGAAGCCATCAGGGAACACCCAAGGGTGATCATCCCTTGGTAGATGTCACCAATGAAGACATCCAAAGTCACCAAGGAACATACATCTGAATGTGAGACTTCCCCTGACATGATCAGCACCTGCCACTACTCAGGAAACAGCAATTGTCCAGCCCAGCACAGTGAAAGAAACCTTCATACATATGTGGGGTTACAAAAGAAATCAGGGCACCTCTGCCTCAGGCATAAAAATCTGTATAAAACAGCCCCAAAGGAAATGGCACTGGTGAACAGAGGGGGCCTGATGTGATAGAGGTTGGATCTGTGCTCACCCAGTGCTGATCCCAGGCTCGAGGCTGTGTCTTTGGCTGTGGGCTTTGAGAACAGTATTTTGGTCATGGAAATAAAATCTTTCACATTTATTAATTTGGATTTCTGGCTGATCATTTATAACAGGTTCACAAGGAAGCAGAGCCTTGGGTTCATTTTTTTCACTCTGCTCCCTCCAAGATGTTTTTATCTCCCGGGAGGTTCCTGCAGCTGACAGGGAGGTTTTGTCTGCTTTGTGTTGGTGCCATCTGCCCATCATCACCGTCCTTCAGGGCACTCAGGCTCATCCCTCCCACCTTCCTTTGGAGGGGGGAAAGGGCAAAAGCTGGAGGGGAAAAAAAAAGCCCCAGGAAATGGCCAGGCTTGGATAAAATCAGGGTTAGAACCCACCTGGGGAAGGGGCTGATGCTGCAAGAGATGGAATTGCAGGAGCTGAGAAACCACAACACCCAAAGCTGCTCTGCTCAGGCTTCCAACAGGGATTTCCAGGGGTAATTCCTGAGAATATTCCAGCCACAGGATCCTTCAGGTTGGAAAAGACCTTTAAGAGCCCCAAGGTGAGCCATGAACCAGCCCCAGCCCCGTGTTCTGCACCAACCTAAGCCCTGGGGTGCCACATCCATTCATTTTTGGAATGTTTCCAGGGATGGGGTGTCACTGACATATTTTCTGAAAAATCCTTTTGCCAGGATCTTTTCCCCTGAGAAGCTGGGAAGCTTCAGCTTCTCCATGTTTTGCTGCTTTGGAATGTGATTTGGAGAATTGTTTACCCAGCATGTGAATTGTTTTTAATTAATGGCCAATAACAGCCAGCTGTGTCAGACTCTGACTCTGTCACAGGGTTTTATTATCATTCTTGTGTAGCCTTCTGATGTCTCCTTTATCTTTCTTTAGTATGGTTTTAATATATATATATATATATATAATATAATATAATACAATACAATACAATACAATACAATATAATATAATATAATATAATAATCAGCCTTCTGAAACATGGAGTCAAGATTCTCATCTCTTCCCTCGTCCTGGGGACCCAAAACCACCACCACAATGGGGACTCCCCCACTGCCCTGGGCAGCCTTTTCCATGGCTGGACAGCTCCTTCCATGAAGACGTTTTCCTTACTATCCAATCTGAATGAAGACCACAAGCAAAGAAACGAGAAGAGAAATGAAACCCAGGTGTTTCACCCCCCAGTCTGGAGAGGAGGCTCAGTTCCCTCAGGCTCAGGGCAGGTCCCAGTGTGCTGCTGGATTCATCCCAAGGCTTTCCCACCTGCAGTGTCCCAGTCTGACTGTTTGCTCTCCCTGCCAGGATCCTCCCACATGAGGACAAACCCAGAGCTGCTGTTGCTGTCCCTCAAATCTCTGACTGCCACAAAATCCCCTCTTTTGTCTCAGATGCAGCAGCTCAGCCCATTCCAGGCCACATTCCCAGGGGGCTTTCCATCCTCCCTGGGTCTGAGGCAGTTTCAGGAGCAGCAGGAGAAGAAAAGCAGGACCTGCTGTGGAGGGAATTGTTAAAAACACCCCGAGCTGTGAGTGAGAGCTGGATTTTAGCAGCAGCCACTGGGGCTCCCAGAATTGTCAGGGTGGAGCAGCAGGAGCAGGAATGCACAAAGAGCAGGAATGCACCAGGAGCAGGAATGCACAAAGAGCAGGAAGGCACCAGGAGCAGGAATGCACAAAGAGCAGGAATGCACTGGGAGCAGGAATGCACCAGGATGAGGAATGCACAGAGAGCAGGAATGCACCAGGAGCAGGAATGCACCAGGAGCAGGAATGCACAAAGATCAGGAATGCACCAGGATCAGGAATGCACCAGGAGCAGGAATGCACCAGGAGCAGGAATGCACCAGGAGCAGGAATGCACAGAGATCAGGAATGCACAAAGAGCAGGAATGCACAGAGAGCAGGAATGCACCAGGATCAGGAATGCACAAAGAGCAGGAATGCCCAAAGATCAGGAATGCACCAGGAGCAGGAATGCACTGGGAGCAGGAATGCACAAAGAGCAGGAATGCACAGAGAGCAGGAATGCACCAGGAGCAGGAATGCACCAGGAGCAGGAAGGCACCAGGATCAGGAATGCACCAGGAGCAGGAATGCACAGAGATCAGGAATGCACCAGGAGCAGGAATGCACCAGGAGCAGGAATGCACAGAGATCAGGAATGCACCAGGAGCAGGAATGCACAGAGATCAGGAATGCACAGAGAGCAGGAATGCACCAGGAGCAGGAATGCACCAGGAGCAGGAATGCACAGAGAGCAGGAATGCACCGAGATCAGGAATGCACCAGGAGCAGGAATGCACCAGGAGCAGGAATGCACAGGGAGCAGGAATGCACAAAGATCAGGAATGCACAAAGAGCAGGAATGCACAAAGAGCAGGAATGCACCAGGAGCAGGAATGCACAAAGATCAGGAATGCACAAAGATCAGGAATGCTGCAGTCCCAGGGGCTCTGGAGCTTTACAACATAACAAACAGTTTAAGAATACATAAAATTAATCAGGCCAAGCAGCACTTGCCAGCTGTGGTCTCTGAAACTCTCTCAGTTATTGACCTGGGCTGTGTTCATCTCTCAGAACTCGTGGGCTGTTTTAATTTCTTTTTATTTTTTGTTTTGTTTTCCCTTTTCCTTTAGTGAAATAGAAGAAAATATTTATTTTTTTAATCATTCATTCTGCATTCAGTGGGGTGTCAAGAAAAGCTGCCCAAAGAAGTGATGCAAAAATGCATCCATGAAGGAGAGGGAGCAGGAGAGCAGGAAGGAGATGGAGCCAGGGGTTGGAATGGTGGAAAACCCTCTCTGCTCCCCTGGATGTGCCAGGGCAGGGGTCAGGGATCACAGGCTCCTTCTCCCCCTGTGCAGGAAGGAAACAATGGGTGCCACAGCCCTGTGGTGCTGAGGGAACCATGGAATGGGTTGGGTTGGAAGGGACCTTAAATCCCATGGCCATGAAATTCCACTGTCCCAATCTGCACCAAGCCCTGCCCAGCCTAGCCTTGAACAATTTTTTTTTTAATAACAAAAGAATTTATTCTTTTATCTGAATCTTTCAAGTTTTATTATTTAAGGAAAGATCCCAAAGTCACTCAGGATTGTTGTTTTGGGGGTTTTTGTACTTGGAAATAAAATCTCTTTTCAGAGGAAATCTAGTTTTTTGGTTTTTTTTAACAGAGAAAAATCACATTTTTCACTGGTTTGAGTAGAAAGTTATTGCTTTGCAGCAGTGCCAGTGCCTTGATTCAGCTCCCAGTGACAGCAGCTCCTCAATTGGATCCCAAAACTCCTGGTTCCAAATGAAAGCTCCAGATGCATTCCTCAGAGTGAGAAATAAATTCTCTGAGTTAAAAAACAACACCACCCCCATCCAGGGCACCAATTGGAAAGGATTTCATGATGGATTTGCTGGAAACTTCTTTCCTTGCAGAACAAGAAGTGTCTGAGGGAGACAACTTCAACTCTGAGCCCAACTGCAGCCGTGTGGGGCCAGTGGAAATGAGAATATGAAAGATTTATGCCCTCAGAAAGTGCTGCACAAGGGGAAAATGAACTTTTAAGAGGGTGGCAAAACTCCTTAAATGCACCTGCCTGAAAATGAAGGTGCTAATGAAGAGTTCTTGCCTGTGGTCATGTCATAGCTCCGAGCAGTTTTCCCTTTCTCCTTCTCCCCCTCCTCCTTCCCCTCTTTCCCCCTCCCTTCCCTGCTCTTGCTTTTATTTAAGAGGTTTCCCTTGAAGGAACATAAATCTGTCAGTTTTTGCTCCGAATTCACAGGACAGAAAAGAATTAATTCTTCATTCATTGTCTCTTTGAGTCAGTCTTTAATTTCCCTTCCACGATGGTGCCTGATAAAATTTCCTTTTCTGTGCCCCAAGGGGGAATCCTTGATGGGTGAATTCTGGATTCTTTCAAAGCCTTTTGGGGTTCTGCTGGGGGTTCCAGCAGGGAAGGAGAGATTGGGTCCCTAAATTCCTTGGAATTAAATGTTTTCCTTCCCCCCAGCTCCACAGGGGAAGGACTCCCTGGCTGGGGTCTGGAAGCTTCAGCTCCTGCAGGGAAAGGATTCCAGGAGAATTTTCTCTTTTCATATTCCTAAAAGAGAGAGAAGAGCCAGGGATAGCCCAGGCTGCTCCAGGACCAGCCTGGCTCAACACTTCCAAGAAGAGGATTAAAAAATCCAGCAAAATGTAGGTCTAATTCCCAACCCCAAGGATTTCAACATAAAAATCCAACACAAAAATCATAAGTCTGGCTAAGAGAAAAAACAACCCAGTCCTTGCTTAGCCAGGCAATGCTGCTCTTGATTGGAATTAATATGAAATTTAATTAGAATGACATGCAGAATTTAATATGTAATAAATGTAATAAATATCTGAAATGTCACTGTTGTCCCCTTGCTTTTGAAAGCAGATTTTTTGGGTTTGAGCTCTTTCTTGCTTTTTCACCTCAGATATTCCATCAGAGGGAAGCAAAGGCCCTGGAAGTGCCTGACCCTGCAGTTCAGGTCTGTTCTGGTTTCTGGCCTGCTGAACCCCCTAAATAAGCAGGAAAGCTGGCAAAGCCCAGGGCTGGTGTTAGGAAAATGAATCCACAAACACCAGAGGTTTATGTCCAAAAAGGAGACAGAGGAGTCCTGGAACTTCATTCCAATACAGGCAGAGGCCATGGGGCATCCCCTGGGGTCTCTTCAATTTTTTGAGGACACAGCCTCCTTTTTATCCCAATTTCCAGCTGCATTTCCCTTCTCTCTTTCCCCATTTCTGAGGTACTTGAGAGGTTCAGACTTCCCAGAACACCTGATCCCAAAGGTTCCCCTCTAATGTACAATCCTCCCTTTTCATTTTTAATTCTTATGGAATTTTGGGTTTTCCCCATTGATTCTTTCATCTTTCAATATCCAGTTTCATTTATCAGCAAACCTACAGTTTATTTGTAAAGGCAAATATATTTTTCCATTCACCAATCAGTGGAATCCTTCCCATTGTTTCTTTTATCTCCCAGTGCTGGTTTTATCCACCAGCAGCCCCACAGCTGGTTTGGAAAGACAAATCCAACATTCCAGTGACTGGTAAAGCCCAGAACTGGCAAACCCCGGGGCTGGCAAACCCCAGAACTGGCAAACCCCAGAATTGGCAAACCCCAGAATTGGCAAACCCCAGAACTGGCAAACCCCAAAACTGCAAACCCCAGAATTGGCAAACCCTGGGGCTGGCCAACCCCAGAACTGGCAAACCCCAGAACTGCAAACCCCAGAACTGGCAAACCCCAGAACTGGTAAACCCCAGAACTGCAAACCCCAGAACTGGCAAACCCCAGAACTGGTAAACCCCAGAACTGGCAAACCCCAGAACTGGCAAACCCCAGAATTGGCAAACCCCAGGGCTGGGGCTCAGTCCTGGCAGAGCCTGGCATTTCCTGCAGCCCAGGCAGGAGCAGGAGCACTTGGTGCACAGTGAGTTCTCTTCCCACTGAATCAGCCCCTTGGATTAATTAACGCTGAATTGATTGTACAGGACATTAATTGAGATTTAAAACACATCCATTGAGGTGTCTGTGTGATTAACTCCGAATAACAGAGGCAAGAAACCTGGAGTTAATCCAAGAACCTGGTGGGGGTTTGGGGCTTTCCCCCACCCCTGCATGATCCCAGATCAATTAACACCCCTGAGATGAGCAATTAACATCCCTGAGATGATCACCAGGAGCTGCTCTGGCCCTGCTGGCTCTGCCTGGAGAGGCTTCTCCCCTTCCCACGCTCAGCTCCCTGCATCTCCTGCTCCCAGTGCTGCTGCTTTGATCTCCAGAATTTGGGAATCTTCAGCTCTTTCATCACAGACAGCACCAGGCTGGGAGCAGGCACGGTTTGATTATCACACCCAGGCCTGGCCTTCAAACAAATCAATTCTGTTTCTCAGCCTGTCTAGAGACAATAAATGAGTTTTAATAAATAAACCTGAGGTTTTTCTGCTTGCCAGGTGGCCCCACGTGGGCAGGGCTGGGAAGGGAAGCTCCTGGCACATGGAGCACTGTGAGGCTGCTTTTTGATGAAAAGGCCACTTTTATTTTTTTAATCAATATCTAACATGAAAGTCCCCCTTTGAAATCAAATTGTACATGTGGCCCTTTGGGGCTAATTATCAGCTGCTCATCTGGATGTTATCTTTTGGAGAGGCTGAGAAAGGAGAAAATGCTAAGTCAAGGCAGTGGATTAAAAATATCCACATCATTTATCTGCCAGAGAGATGAGGGTTTGAAGTCTGGTTAATGAACATAAACCCTCCTGTCTCTCTGCTAAGGACCACTGCTTTCAGCAGAGTCAGGTGCACTTATTGCTGATCAGAAAAATGGGTTTCCCAGCACAAAATAGTTCTAAGACTCTTCAAGGTGCTCCTACTTTGAAGGAGAAAAAAGCTAAAAAATCTTTCCATTTTTATGACTCTATCCTCCAGGATCACAGTGTGGATGGAGAACATGGAGTGTTCCTTAAATACACAATTCCAACATTTGTCAATGGAAATGAGTATTTCCAGCAATCAGTTGTATTGAAATAAGGAATATAAAATATCCCCACTGTCAGCACTGCACTCCAAGGCAGCACTTGGATTTCAGGTAAGTGATGATGCCTGGGCTCTTTTCTAAAAACACAGAATATTTCATGGGGTTAATTAACTGAAATTGTGTTCAGGTGCTGCTGGAGAACTGGTTGAACACTGCACACATAAAAAATACTGAAAGAAACCAGGATTTTGGAAAGGAACCCTAAACCAGGGATGTGTTCTTTATCTTGTGGGAAGTTCTGGGACTCCAAAAGATCCCTCCACAGGGAGAGGCTGCAGGTGGGAGTTTGGTGCTGTGGGCTGCGACCCTGTGAACTCCTCACCCGATGGGCTGGGGCTGTGACCCTGTGCACTCCTCACCCTATGGGCTGGGGCTGTGACCCTGTGAACTCCTCACCCGATGGGCTGGGGCTGTGACCCTGTGAACTCCTCACCCGATGGGCTGGGGCTGTGACCCTGCTTCTGGAAGGGCTCTGGCTGGCCACAATTCCATGGATACATCCATGGAAATGAACCTGTTAGCAACCCTTAGCTCGGGGAGAAAGCTCTTCTTTAGCAGACACAAACTAACCCAAAGAACACACACACAGGATTTCCTCCCACTGAGGTACAGATCCATTTTCTGACCCTTCCCAGGTGCCAGGTTGGTCTTTGAGCAGCAGCAATTCCAAGCCCTGCTCGTTCTCCAGCCCTCTCCCTGTTTTAACCCTTGCCATCCTCCCTGCCCCATCCCTGGCCTGCTGTGGGTGCTGTGCCCCCAGACCCTGTGGATCCCATGGAGCCCAGCCCATCCTGGCTGCTCAGTGCCCATCCGGGGCTGGGAGCAGCCACAGCAGCTCTGCCCACACCAGCTGGGCATTTCCAAAGCCAGCAGCAAGGCCTGAGCTGCCTGAAACCTCTGGGCTCCTCAATCTTGGCCTCCAGTTCAAATCAATATGGGATAGTGTCAATAGATCAATCAAGATGATCAATTAACACCCCCTGAGATGACCACCCCGGGTGCTAATTGATCACCTCTGGGGGCATTAATGGAGCTGGGATCATGCAGGGGTTGGGGGAAAGCTCCAACCCCCACAAGGTTCTTGAATTAACTCCAGGTTTATTGCCTCTTCTTCAGAGTTAATTACAGGGGCACCCCAATGGATGTGTTTTAACTCTCAATTAATGTCCTGCACAATCAAATCACTTTTAATTATTGTGTATTTTGGGTTCCCCATCCCAGCATTGTTTTGACACCTGATTCCCCACAGGCAGGAGCTTTTCCTAAAGTAGGGGACACAAACCAGAGCAGATTCCCCTCAGGAACTGCAACCACATTTTTGTGACACAGTTCTTGCTTTCCAACATTTCTGCATCTTCCTGTAAAGTTTCTCCCTTCCCAATGTTTTATTTATTCTACTTATCCATGAAAATGAAATCCCTTAAAAAGGGGGGCTGGGGAGTGGTGCTCAGAGCAGCACAGCCCAGGTTGGTGAGATTTGAACCCAATCTGAGGGAACTCTGGTTCTGTGGGAGCTGCTCCCATATCCCTGCATCTGGGGAGCTTTCCTGGTGGAAGATGGAGCACTCATCCCAAAACATTCGGGGTTGGAACTTGAGGAGATTGGAGATGGAAATTTGGGGTTGGAGCTTGAGGAGATTGGAGATGGAAATTTGGGGTTGGAGCTTGAGGAGATTGGAGATGGAACTTTGGGGTTGGAGCTTGAGGAGGTTGGAGATGGAAATTTGGGGTTGGAGCTTGAGGAGATTGGAGATGGAAATTTGGGGTTGGAGCTTGAGGAGGTCTGTTGGGAATCCCCTGATTACTCCAGAACAGAACAGAAGTCTCTGCTCATATTTTTCCCAAGATGGTGTAAAAGGAATGAGAATCCTTCATTCCCTCACTCCTGAGCCAGGGAAAAGGGGGAAATCAGTCAAATCTCTCTCCAGGAACGGGCTGGAGTTGGTGCCTTGGATTTGCAGATTTATTTCTCACTCTCCTCGGCTGCCTTGAGATTTGCTGGATTTGCATATCAGGGGAGATTATTTTTCCTGCCTCAGCCTCGGAGGAGCGGGCAGGTGTGGAGCAATCAAACCCCATTGAGCTGGAAATGCTCAGGAAGCTGCTCTGGCCCGGCAGCTCCCTCCTCTTCCTTCCCAGCTATTTTTATGTCTCTGCACATCCCTGCCACTGCGCTGAGGACTCTCTTGTCCAACTCTGCAGCTGGGCAAGGGTGGCCTTTTGCTTTTCAGAGTGCTCTGACACCCTCAGGAGGGGCTTCAGCCCCTCAGCTTGGCTTTATTGCTCCTCTGGAGTGCAAAGCCAGGCCTAGGGACCTTCAGGATCCATGGGAAGAGCTTTTTATAGCAGGTTTTAAATAACTGGGAGTAGTCTCTTGACTCCTGGGAGGATCAGCACCAACAGCAAACACTGCATGAAAATAGAGTGGGAAAGGCAAGGACAGACTGGCAGAGAAAGGAAGCCACTCCTGCCTTCCCTGGCATTGTCATAGACATGATCACTTCATAACTGGTTAAAAAGAAGGGCTCTTCAGCTTTTAAAAATCTCCTTTCATGACTGTTGATTTCCACAGGTAAAAACGGCCAAATTAAAAGAGGCAGCAAGAGCAGGGTCCCAGTCCAGGGGAGCCTGAGGCTGCTCCAGCCCTGAGGCCACCAGGAACACCAGGAGAAACCCCTGGAGCTGGCACAGGACCCTCATTAGGGGGTGGTGGATGGGCAAGGATTGAACACAAGAGGTTTTGTGTAGCACTGAGGTCCCCAGGCAGCAGCCAGGGCTGAGCTCTGCTCATCCAGGGACAGAGATCCATGGCCAGGAGGGAGGGGCAGGTGGAAGGATCCCAATCCAGAGCCCATTCCTGACTGCAGCCCTGCTAGGGGGAGCTGGGGCAGCAGAGCTGGCCAGGCTGGCTCAGGAGCTTTCAGAGCCAGAGGAGATAAAGGGGATAACTCCCTCCTCAGGCTGGGAGTGCTGGTCAGCAGAAATGGCTCTGGGTGTGGAGGCTCCTGGCAGAGACATGGAAAACTTCCCCCAAGGACTCCAGGGAAAGTCAATTCCCTTGGGAAGGTGAGGCAGCTCCTGATGGAGGAGGAGGGAGGGGAGGAAGGTAACACAGCCCCGAGTGCAGGATGGCAGACACCCCTCAGAATGGGCCATGCAGAGCTCCCTGGGCCATGCAGAGCTCCCTGGGCCATGCAGAGCTCCCTGGGCCATGCAGAGCCCCTGAGGGCCCCGTGGCAGGGAGGGGAAGCAGCACAAGGCCCAGCAGGTCCCTGCTGACCTGGCAGGATCCAGCAAAGCCTTTCCTTTCAGTCCCAGAACACCAAATCAGCCCCAGTTACAGCCCCTGTGCCCTGTCCTGAGGGAGGGACCTTGTGCACTGAAATTCCCATGAAAGCTCGAGGGAATTGGAATTTGGTTGTTGGAATAACCCCTCCCCCCCCCTTTTTGCCTTATTCCAAAGCTTCCTGGGTGTGCAGCAGGCCATGAAACTGAACTTTGCTCTTCCCACCCGTTTAAAACCAGAGGGCTGGGTGGCACCACTGCAGGAACTCATTTTACCTCTTCAGTCTCAGCACCTTTTCCTGCAATTCCAGCAGCAGGGCACAGGATAAACCCATCCCTCTCTCCCCCTGCCAGCAGCACTCCTCTCCCTGGAGAAAAGCTCATCCAGAGCTCCTCTCTGAGTGTTCCTGCCCTGAAAGCTCATCCTGAGCATTATCAGCTCTCTGTGGTATTTAAAAGCCAAACAATGATGTCCCCAGCCTGTCCATCCATCATCCAGCTCTCCCCACACAAACCAGACTTAACAATCCAATAATATCCATGGAATGTTTATTCTCCCTCTGCCAGCAGTGGCTCTGGCGAAGTGACAGCATCCCCAGGGGCTCAGCCCCAGGTTTTAGGGATCCCAGCAGGATTCCCCAGCACTTGGTGCTGCTCTGTGACCTCCCAGCAGCCAGGAGCTTGCACAGGAGATGCTCTGGAGCTGTTCCAGCTCTGGATAAGCACTCCAGGTGCATTCCAGGAGCTCTGCTGAGGCCCTGGATTATCTCTGTCACTGCACTATGGGATGTTCCATGTAGGAGTGATGGGGGTAGGGCAGTCGGGATGGACAGAGAGCAGAGATCTCTGCAGCCAGGGCTGGGAACTTGTGGGTTATTGCAAAGGGCCTGGGAGCAGGGCCCTGCTGGGAGCTGCCAGCCACAGCTCAGAGCAGGGCTGAGAGAAGAGAGGGGGAGAGAGGATGACAGGGTGAGAGAGTAAAAGGGTAAGAGGGCGAGGTTCCCGTTACAATACCATAAATCTTCTCCTGTGTTGAATATTCTGATTCTCACTAACCAATCTAGTCCAAGATACAAATCCTACAGCATTTCCATACAGCCTATAAGAATCATTACATTCCCACACTGGGTTACATTTTAAACCCTAAAAACTCCTCTTTGGGCCCCTTCTGGGTCTGCTCTGAGCCTTGGGCCTGTCTGCAAGCAGAGGGAATTGTTTGATCCAAAGGGGATCACCTTCAGCTGGCCATGCCATTGTTTTCCAGTTGTTCAGTAACTGAGGGATCTCAAAGCTTGCTTTCATTTCAATCTCGTTTAGAGTTTCCATATTCTCAGAATCCTTTGCCAGGCAATCATATTTATAAGGCTTTCCTGTTTCACCTTCCCCATCAGCTCCCAAGCTGGGAGATAACCCACACCCCATTGCTCCTCATTTCTGTGTTAATCCTCCCCCCTGAGTCCCCTCCTGTCCCAGAGCTGTCAGAGAAATAAAACCAGGCCCTGTTTGCACTTCCCATGGCTGGGGTGAGGGGGAGGTGACAGCTCGTTTTCCTAACGAGCTCATCAGTGTGAAACAGCAGCGGGGAGATGGCAAACACTCAGAAACTGAGCTCATCTGCCAGGATTTTATTTCTTGTTTTTGCTTGTGCCACCTCAGCCCAGAGCTGCTGGTGGATGGTGCCAGCCCCAGGGGCTGCACTCAGAGCTCACCCCGCTGGACAGAGCCTGGAATGGCCCAGGAGAGGCCCTGGTGGCCTCCTGAGGGTAGGTTCAGCATTCCAGGGTGGAACCTGTCCAGAGCCCTCCATGCTGCAGGGATGGCCCAGGGGCTGGGACTGAGGGGGACCGGCAGCTCCTGGAAAGCAGGGGAAAAAACCCAGGGCAGGGGACAAACCCAGGGCAGGGACAAACCCAGGGCAGGGGACAAACCCAGGGCAGGGGACAAACCCAGGGCAGGGGAGAAACCCAGGGGAGGGGACAAACCCAGGGCAGGGGACAAACCCAGGGCAGGGACAAACCCAGGGCAGGGACAAAACCAGAGCAGGGACAAACCCAGGGCAGGGGACAAACCCAGAGCAGGGGACAAACCCAGGGCAGGGACAAACCCAGGGCAGGGACAAAACCAGAGCAGGGACAAAACCAGAGCAGGGACAAACCCAGGGCAGGGACAAACCCAGGGCAGGGACAAAACCAGAGCAGGGACAAACCCAGGGCAGGGACAAACCCAGGCCGTGCCTCTGGCTGGGTGTGAACATCAAAGAGCCCTCTGGGCCCCTCTGCTCACACAAACCCACAGTCTGCCCTCAGTGTGAGTGGAATTCTTTTTTAGCTCACACAGGCCCACACTTTGCCCTCAGTGGGGATGGAATCAATTGAATTCAGGTGTCCCCCAGCAATTCCTGGCTGCCCATGGGGATGGGGACAAAGCTGTGGCTGCTCCAGGTCCCCCAGCCCCTGTGACCCCTCCTGGGATTGGGAGGACACAGCTGAGCCAGCTGGGACAGGGAGCAGCAGAATTTGGTTTATCCTGGCTGAGGAGCAGCAGAATTTGGTTTGTTCTGGCTGAGGAGCAGCAGAATTTGGTTTGTTCTGGCTGAGGAGCAGCAGAATTTGGTTTATCTGGACTCAGGAGCAGCAGAATTTGATTTATCCTGGCTGAGGAGCAGCAGAATTTGGTTTGTTCTGGCTGAGGAGCAGCAGAATTTGGTTTGCTCTGGCTGAGGCTTTGTGGGTTTGGGGTCAGAGCTGCAGGAGAGCTTTGCAGAGGAAGAGGAGCAGCTCCAGGAGCAGCCCTGGCTGTGCTGGGTCCCAGCCCTGTCCTGGGGCTGGCTGTGGACAGGGCACAGACCCAGAGCCAGCCTGGGCAGGCTGAGGGGCTCCAGAAGCTGCATTTGCTCAGGTAAATGAGTTCCTGCACTCATGGGTTCCCCAGTGACACCCAGAGCCCCCTCAGACCCCCTGAGCCCTGTCACAGAGCCCACAGCTCAAAGCCCACCCACAGAGCACACAGGTACCTTCATTTCTTCCTCTGCCTCTCTTCAGCTTCCGACCTGTGAGGACAGAAACACCCCCAGGTCTGGCTGAAGTGCTGGATTTATAAATGCTCTCCCCTCATTTCCCCCATAAGTTTCTCTTCAGAGCCTTTAGACCCTTACAGCACATTATGGATATTGGGATACACAAGACAGATGATGGACTTTGGACCTGGTTAGCATGAGAGATTTGACAAAATGCCTTGGCAAGAGCAAAGAGAACTTTGAGGATTAAATCAAGCTTGGAAGAAGATTGGATCAGACTGGGACAGAGAAGAAGACTGAATCAAGCTCTGCAAGCAGGAGATGTTTAAAATGTGTGAGTTTATTTATGTGATGATTCACCCAATCATTGCAGTAAAACATTACCAGTCTTCCTAGAATAAGTACATAAGCAGTTGTACTTCACTGTCACAGACACATTTTATGGAAAATCCTTTCCTTAGGATTTTTCCTCCTGAGAAGCTGAGAGGCCTCAGGAACAAAATGTAAGCAATGATTATCTGCTGCTGTGGAATGCAACAGGTGCATCTGGGATTGGTCTGTGTGGTTGTTTCTAATTAATGGCCAATCACAGTCAGCTGGCTCAACTCTCTGTCCAAGCCACAAACCTTTGTTGTCATTGTTCCCTATTCTATTCTTAGCTAGCCTTGTGATGAAATCCTTTCTTCTATTCTTTTAGTATAGTTTTAATATAATATATATCATAAAATAATAAATCAGCCTTCTGAAACATGGAGTCAGATCCTCATCTCTTCCCTCATCCTCAGACCCCTGTGAACACCGTCACACTTCACAATAAATTTGGATTCTTTGACCATCTCACGAAGTCCCCAGTGAGTGTTTTCATGGCCAATAATTGGTGCCCTGATAACAGCCACTAAAATCACATTAAACTGTGTGTGGGGGGTCCACAGAGCACAACCCCAACCCTGCAGAGCCCCCAGGGGCCACGAGGAGCAGCAAGTGTGAGTGCCATCACTTTGTCACCATCAGCACTGGCTCTGGGTGTGACTGAGCTCTCACCCCTGTGTCCCCTGAGATCTGTGCAGAGGGATGAAGGTTCCACCCTCAGGAGCCCACCCCTCCCAGGCAGCTCAGCTCAGGTGCTGGACTCTGGCTGGGTTTTATAGGACGGCCATAAAACAAAAGGTTAACTTGGCCAAGTTCATAAATCCAGCAGTCAGGGATTAGAACATTCCTGTTCATCTCCTCTTTGTGGAAAATTTACATCCAGAGGTTGGGTTTGTCCTTGCACAGAGTCTCTGAGGTGGGAGGGGAAGGGTTGAGTCTCAGCACTCAGAGTGGCTGTAGAAAGCTGGGACAGGCTGGGTTGTCAGGGCCTTTGGAACAATTCCTAATTTCTGTGTTACACAGCAGAGTCTGCTCCCAGCAGCCTGCAATGGCCCCTCCTGGACCAGGGCCAGGGCTCTGTCCCCTCAGCAGGACAATAACCCCTCACCTTACAATGCCACCTTTACCTCTGAGCCTGGGGCAGCACAGCCCAGCTGGGGTCACCCAGAGCAATCGGGCAGGTTCAGGGGATCTCGGGCAGTGCAGGAACCTGATCTGGGCCTAAACTGAGCCATTGTCCCCCCAGGCCAGGGCAGCACTCTCCTGCCTGCAGGATTCAGGATTTTGCTGCAGTTCTGGGGCCATTGCTGCTCGTTTGCCCTCCATGTGCTCCTGGACCAGTTCCAGATGTTTGATAATTGTCTTGGTTTGGAAAGCCAGGTGTCTGCTAAGGAAGGCAGGAGCCTCCCCTGAAATGGAAAATGCAAACCCCCTCCTTCCAAATTGCTATAAACTTTAAATTAAGGGGATCTCAGGCCAAAAAAAATATGGGAGCAGGAATAACAGTTCTTTAATAGGGAAGAAAATTAAAGGATAAAATAAAGAATGCAGTGAACTAAACCAACACTGGCAGAGTCAGAGCCCAAGCTGACACCCTGTGGGTCAGGCTGGTGGCAGCAGTGCCATTGGAATTGTGGCTCAGCCCTCCTGCAGGGTCAGGGCTGGTTCTGCTGGAGCAGGGATCCTGGAGAAAGGTGCAGTCTCTGCCTCTGAAGATGCAGGGCAAGAGGCAGCTGCTGTTCCTCTGGGCAATGCAGTGCAGGAGCCGTGCTGGTGTTCCAGAATCTCCAGATTCTATCCGGGTAGGAATGCTTGGCTCCTCCCTCTGGGCTCCCATCTCCCAATGGGATGCTGTAGTTCTTATCAGCCCTGCAGGGACATTCCAGAGCTGTTATCAGCAGGAGGAGTGGGTGTGGAAGAGATAAGGAAAGCTGCCCATGAACAGAAGCCAGCAGCCATCCAGATGGCAAATTGAATACAATTTGCTTGGCAATCCAGAACAATAATATAATAGCTATTTGCAGCTCTTTTACCAGTTATTAGATATTTTATTTTTATTAGTTATTAGGTTTTAATTACTAGTTTAGTTTTTAGTTTTTATCTATTTTATTTTTATTAGTTACTAATTATTTTTAATTAGTTATTAGCTATTTTATGAGTTGTTTCCTGCAGTTCTCTCCAGAGCAGAACACCTCAGTGGTCCCATAACAGTGCAAAATTCCCAGCTGGGATTGCAGAACTTCCCTAAATTGAGAAATTTCCATCCTGCAGGTCCCAGCTCCACAACCAGGACCATTCCCGGTGCTCATCACGGACAAGGCACCCAAATTCTGAGGAGAAAAAGCTTTTTGACCCCTGGGCAGGTGCCAGCTCTCTCCCTTCCTGCCATCCCAGGTGTCCCAGGTGTTTTCCACCATGGGGGGGCTGACCTCCCACCCCCAGGACCCCTCAGAATTCCAGCAGATTTACACTAAAAGGAAACTTCAATCAAAAGTTATCAAGATTATTTGAGAAAAGAAATAATTCATCCCATTTTCCAAGCACGTTGGTGTTGCTCTGCCCTCTCTGTCCACTCCCATTGTTTTTATTTTCTGCCGTCACTGTAAATATTTTATCTGGAGCCCAGATTAGTTCAGTGCCATTTACTGCTGCCGTTCCCATCTCCAGGAGAACAAACCCTGCTGGGTTTAATGCCACCTGCAGCTGGTGACGGATGGCTCTGTCCCCTGATCTCTGGTGTTTGGTGTTTTTATGGGGCTGCCTCCTCTGTTTTCTCTCCATTTACGGCCTCGCTAACGCGGGGAAGGAGCAGAGCAGGCATCCATCACCTGCCAAGGGCAGAGCTGGGTGCAGAGCTGGCCTGGCAGGAGGGGTGAGCTCCCAGGGGACAGCAGGGACAGCGCTGGCTCTGCCAGGGGATGGGCACCGTGTCCAGTGCCTGGCACTCGGTGGCGCTCGGTGGCACTCCTGGGGTTTGACTGTCTCCCCGTGTCCAGATCTCTCCTGACAGTGCTGATGAAGTCAAGCAGGAGACCAAAACCTGCTTTAAAGACTTGTTTTAACAAGTACTGGGCCCAAAGAGCAGCTCTGTGCCAGGGCTCTGTCCCCTCAGCAGGACAATGACCCCTCACCTTACAATGCCACCTTTACCTGCTGAGCCTGGGGCAGCACAGCCCTGCTGGGGTCACCCAGAGCAATTGGGCAGGTTCAGGGGATCTCGGGCAGTGCAGGAACCTGATCTGGGCCTAAACAGAGCCATTGTCCCCCCAGGCCAGGGCAGCACCCTCCTGCCTGCAGGATTCAGGATTTTGCTGCAGTTCTGGGGCCATTGCTGCTCGACTGTGCTCGCTGTGTGTCACAGGCAGGCACAGACTGTCACTGCCACATAGTGAGCTCAGGAGAGATCTCAGCAGCACTGGGAAGGTGCAGAGCTCCTCTCTGAGCTCCTTTATCCTACAGAAGACCAGGGGGTTTAAAGTCCTGCAGGGTCTCCTTGCCTATCACAGCCAGAGTGGGTTTTATATGAAGAAATCAAAGCTTCAGTTCACAAAGTTCTTCCCGTGCTCCAAACAAAGCCAAACATTAACCTGGCCAAAATGAGAGCCAGGTGAGGCACAAAATAGCCTGAGGTGGTCCAGAACATCAGGAGCTGGGGGTGATGTCCTCAGGAGTCAGCCCTGAAACAGCAGAGCACAAAGACTTCTGGTTGGAAAGTTAAATGTTCCTGGGAAGGACTGATTCAGAACGAGTGAGGTGGCTGGGCAGATGGGTCAGTAATTTTAGAACTACAATTGTGATTAAAAGCACTTTGGCACCCAAAGCTGGGAAGCAGCTCCTGATGGTGATTAATTCACACCACGGGGCTCAGGGGAGTGCAGGGACTGAACTGCTGCTCAATTCTTATCAAGTGAAATGTATCCAGCGTAATCTGATAGGTCCTGAAAGGTTAATGTAAGCTAAATCAATGCTGTCTCCATCCCGATAAGGCGTGGGGAATTGTCCTTGAGTGTGAGTGTGCAGGAGGCTGGGGATGAGGGTAATAAAGGGCTTTCATCTCCTGCCGAGCCCTGCCAAGCCCATTGTGGTGCAGCAGGGGTTGATAAGGGCACTGATTTATCAGCCAGCAGACAGAGTGCCGAGTCTGCTGCTGAAACATTCCATCTCCCTGCTTTAGGACTCTCTTAATAAACATTTTAAACACCCAAACACCTTTCAGACAGCCAAAGGAGGGGAATACTAAAGGCTGGAGTGGCACTGGCCTGGTCAAGTGCCCAGGTTCTGAGCACTGGCACTGCCTCAGGGCTGGGGGAGGATCTGGAAACCTCACCTGCTGAGATGGTGTTAAAAACCAGTTCTGTTGGATAAGGAGCTGCATGGAAGCAGAGTTCTGGTATGAGTTTCAACTTCCAGCACTTGGTTAAATCCCAGGGATCAAGGAGGGTTTCAATTCTCTCAAAGCAATGGAACATAAGGGGCTGTTTAGCTTCCACTCATATCTTTAAAAACACCTCTTGAAATTAATGGCTAAACTCAAAGCCTTGGCTTGATCACACTTGTGGTGAGCTGAGAGGGGCTGAGAGCAGGAGAGACAGGGGAGGAAGCTCCAAGTCTGCCCTGTCCCCGGCACAAATAAATAATTGATGGCTCTAATTCACCCTGGCTGTGCACTGCCAGACATCCTCTGTAATACTCGTGTCCTGCAGCATGGAATATGTCAGGATCAGGCTGGAAGCAGGCAGCAGGAGGGCTCAGGATCACACAGGCTCAAATCCCAGCTCTGCCAGCCCTCAGGCACAGGATTTTCCTGGGCTGCCTTTGCCAGCCTTGTCCAGCTCCAGCTCCTTCCAGAGCCCAGCCCCAGCAGCTCACTGACACTTTGATGCCACCACGATCTGGTGAGAAGCACAAAACGTGCAGATTTGACAGTTTGTGGCTAATTCAGAGCCTTACAAAGCCCAGCTGGTGCTCAATGCCAGACCAGCTCTCTGCCAGCTTCTGAGGGGGATTTGCCTCCATCCAGGCAGGTGGGGCTTGGAGCTGCACTCAGCACTGACTCAGAGCATTATTGTAACAGTTGATTAATACCTGAGCACTCAGTAAAGAGATAAATTATGATTATGCACACACAGGCACTCTATCCACAGACAGCAGATCCATTTTCCTCCAACAAGCTGCCAATTACTGGGTATTTCTACATTATGTTTACACAGCCTTTTATAATCAACACTCCAACCACTTTAGGTATTAAGTGCTTCAAACTATTGATTTGATTAATTCAGCGTCTTCAGACAATCATCCTGCTCTGCTTTTCTTCCCTTCTGACGTGCAGCATCCCCCTCCATCTGCTGGGACCTTCCCTTGTTTGAGCACACAGATCCAGGAGGGCTCCCCAGAGGAGCAGGGCTCACCTCCTTCAAACTGTCTGCAGGAAAAGACCCCTACTACAAGGAGGGCAGGGATGGATGGGATGGTGGGAATTGGGAATTGTTCCCTGGGAGGGTGGGGAGGGGCTGGATGGAATTCCCAGAGCAGCTGTGGCTGCCCCTGTGTGGAGGCCCGTGAGCCCATTGGGAAAGGGGCAGTGGCACCTGGAGGGAGGCACCAGGGGCTCCAGCATCCCCCAGAATGTGGGAACACAGAACATCCCTCTGGCTGTCCTGAGCAGCCCAGACCCTGCCAGGGGGCTCAGAGACCCTGGCACAGAGCCCAAAATGCCCCTGTGGGTTTGATTATGGCCCGTGGAGCAAATTACCAACCTTGTATAAAGATCAGCAAGCCACAACAGTTTAGGCAGAAGATTAGTGAAGTTATCACAGGGTGGAAAAGTAGACTTTGGGGTTTTTGGTATGGGGGTTCAGGAGGCAAGATGGAGGGAACTGGGTGTGTGCAGCCTTTCTCCTTCTTCTTCTTGGCCTCCATCTTCTGCTGTGATGGTGGCACTTTGGGATTGGTTTAGAGTAGAAGCTCCCTGTCTATCATAGGTGATGGGTATTGGAAAGTAATTGTAAACATTGTACACGTAGTTTGTAGTATAAAGACATAACACCACCCTGGGGGCAGGCAGAGTGCCTGGAACCGTCCTGCTGGACAGACCTTGGCAGGGCAGGAGAAATAATTTTATAGATAAGATAAAATAAACAACCTTGAGACCGAGAAATGAAGAGCTCTGACTCCTTCTTCAAGCACCAGGCTGGGAAAAGAGACTTCCCAACTTTTCTGAGGGTCACTCTGATAAGCAGAGATCCCGACACCAGAGGTCAGAGGGAGACCCAAGGCTTCCCCCGTGGTGCTCTGCAGCACCAGGCTGATTCACCCCAGGTCTGTGTTCCCTGTTGGCCATTGGCCATCCCTACACCTCTCACCCCCTATGGTCTTGTTCCAGAATATTCCCCACTCCATTTCCCCACTGGTCAAGGTAACCCTGCCTGTCCACCCTGGCACTCCCTACTGGCTCCTGCCCTTTGTACCACCCTGTCAGAACCCAGGGCATCCCTCTGGCTGTCCTGGATGGCTCCAGCCCCTGCCAGGGGGCTCAGAGATCTTGGCACAGAGCCCAAGACACACCTGTGACTGGGACTTTGACCCATAGAGCAAATCACCACCTTTCTATGAAGAATTACAAGTCAAGAGAGTTTAAGGAGAATAATAGTTAGTCTGTCACGGGGTGAAAAATTGATATTTGGGATTTTTAGAATGGGGGTTCAGGAGGCAAGACGGAGGAATTTGGGTGTGTTTTGTCCTTCTTTCTCCTCCTTTTTCCTTCTCCCTAGCCTCCACGTTCTGGGTGATGTTGGCACTTTTGGGTCGCTTTAAAGTAGGAACTCACAGTCCAACATAGGTGATAGGTGTTGGGAAGTTATTGAAAATATTGTACACATAGTTTTTAGTATAAAAGACAATACTGCCTCTGAGGGCAGTGAGAGTGCCTCTGTCTGACCTACTGGACAGACCTCAGCAGGCCAGAGGAAGAATGTTATAGATAAGAAATAATAAACAACCTTGAGAACGAGAACAAAAGAATCCTGACTCCTTCTTCAAACGCCAGGCTGGGAAAGAGACTGGTACAGATCTCAGGGTCACTGTGACCAGCAGAGATCCCAAGACCACCCCTATGCCCTCAGTTGATTGGTTCTTGTAAGAGCCTAAATGAGAGATGTGGGACTCTAAAATGCAGTTTAATACATCCAGGACATTACAGCAGTCCAGGGTCGTGGGTGACAGAGCTGTGCCCACAGCTGTCAGCTCCAGCTGCAGGCAGGCCTGGACACCCTTTGGTTTTGGTTACAATGCATTCTAGACTTTTCTTTTGGTTACAATGCATTATTTACTTTTATTTGCTGAGCATCTCAATACAGTAGAACCAATCTATACCTTAACTATTATCAATAGCCTATCATAACTCCTATAATTACCATATTCATGTTACTGTTCTCCAATCACTAAAAGTCAGTACATTACAGTTTAAGCTAGAAGTTGTTTTTCAGTTTTCTTGCTGTGGAAAATTCTGAGACATTTTTTCTACTTTCCACATTGGCAGTCTTGTCTGCCTGTGCTTTCTTTCTGCTTGGTAAAAACATCTTCTTGTTTGGGGTGGGTTTATCCTTTGCTCTAAGCCATAAAAACCCCTTCTAACTAACACACCCTTTGCCTGCTTGGTTATCCAGTGAGACTGGCTCAGCAATTCTTTTCTTCTGTATCAAAACTTGCTCCCATCTCTATTCCTTCATCAGACTCCACATTTAAAAATCTTTCTGCCAAGCACACACATATCTGTGAGACTTTCTTGTCAGACTTTCATCCTTCCCAACAGGCCCTGATGCTTTGCTCCACCCCCTCTTTAGCATATTTCTACTCCAGACCCTTTACTGCCTGTTGTCTTCTGTCCCTGGACCCCTTCAGTGCCAGACCCCAACAAACCCTCACAGGAACCCCATGCAGAAGATCCCCCTGTGTCCCCCCTGGCTGTGCTGTGCTGGGGTGTGTGACTGTTGTGTTCCTGCCCAAACGTTCTCCCCCCAAGGACACTGCAGGGATGGCAGCAGCACTGCCCCCCTCACCTCACCCCTACAGCTCTGAGCCCTGGCAGTGCCCAAGGCCAGGCTGGAGCACCTGGCACAGTGGGAGGTGTCCCTGGGTGGATCTGGGTGAGTTTTAGTGTCCCTTCTGTCCCAAACCATTCCAGGATTCCGTGACTGCCTCCATCCCTCCAGGCTGTGCTGACTCGAGCACTTTCCCAGCACAGGATGAGTTTTTTGTTAAATCCATGAGATTCCCTCTTGCAGCTCCATGAAACCAAGGGGATCCGCTGACCTGGAGCCACCTGCAGATTTAACTGCTGGAATATTGTTTGATTATTCCCCCCTGTTTTGATGCCTTGTGGGGCAATGAGGAGCCCTGGGATTTACCCAGGGGAAGTGTTGGGTTTTTGGTGCCTTTGGCTCTCCCCCTCAGCTCAGAAGCTGTGGGATTTTGTTGCCTTTAAATGCAAATTAACTGCTTTATTTCCCATCTCACTCCAAGGCCAGATCTCCAGAAATGGGGGCATTTCTGCCTCCAGTTCCCATCGTGCCCTGCACAGCTGCCCCAGGTGCTTCCCCTCACTCTCATTATTTGATAAATCAATTAACACTAATCTACTTCTCCCAGCTCTGGGTGCCCCCCCTTCTCAGGCACCCCAGTTCCTGTACTCTGTGCTCTTCCCATCATTTCACAGCCCTGGGGTCTGTCCTGGGGGATAAGAGGCAGAAAGTCCCATCCCAGGTGCTCAGAGTGAGGGATGAAGAGCAGCCAGATCCCAGAACGTTCTTTAGGACAGAACAGTAAATAACCAAGGCATTGCTCAGGCAGGGTGATGGGTTTTTATCAGCACAGAGAGAGCAGCTGAAGGAACAGGGGATGGGGAGCCAGGGTACAGCTCCCAAAGCCTGGTGACATCCAGTGTCTGCTGAAAAATGAGGCAGGGGAGGAGCAGGGACAGCCCTGGGAGAGATGGATGGTGCAGGTGCTGCTTTACTGCCCCAGCTCTGGGACGGGGATGATGAAAAATCATCCCAGCAAACGGGAGCTCAGCTTTGCAGGAATAAATCAACAGTGTGGGGAAGTGCAGAGCAGTGGGAGAGGAGCCCTGCCCGGCTCCTTCCCACCCCCAGCCCCTGGATTTGGGGTACTGGGGGAGCAGGGCTGGAGCTCCCAGGTCTGATGGGGAGCACAGGAGGCTCTGCAGCCCCAGACCTTGCTGCCCCTGAATTTTGGCACCATTTTCCCACCCCTGCCTGTGCCTCTGGTCCCACTCAGATATCCCATCTCTACTCCAGGGATTTCCCAACAGATTTTAAAGCATCATTTATCAGAAAGTAGCGGGGGGTGGGGAAGTGCTTTTATTTGCAAAAAAAGGAGGTACAGAGAAATCAGTGCTCCAGCCCTGTGGGACTAAGCTCTTTTCTGACCCAGGGATGGGGCAATTGAGAGGCATTTTAAAAACTTTTATTTTCAGTCTCATATAAAAAGAAAGACAATAGAAATGCTATAATTCACATCATTACTATTAAAAACTGTTTCTTAATTACAATACAATACATCTTTCATAATTCTATTTCTCTGCAATATCTAATCTTATTTACAAAATCGCCTTTTAAAATGTATTTCTAATTCCATTTCTCTGTCAATAATATCTATCCTATTCTATAACATTTCTAAATCAACATTTCTTATCTCAAAATTTGCATACAGACACACACTATATAAACCTTCTGTCAAACTTTAAAAATTTTCTATAAATCCATTTCCCACACAGCCACTTGGATGAACCATCCCCCCCAAAAATGTTTAAGGAAAAGCAGCCAAAGGAACACTGGGCTGGGGATGCTCCAAACCCTGATGGGAAAGGCCCATCCTGGTGCTCTGAGGAGTCTCTGCCTTATCAGAGAGCACAGGGACTGGGCAGGTGAATCCTGACAGGTAAAGGAGAGGTTTCAGCTCCGAGGATTCCTTTGATAAGAGCTCAGAAATTGTTTTTATCCTTGAGCAGTTTCTGCTGTTGCAGGGAGATAACTCAGCTGCAGCCTCCTCAGGAAGAGCTGCTGAGATGCAGCTGAAAGCCCCCAGATCCAGGCTACTCCAAAAGCACTGCCTGGAAAATCCAGGCTTAAACTGAGACAAAAATCTTCTCCTTGGAAATCGCAGTCCCAGCTAAGCTGGAGCTTTGTGAGTGCTTCTCGTCTTTTACACTGAAAAAATACTGCAGGAAAAAAGGACAGGATGGAAACGCTTCCAGGGAAAGTGTAAAATCCCAGGGTGACAAAATGTGGGATGTGCATAGAGACATATCATTCTTCTATGGGTTCTGTAGTCAGACCATAAAAACACCAATATATGGTGTTATATAGAACATATTTATAATATTCATCAAGAACTGTGGGCATAGAACAAGGAGTAATGGGTTCACACTGAAAGAGGGGAATTTAGGGTGAGAAATGTGGAAGGAATTGTTCCCTGGCAGGGTGGGCAGGGGCTGGGCTGGAATTGCCAGAGCAGCTGTGGCTGCCCCTGGAGCCCTGGCAGTGCCCAAGGCCAGGCTGGACATTGGGGCTGGCAGCCCCTGGCACAGTGGGAGGTGGCCCTGGGCTGCAATCAGCTGCCATTGAAGATCCCTTCCCACCCAAACCACTCTGGCATTCACATTCCTCAGTCCAGGATGGAAACCAGCACCAAAAGCCATTGCAGCAAATGGAGAAAGGAAAGGAAAGAATGATTGCCTGGCTGCTTGCAGGTGCCCCCAGTGCCATTTCCCACAGGGGGTTTGTAGCCTGGCAAGGCCTGGTTAGAGAGGTTTGGGCTGTGCCAGGGTGCCCAGAGCAGCTGTGGCTGCCCCTGGAGCCCTGGCAGTGTCCAAGGCCAGGATGGAGCAGCCTGGGACAATGAGAGGTGTCCCTGCCATGGCAGGGGTGGCACTGGATCATTTTTAAGCTCCTCCCAACCCAAACCACTCCATAATTCTCTACTTTCTGCCAAAAAAAAGGGAAAATTGAGGTGCAGGGCTGAAGGAATCTGGGATCTGTGCTGGCAGGAGCTGCCTCTCCCCAAAGCAGCACAGAAAACTTTGCAGAGCTCCAGAGCTCTCCAATGCCACCATCCGTGAATAATAATGGCACAGCATTAAAAACAGGCCGGGATTATTCTTTTGAAAGTGTTGCAGCCTTCTTGAAAAATGACTGTTATTTATTTGATCGTCCCCCGAAGATTCCTTTGTCACAGGCTATTGTGTAAATTTGTGTTCAGACAATCCTGAAAATGTTGAATTATTCACTTGATTGGCCTTAATGTCTCCTGCTGAAACACCTCAATATGCTGCGATTATTATCAATATACGGCGGGCTAATAAAAGTGTGGCAAAAATAACTGCAGCTGGAATTTCTGACGAAAAAGGATAATTTCCTAACTGCTCAAACATTAGTAGTTAAGAAAGTTAAGATAAGGGTAATAAAGCCTCGTGCTTCAGGGCTTTGCAAACGGAGTTAGGAAGTAATTATTTTAAATTCTTTTTTTCAGTGTTATGTAATTTAACTCTTGTTAATAAAAGACCCAGTTCTGAAAGGCAGTGAAAGATGGAGCTTGGAAGCAGAGGAGATTTAAAATACAGAAGCGAGTCCTCAACCTGCTTCAATGTTCTCCAAAAGCACCCTCCAGACACTTATTTGCATTTTCTAACTCTTATAATAAAATATTTTTTCTTCCTCAAATGCTGGTGTGTTGGAGCTCTGGCATTTCCCTGCAGTGGAGGAACATTCCCTGGTTTTCCTGGTATCCCAAATCCCTCTGGAGGGGCTGAGTTGGATTCATTTGTGGTTTTTAAGTGGCCCTGGTGACTTGGAACCCTTTGGGGGTTGGGACGGGGAGATGTTCTGTCACCCTGTTCTTCTTCACCCTGAGCCTTCTGATGTTTACATTTTTGCAATGGAGTTTCTCACGCACTTTTCATGTAAATAATGATTGTTTTGCATTCCTTTCTGGAGGAGGAGAGAACTGATGGACTGTGGGTTTGACCAGTGTGGTCAGAGAGGTGGCAATTTCATCCTCCAATCCATGGCCACTTCTGGAATTCTGTAAATATTGAGGTCCATAAATAAACGTGCCTTTTTGCCTTGGACATCTCAGAGCGTGGGTGTCGTTCATTCCGTGTTGAATTGCAGCAATGGTCAAGGTCCCTTTCCTCGGTTCCTGTGGCTCTTCCCTGCACATTCCCAGGGGTTGGAAGCACAGGGAATCTCCCTGAGGTGGGGAAGGACCCCGAGGTTGTGTCCCTGGGCTGGCTGGAATCAGCGATGGGGGGCAGGAAATTCCTGCACATCCCACAGGGAGAGTCCCTCACTGGGACATCCCGGCCCATCCAGGACACTGCCAGGGACAAAGGGCTGGACAAGCCCTGGGATTTTAGATCCTCTTCCCAAAGGCACTTTCCCCCAGTGCTCCACCAGCTGTGCAAAGCTCCATCATTCCCACACCATCATCCCATTCCTTCTCCTCATTCCCAGGGCCTGAAGGGGCTCCAGGAGAGCTGCAGAGGGACTGGGGACAAGGATGGAGGGACAGGAGGCAGGGAATGGCTGCCAGTGGCAGAGGGCAGGGCTGGATGGGATCTTGGCAATTGGGAATTGTTCCCTGGCAGGGTGGGCAGGGGCTGGGCTGGAATTGCCAGAGCAGCTGTGGCTGGCCCTGGAGCCCTGGCAGTGCCCAAGGCCAGGCTGGACATTGGGGCTGGCAGCACCTGGCACAGTGGGAGCTGGCTCTGCCATGGCAGGGGTGGAATGGAATGGGATGGGCTGTAAGATCCTTCTCACCCAAACTATTCTGTATCTCTATGATTTTCATCTGCAATTTTGTTGTATCCTTGTTTTTCCCTCTCTTTCCTATCCTGCTTTTTGCACCCTGTACCAACAGTCACACACCAGGGAACAGCTTTACCTGAAACGTTTCTCACCCCTCCTTGCCCCTGCCTGGCCAGTGATCCTGCAGATTTATTGTCATTTCTGAATTCCCTCCATTCCCACCTTGTCCCCAGTCCTTGTCTCCCTCCCAGCCAGTTTGTCAGAGCCCTTTGGAACAACATCCCCCCCAATTCCAGGTTTCCATGGTCAGTCAGATCCATGTGCACAGCTGGGAGAGATCCTGCTCTGGCTGCTCCTCCTTCTCTGGGGTGAGACCCAAATCTTCCATACCCTTCTCCTTCTCAGAAAAGTTGGGATAAAGGATAAGCCGGAACTTTGCTCTTTTCCCACAGTCCAGGAGCACTTCCCCGGGATGTGCTCCCTTCTCAGAGTCACTGGGGTGTTTCTGATGGAAGAGCCCTGTATCCTGAATAATTGAGGAACAGCCCAAGAGCTTTTCAGGAGCCGAGTGGAAGAACTGCCTGGGGAAGGCCCACCCCGAGTGACTGCAGGGCTGTAATCACCCTGCAGTTAGAGCAGCCTGGCCAGGGTTTGGGGGGGAGCAGCGGCAGGGGATGGAGCAGCTGCTACATCCTCTACATCCTCTACATCCTCTTCATCCTCTTCATCCTCTACATCCTCTACATCCTCTACATCTCCTCATCCCAGCTCCCCTTGCCCTGCCCTGCTTCCCGCAGCACTGCCTGTCAGGAGCACGGCTCTGGTTAAAGCCACTTCGGTGCATTCCCAGACCAAAACTGAGCTCAATCCACGTCTGTGAGGAGCCCCACGTGGGCAGGGGATGTGTGCAAGGAACAGGGAATGTGAGCAGGAAACAGGGAATGTGAGCAGGGAACAGGGAATGTGAGCAGGGAATGTGAGCAGGGAATGTGAGCAGGGGACAGGGGATGTGAGCAGGGAATGTGAGCAGGGAACAGGGAAGGCATGCAAAGAACGGGGAATGTGAGCAGGGAATATGAGCAGGGATTGGGGAACGTGGGCAGGGAGCAGAGAATATGAGCAGGGATTGGGGAATGTGTGCAGGGAACAGGGATTGTGAGCAGGGAATATGAGCAAGGATCACAGAATGTGTGCAGGGAACATAGCAGGGATTGGGGAATGTGTGCAGGGAATGTGAGCAGGGATCAGGGAATGTGAGCAGGGAATGTGAGCAGGGATGGGGGAATGTGAGCAGGGATTAGGGAATGTGAGCAGGGAATGTGAGCAGGGATTAGGGAATGTGAGCAGGGATTAGGGAATGTGAGCAGGGAATGTGAGCAGGGATTAGGGAATGTGAGCAGGGATCGGGAAGGTGTGCACGGAACAGGGAATGTGAGCAGGGATGGGGGAATGTGAGCAGGGATCAGGGATTGTGAGCAGGGATTGTGTGCAGGGATCAGGGAATGTGAGCAGGAAACGTTTGCAGGGAAGGAATGCAAGCAGGAGATCAGGAATTCTGTGCCATTCCTGCCCCTGCTGGAGGTGTGGAACTCCAAACCCCACTGAGTGTTCCAGCCTCAGCTCCCAGCCCAGGGAGGAGGCCCCAGGTGGAGCTGGATTATCCTGTAGGAGGGAATGTTCATCCCTGGGGTGTCTGCACCCCCTGGCTGGTCCTTCAGCTGGAAGTGTTCCCTGAGAACCACGGAATTGCTGGGCTTGGAAAAAACCTCCAGGATCCTCAAATCCAACCTCATCCCAGCCCCACCATGGTCACCACTGATCCATTGTCCCAAGGACCATCCACAGGTTTTTGAGCACTTCCAGGGATGGGGACTCCCTTCAGCGAGGCCTGACCACCCTTCCAGTCAAGAAATTGTTCCTGAAATCCAACCTGAATTTCCCCTGGCCTGGCCCTGCTGGGGTCATCTTTTTGTCCCAAGAGATTGGGAATGAAATGATCCTGTTTCACTTCCTGCCCTGAGAGACCTGCCATGCAAACCAGCAGCAGCGATCCACCTTTTTGTGTGTTAATGAAGATTTTTTGGGAGAAAAATAAGAATTAAGATGATGTGAGGAGGGTGACCTTATTAATTCCTGACTGTTGAATCCGTAGAGTTTTAGTATCACCCTTCAGGACTCCAAGTTTTCTCCCAGGGTGATGCTATGGAAAACTGTCAGTAATTCAACAATTTGAAATTGAACAAAACCCAGAATGTGCAGTGAAATAAAACTCAACAGGGCAGGAGTTTTATTTCTCCTTTTAATGCCTTTATTAAAGTGATCAGCTCAGGATTAGGAAGTTCGACGAGGCGGCCGTCTCCGTCGTCTTCCCAGCGTGGCTCAGAGGAGGAGGAGGTGCAGCTTTGTCCACTAAGGGGCAGAGCTGGGGGTCCACTCCTCACAGGGACGTCTAGGGCGGGACCCCGGTATTTCTCCACTTTTCCCTGTTTCCAAGCTCCAGGTCCCAGTCCCAGGCAGCTTCTTTTTAGTCAGGGCGAGGGGGCACTGAGGTGTCCTAACATCTCTGCAGGTTCAGCACTCCACTCCTCACATCCACGAATCATTCCAATTCTTCAATTTTATATTTGGCTCGTTGGTTTTGGGGTTTTTATAAGTTCAATAAGTCCCATGGTACCTTGGGTTTCTCAGAATCTACATATGGTAATTCTTTTCTCCTCCCCAGCAACACAAAAGTAGGGCTTTTACCTGCCCTGGCTAGGTCGTTAAGTGATACAAAGAGAACTATCAACTCTAACGACTTATAGTTAACATAACAAGTAACCCTGCCCAGCAGCTCTGCTTCAGCAGCTCCAGTCTATAGAATTTAACAAAATTCAGTTTTTTCCACTAAACAAAACTCCGTTCATAACATGCAGTACTGACATCAAACCCAGCACAAACAGGGCCTGGACAGAGCAGCAAATTCCTGCAAGGATTTAAACCCATCTAGGTCAGTCCTACTGGCACAAGAAGAGAAAATTCCTCACCTGCACAAGGTGTTCCAGTCAAAGAAATCATTAAGAGCAGAATAATTCTCCTCATCCCACCCCACAGGGACAGCTATATTTGGTTCTGCCTTTCTTTGCCCATTTTGCCTCAAATTACAGGAGATGGCTGGGGGGGATTTCCTTCCCTTTGTTTCCCAGCTGTGCTGAGTTCAAAACTGCTGCACTTGCAAAGCTCACCCAGAAACTACAAAAGTGGGGTTTTCAGTCCTTGAAGAGAAACTTTCTGACTTTTTCTTTGATTGAACCTCACAATAACTAAGATATCAACCATTAACAAGGGTAAAAACATCCCCAAATGTCACCCAAAGCCCCAGTTCAGGGCTGTGAAATTCCAGCTGCCAGGGCTGGGCCTAAAGATGTCATTGTTGTGCTAAAGCCTCAGGAATCACAACTTGCTGTGCTGTTTTGTGGGAGGTCAATGAAGAGGAGCAGATGAGGGATTCTGGGGGAGACTTTGCTCTCAAAGTTCCCCAGAAAAAAAAAAAAAAAACCAGACAGAAAAATCTACTTGTGGCTGTAAACAAAGCAGTGTTAACTGCAGGGCTGTGGGGAAAGAGCAGGAAATGACATTGTGGGGCTGGTGTTACAGCCAGGGTTTGGTAGAAACAAGCTTGGGAAATCACAGGGAATATCAAATATCCACAGCAAGCGGGGCTGAAGGGAAATACTGGAGTTACTAAGAGGTATTGATACAGGGTGAACCCAATGTAGGGAACAATCTGCTCTGACTCCACGATTCAGAAGGCTGGACAAATGCTTTATTAAGCCAAGTTATATTACACTAATACTATACTATATTAAAGAGATACTACACTAAAAAAATACAACAGAAAAACCTGTGAGTGTCTGAGACAGTCAGGACACAGCTTTGACCCAACTGGCCAATCAATCCAAACAGCCATCAGCAGAGTCCAATTAACAAATCACTCTTGGTAAACAATCTCCATAACACATTCCATATGTGCCAAACAACAGGAGCAGCAAGTAGAGATAAGAATTGTTTTCTCACTGCCTTCCCCAGGAGAAATCCTGGGAGAGAGAATTATGTCTCTCTCTGTTCAGACAATGTGAATACCACAAAGGGGGTGTTGGTAAGACCCAGACTTTGAAGGAATAAGGGCTGGGAGCAAAGACAGCACCTACATGGATGGGCCATCCCTGCAATTCCAGGTGGGATTTCCTAATGAGGAATTCCACATTTACCCGAGAGAGGCACTTTTCATCCTCCTGTGGGGAAGCAGCAGAATGCGGAATCCTGGAATGGTTTGGGTTGGAAGGGACCTCAAACTCCTCCTCTCCCACCCCTGCCATCTCCTGATGCCCAGATAGGAAAGCAATGCCTCACTCTGTGTAGCAGTGTGTCACAATATCCCCTTTCAGCTATCCCAGTCCCCCCCACAGGTGTGGTAATACCTTCTCCCTCCCCCTTGTCTCCTGCTAGGTGCTGTCAATCAATCTTAACATTCCAGCAAGGCTGTCGTCTGGTTGGCAGAAATTCAAAAGATACCCCTTACCTTGGGCATCATTGGGTTAGCCAGTGTCATTGTCCCCTGAGAACACACCTGGTTCGCTCACTTGTCCTTCCTCTCCCCCTCTTCCAGAACTTAAAAGGAGCCTCAGACCATGTGCTCGCCCTTCTGCTGGAGCTGTCACCACAATTCAGATCTCTGTGTCTTTGGAATAAAGCTCTGGATTTTAACCCTCCATCAGAAACCGTCTCCTTTCTCTTCACCTCGCCTAAGGACCTTCACCAAAGGTAAAGCCTGAGTTCCTACAAGCCTGGGCTTGTTCAGTTGCCCGGCTGCAACCCAGCCAGCCAGAGGTTTCCCTGTGGTGGTTGCCACAGCCGCTGCCTCCGGCCAAGAAGCTAAGGCCCAGAACAGCCCAGGCACGTTCCACCTGGATATATTGGGATCTAATTCCAATAACTCTGGAGCAGAAAATCTGGGACAGCCACTGGAATCACCTCATTCCACCAGCTCAGTACTGGGTAGGAGAGGCAGCCACAGGTGTGGCCGTGGCTCTCTTCACAGAGAGCAGCAGGCACAACTTTCCAAGGATTTCTCCTAGGGAAAGGCAGTGAGGAACCTCAGAGAAGAAGAGAAAACAATTCTTATCTCTACTCGCTGCTCTTGTTGTTTGGCACATGTGGATTGTGTTATGGAGATTGTTTACCGAAGAAGGGATTTGTTAATTGGACACTGCTGATGGGAGATTGTTTACCAAAGAAGGGGTTTGTTAATTGGACACTGCTGATGGGAGATTGTTTAACAAAGAAGGGGTTTGTTAATTGGACTCTGCTGATGGTTGGTTGTTTGCTTGACCAACTGGATCAAAGCTGTGTTGTGACTGTCTGGTAAGGGTCACGGGTTTTTCTTTAGTATCTCTTTAGTATAGTATAGTATTATTGTAATATATTACAGCTAAATAAAGCATTGCTCAGCCTTCTGAAATCATGGAGTCAGAGCACGTGATTTCCTATGTTGAGGTCACCCTGCATCGATACACAGGCACAAAGATTGGTGTTGAAAAGGACTCTCCACCTTCTTTTTTCCCCCTGCATAATGGAATCAAGATGTTTTTATTCTGATTGCAATTATTATTTTTCGGCCAGGGTGCAAATGGTGACAGCATGTTGGATTATTTTTTTTCCTGACTTAGAGTAAGAGTGTAGCCACTTAGACATGGCTTACAGTGTATTGTAATTAGGAAATAGTTGGCTTCTGATTGTGATCATGTGAATTTTAAAAATCTGTATTGACTCACCCTGCTCAGGAGACTGAAAATGGAATAAAAGTTTTTAAAATGCCTCTCAGTTGCTCCATCTCTGGGTCAGAAAAGGGCTTAATCTGACAACAGAGCTCCAGCAAAAATAAAATCTCTGTGTTTGAGTGCTAGAACAAACCATCCCTGAGTGCAAACTGAGCCTCCTCAGCTTCTCCCAGGGGAAAACCTGGCTGAGGTAAAAGCTTTGCTCCCATGTGCCATCCTCACACCCCAGTGGGGTTGGCATTTCCCTCCCTGCAGTGGCAGGAGGTGCCAGTCCCGGTGCTGAGCCCTCTGCCTGCTGCTCCCAGCTCCGGGCTGATCCCATCGCGGCCGGGCAGGAGTCACAGGAGATCCTCAAGCTGCATCCATCGCCATGGCAACGGCTCCCCGTGCTCCTGGACGGGTGGGAGGGGGCCGGGAGGGACGGGGGATGGCAGAGTTACACCGAGCCACGGCTGGGAGGTGACAGCTCTGTCACCTCTCTGTGCCCCCACAGGGCAGCTCTGCCCCGTGCTCTTCACCCAGAGCCACACCTGGGGCTGCCCAGAACCCTGGAGGTGGCTCAGGACACCTGGGTGAAGTTTGGGGACACCCTGGAAGTGTTTGGGGACACCCTGGAGGTATTTAGGGGAAGCTTGGAGGTGTTTGGGGACACCCTGAAGTTGTTGGGGACAATTTGGAGGTGTTGGGGACACTCTGGAGGTATATAAGGACTCTCTGGAGGTGTTTGGGACACTCAGGAGGTAATTGGGGACATTCTGCAGGTGTTTGGGACACTCTGAAGTTGTTAGGGACAATTTGGAGATGTTTGGGACACTCTGGAGGTGTTGGGGACACTCTGAAGTTGTCAGGGACACTCTGGAGCATTGTTCCTCCCCTCCAGCCAAGCAGCTGGAACAATTCTGCTCCTTCCAAGGGGGATTCAAATAAATTCCCAAGTCACTCATGATGGAATCCTGAATCCTCCTGAACCCATGCTGGAGTTCCCCAGCTCCTGCTGCCTTCTTGTATTGCCATGGCCACTTCCCATTGTTAGCTGCAGAAAATCCCATTTCACCGTTGGGCTGTTCCTGGAGGACTGTGAGGAGCATTTGCTGCTTCACTTTAGGGTTAAAGCCCCTCTTTGCTTCCATCAATCCTTAATTACTGCTGTTAGAGGAGCAGCAGGGATTGAGCAGTGCTGCTCAGAGAATTTATCTGAAGATAAAACTCCAGCAGTGCTTTTAGGAGAAAGGGCCAGACAGAATCTCCGTGACACTGAATTTAATGTGAAAAAGCCCCATTTTATTTTGGTAACACCTTGTTTTCCTCAAAGCTGTTTGGATATAGCTTCTGCAGCTTTGTCCTGCATTGCCAAGCAAATTGTATCTGTTTGTCATCTGCATGGCAGCTGGCTCCTGTCCATGGGCAGCTTTCCTTATCTCTTCCACACCCACTCCTCCTGCTGATAACAGCTCTGGAATGTCCCTGCAGGGCTGATAAGAACTACAGCATCCCATTGGGAGATGGGAGCCCAGAGGGAGGAGCCAAGCATTCCTACCCAGATAGAATCTGGAGATTCTGGAACACCAGCACGGCTCCTGCACTGCATTGCCCAGAGGAACAGCAGCTGCCTCTTGCCCTGCATCTCCAGAGGCAGAGACTGCACCTTTCTCCAGGATCCCTGCTCCAGCAGAACCAGCCCTGACCCTGCAGGAGGGCTGAGCCACAATTCCAATGGCACTGCTGCCACCAGCCTGACCCACAGGGTGTCAGCTTGGGCTCTGACTCTGTCAGGGTTGGTTTAGTTCACTGTATTGTTTATTTTATCTTTTTATTTCTTCCCTAGTAAAGAACTGTTATTTCCTGCACCCATATTTTTGCCTGAGAGCTCCTTAATTTAAAATTTATAGCAATTTGGAGGGGAGGGCGTTTGCATTTTCCATTTCAGGGGAGGCTCCTGCCTTCCTTAGCAGACCAAATCAAGACAAGATTTTTTCCTCCCTTGTTTTTAATTTCCTTTCCCCCTTCCTTTCCCTCTTCTCTCTTTTTTTTTTTTTTTTTTTTTTATCCTGGCACCCAAGCAGCTGTCTTTGGAATTCCCAATTCCCTGACTGGGAATTGTGACTGTAGCTAAAGGGCTGGCAGTGCAGCTTTGGGGTGAAACCTTTGGGTTCCAGGTCTTCTGCCAGTTTTTAACCATTCCGTGTCCTGTTTTTCCATTATTAGACAAGGATTAGCTTGGCTTTGCAGGTTTTTGGCAGAATTGTGGGTGATGTGTTCTCCTTGTCCCACACCCAGGTCCAGCCCATTTTCCATGGACAGCTCCAGCACTGCTCATCCTGCTGGGAATTACGAGCCCATGGAGCCTCAATCCCTCACACCAGGCTTTGCTCCCAGCTGGGCAGAGGGGCCAGTCCCTCCCTGGGAGCCCTCTGGGGGTGTCCTTCTGTCTCTCTGTCCTCCCTCACTGGAAAAGGGGCACAGGGAGGGAGAGGTTCCCCTCGAGGGGCTGAGTGTGAGGAGCAGACACTGCCCAGCTCCGAGCTGCACTCCCATGATTTATTCAGGATCCAGGCTCTGGCCAGGCTGGGGATGGAGAGGAGGAGTTCAGAAACTGCAGGGAATGTTCATCCAGGGCTAAGCAGATGCTGTGCAAACGAGGCCGCTGCTAACGAGCCAGCGAGAGACGCCAGATCCTCAAAGGAGAACAGCAGCAAGAACAGGGAGAGGCTTTAGTGCCAACCTGAGCAGGGAAAACATCTCACACCATCCCTCCCTGAGGGTGGAAAGCCTCTCCCAACCTCCTTTCCTGAGCATGCAAAACCTCTCTGTCTTGGTTTGAACAGCCAGGTGTCTGCTGAGGAAGGCAGGAGTCTCCCTTGAAATGGAAAATGCAAACCCCCTCCCTCTGAATTATTATAAATTTAAAATTAAGGGGCTCTTAGGCAAAGATGTGGGAGCAGGAATAACAGTTCTTTATTAGGGAAGAAAATAAAAATAAAATAAACCATACAGTAATACAAAACAACAACAGAGTGCAAGCAGGCCCTGGCACGCTGTGGGTCAGGGGGTGGCACAGCCCCATGCCAGGGGGGCTCAGCCCTCCTGCAGTGCCAGCTGTGGTTCTGCTGGAGCAGGGTTCCTGCACAAGGGGGGAGTTTTCCTCTGCAGCTCCAGGGCTGCTGCAGATGGGCCTGGGCTCCCTCTGGCCATGCAGGGCAGCAGAAAGCTGCTCCTCTGGCAGTGCAGGGGGCAAAGGCTGCTGTGCTGGGCCAGGCTCAGCTTGGATCCAGGTAGGAATGCTTGGCTCCTGCCCTGGGCGCAGCATCTCCCCATGGGATGCTGGAATGGGATCAGCCCTGCAGGGACACTCAGTGGCCATGGACAGCAGAGATCTCCTGCAGGGAGGATTGGCTGTGGCAGAGATCAAGAAAACTGCCCCAAGAACAGCAGAGAGCTGCCCCAGCTCTGACAGGGGGCACAGAGCACACAGCCCCAGACACACCTTACAACCCAGGACACTCTCCCAACCTCCTCTCCTGCTGTCACATGGATTTCCAAGGGAACCTCAGGATCCCCCTCCCTGCCCTGCACCTGTCCAGACAAACCAGGCAGCTCCTGGATGTGCTCCTGCCTTGTGGGATCAGAGCAGAGCCCACAGGAATTTCTGCCCAGCTGAGGAGCCAAATCTTTCCATTTTGTTCAACTCAAATCTCTCCCATCCACCATTTCTGAGGAATATTACGAGACCTCCTATTTTTTTTCCCCTGTTTCTCAAATGTCAAGTAGATCTTTTACAGCAGCTCTTAAGAAGATAAAGGGGATTAAAGGATCATTTTATCCTATTTAAAGTTAGCTCTGAGACGATAGGAGTAAACAGGAACATTTTAAAGGATGTTAATCTCGGCTCTTTTTTATCCCCCCTCTCCTTTTCTTTTTCTTCTTTGCCAGCAAAATTTCACTTTTCTGGATGTGTTCCCTTTTGAGGGTGAAATGATTGCAAAGAGGCAAATGCTGCCACCCTTTCTCCTCACTTCAAAAAGCAAACACAAAATATCACTCCTGATTGCAATATTAAACATTAAGTTTAAATTAGGCTGTCAATCATGGGCTTAGAGTTTATGGAAAGAGATGGAGGGGATCAGAGGGGAACAAAAAGGTTTTGGGCAAGGGAGGGAGCCTGTCCCTGCTTGTGGCACCCCAGAAAGTGAGGCCACAGCTTGTTAGCAGCAGAATAATGAAGATAACATTGTTTGAAAAAACCCAAGCAGCATAAATTTGAGCTTTAGAAGGTGCAGGGGGATTTCAGGATAAGCTGTCAGGAGGCAGAGCCAGACGTGGTAACATCTGATGGTTCTCTCACACCTCACTCACAAAGTCAGCTCCTCTGTCGGTGTCTGTAACCCAGCACAGCCCACAAGGACATCAGTCCATCAGAGCAACCAGCACCTCTGATATCAAACCCTGGCAGCTTTGATAAACCCGGGATCAGGGGCTGCCTCAGCTGCTCCAGAGCCTGGCTGTGAGCTCGGGCTGCCCTTGGGGCTGGCAGGGAGGGCACCCCCTCCCCAGAGCAGCCCCCGCACTGCTCCTGCCCCTTCCAGACTCCAGCAGATCCAGCAGACAATTGCTGGCTTCCAAAAACCCCCAAGCATCAGCTCCTCTAAAGCAACTCTCATTTTCCTGGAGATTTTCTAGACCCCAGTGGATCCAGGACATTTTGGGGATCCAGGACAAAGGGTGGTGCAAAAGGCAAAGTGTGCTCGGGGTTTGCTGAGATGTCTCCCCAGGCAGGGCCTTGCTGTGGCTGCCAGAACAAGCCCCTGGTTCTGGGACACATCTGGGGATGTGGGATCCAGCCCCATGGTGAGGGGGGCAGCACGAGGGGCTCATAGCAAAGGAGCCCTGGGCGGGGTCTCAGCAGGCTCTGAATATTCAGGAGGAGCAAATTCACCTCCGGAGTTTCATTTTTGGCTGGCTGTGAAAGCAGCAGAGCTGTTGCTGTAGCAGCTTTTGGCTCAGGTACCGATCAGAGCTCCCCTCCCAGAGTGTTGAAGATTTGTTTGTCCTTTGTTTATTTCCCTTAATCTAAAATAAAAGTCACAGAGCCTTCAAGTGCATGTTTTACTCTTTGTTTGAGCAACATAACAAAGAAAAACAATTGCAAAGGCAGGCAGTGCATTCCACTTCCAGGCTTTCAAGGGATTATTACCAATGGCAGGAGAGAAGGGAATTACAGCTTTGGAAACTCAGGGGGAAATACTGGGACAGCAGCTGCATTAAAAAGCTTCCCTCATTTTTAAGCTGCACTAATTATGTTCATTTAATACCAGACAGGAAAATATTGACAAACAACGCAGGAATTAAATGGAATTTCCAGCCATGGTGCAGCTGAACCTCTGCTGGAGCCTCTGGAGAGGGGCTGAGCACTGGGCTGGGATGTCCTGCACCAAACACAAGGACCTGCCAGGGAAAGGGGCAGTTATTCCATGGATGGATCTGCCAGGGAAAGGGCAATTATCCCATGGATGGAATGGCATGGAAGGGGGAGTTATCCCATGGATGGAATGACAGGGAAAGGGCAGTTATTCCATGGATGGAATGGCATGGATGGGGCAGTTATTCTATGGATGGAATAACATGGATGGGGCAGTTATTCCATGGATGGAATGGCATGGATGGGGCAGTTATCCCATGGATGGAATGACAGAGAAAGGGCAGTTATTCCATGGATGGAATGGCATGGATGGGGCAGTTATTCCATGGATGGAATGGCATGGATGGGGCAGTTATTCCATGGATGGAATGGCATGGATGGGGCAGTTATTCTATGGATGGAATGGCATGGATGGGGCAGTTATTCTATGGATGGAATGGCGTGGATGGGGCAGTTATTCCATGGATGGAATGGCATGGATGGGGCAGTTATTCTATGGATGGAATGGCATGGATGGGGCAGTTATTCCATGGATGGAATGGCGTGGATGGGGCAGTTATTCCATGGATGGAATGGCATGGATGGGGCAGTTATTCCAGTTGTGGACATGGCAGGGAAAAGTATCTGGGCTCAGGCAGAGAGGCCTGTGGGCCTGGCATGGCTCCACCAGAGCCCCTTGTCCTGCAGTGAGAGCCCTCCCTCCCTCCCAGCACAGTCCAGCTCCCTCTCTTTGCCCTGTGTGGCTGTCCCAGGGCTCCAGGTGCTCCATCCAGGAGTTTTAGGGACATCAGGCTGAGCATCTCCTCTCCTCCCCTCTGCTCTCCTCTTGGAGCCCCATCAGTCCTCACCTGGCTCAAGGCACCCCAGCCCAGGAGAACCCAATGCTCTGATTCTCCTGTGCCAGAGGAAGATTAATCAAATCCATCCTCACTAATTGGTTCCCTCAAAAAGGACAGCCTGGATTGCTACCAGGTGTGGGGTCATTGATAGGGATCATCAGCTGGATGAGAGAGACCCTCTGTTAATAAGAAAATATCCTGGTTTTATGAGGGAGTCCAAGCTTTGATGGCCACAAAAATGACACAGGATGTTCTGGAGGGCTGTCAGAGCAGAACCTGGCTCATCAGGGCCTGTCACCAGCCAAGGCCAGCCCAGCCTCTCCCTGAGAATGGAAAACGAGCGAGCTCCCAGCAGCACATCGATCCCACAGCCTGGGCCTGCCAGATAAACACTGCAGGAAGAGCTTCCAAAGCAATAATTTGGACATCCATTATCTCAGGCAGCCCAGCAGAGCTGCATTCCTGCATTCCCGTGGTGCTTCCAGAGGGGTTTGAGCCCAAGTGGCAGCGCTGCAAAGCCCAGATATGGGACTGGGGAGGGATGGAACAATGGGGCAGGGGGAGGAGGCAGCCTGTGGCTGCAGAGGGTTGGCTTTGAGGCTGGGGCACAATCAGAGTGGTTCTCCCCTTTTCTTCTGCTCTGAGTTGTGTTTATCAGCCCTGTGGAGATCCGAGCTCTCCTCTGGCTCCTTGCACAGACACGGTGGTTTTATCTTTTTTACAGAAAATAAATCCCAGCACAAGCCAGGAGATAATTCCTGGCAGTGCCAGTGCTCCTCCCGGTGTGCCCATGCCAGGCTGGTCCCTCAGGCTGGGGGAGGCAGCTCTGGTCCCTCCTGGGGACTCAGTCCCAGCCTGTGTGCTCAGCTCTGCACCTGTGTGCTCAGGTCCCTTTCTCCCAGAATTTCCCCCAGGTAGGGGCCAAAGGCTGCTCAGAAATCTCACCCTGGTGAGGTTTTGCTGCTCCTCTAAGATGGGGTGGGGTTGTTGGTCACTGCTGCATGAAGTGGGGACAGACAGAGGGACAAACCAGTGACAGGGGGATTGAGGGAAGGAAGTTGGAGATTTTGGAGGGATTCTGCTGTTCCTGTTTCCTGGGGGTGAGCAGCACAAATGGGGGGCACCAAGGGCAGCCCAAGCAGCTGTTCCAGCTGTGCTGAAACTGCTCTGGCCCTCCCAGGTCTGTGGTGGAGGAGCAGAACAGAAGGATGAAGAGGGATGGAAGCACCAGGCATGAGGGGCCATGGAAATCATAAATCCCACCCCTGCCATGGGCAGGACACCTCCCACTGTCCCAGGTGGCTCCAAGCCCCATCCAGTCTGTCCCTTCCAGGGATCCAGGGGCAGCCACAGCTGCTCTGGGAGAGCACCCAGAGATGCCTGAGGGCCATGTCCCAGCCTGGCTGAGCAGGGAGCAGCACAGCCTGGGTGCAGCTGTGCCCAGAGTGCTGCAACTCAGACAGAAACAACTGAGAAATGGGGCTGGGAGCCACCTCTGGAGCATTTTGATGTCCCCTCACTGCCCCAGCCCTCAGCACAGCCCTGCAGGCTCTGTGTCTGAGCCATGTCCCAGGCACAGAAGCAAATGGTGCAGTGCTCTGATGAACCAGAGTTAAATTGAACTCAATTGAATCAAGCCCATTTTCACTGGGAATGAGCTGCTAATGTGGTTTAACCATCCACTGGAGAAGTTAATTTGGATTAATTTCCCTGAAAACTCCAGAGCAGGGGAGTCCTGCATCACCAGAGGCCTGGGCAGTGTTGGCACAGTGACCTCTCCATTACCCAGTGTCACCATGTCCTGCACTCTCCTGCGCCAGCAGTTTTCCCATTCTGTGGGACAGCAGAACACCACGAGTGTCACAGACATATTCTCTGAAAAATCCTTTGCTAGCATTTTGCTCCTGAGAAGCTGAGAGGCCTCAGAAATGAAATGTAAACAATAATTATCTGATTGCTTGGAATGTGGCAGGTGCATCTTTGATTGGTCCATGTGGATTGTTTGTACTTGATGACCAGTCATGGTCCAGCTGTGTCGGACTCTCTGGTCAGTCACAAGATTTTATTATTGTTCCTTTGCTAGCCTTCTGATGTCTCCTTTTTCTTTCTTTAGTATAGTTTTAGTATAATATAATATAATATAATATAATATAATATAATATAATATAATATAATATAATCAGCCTTTTGAAACATGGAGTCAAGATTCTCATCTCTTCCCTCCTGGGGACCCTCAAACACCGCCACACATGAGCATTAAACAGCTCTGCTCCAGCCATGCAGATGGATTTGAAATCACCAACCAGGCTAAAGAGCTCTGGTGCAACAGGAACCTTGCCCATAATGGGAAATTCCTTTAATTCTCCACTGACTGATTTATTTATTGCCCTCTGATGAGGTGTAACACAAATCCACCACCGGGCCCAGAGGCCGCAGGCTGGGCCCGGCGCTCTGTGCCTGCTGAGAGGGGCTGGATTCTCCAGTTGAATTACAGTTATCGTTCTGCTTGTGGCACTTGTCACGTCTCCTGGTGACAGATGGCTCTGCGAATGACAGCACATTTGTGTTTCATTAGGACACTCAGCCAGGACCGATCCTGCTGCACGCACCCCGAGAGAGCCTGGCTGCCGGGCTCGGCGGGGTCTGGGGGCTCCCTGGCAGGCAGATGCTGTGTTTGGAATAAAGCCCCACTGCTTCCCCAACAGCCCTGCTGGCCACCGGGCAGCTCTGACACTGCACCTCCTCCTCCTCCTCTCTGTGGTGGCATTTTTGGGTTCTGTCAGGGCAGAGCACCGAGGCCTCTCCTGCTTCCCTCACGGCCCGGGCACGGCCCTGGCTCCATTCTCCATTGCCCTCTTGTGGTTCTGGAGCAACAGCTCAGCTGAAAACCTCGCAGACCCCGGCAATCCTCCGAAATCACATCCTAACACACTGAAGGAGACTGGCGGTGTCTTAGAGGAAACTCAAAACATTTACAAAAGGCTTTGTTTTGTTTAACCCCCTCGCCCTCCCACTCATTGTTCCATCCTTCCCCACTCCACTGGCATCATTGATTCCATCCAGGAGTTTCTCTGGAGTTCAGGCTCTATTGATGAGTTGGGTGCTAATGAGTCCTTCCAGTGTAGGCAGCAATGCATAAAAAATGCATTTTAAACCTCCTCCTTATGGAGCATTGATTTGGTGTGATTAAAAGTGGGTACCAGGCTTTAGTTACTCACTGCTGGGTGCTCAGACATCACCACAGGAACCACTGGGAATGAAGTTCTGAAAGGGCTGATTGTGCTTGGAGGATGCAGATGAGCACAGCGTTGGTGTCAGGCTCTGGTTTCATTGAGAGGAAGATTCCTGCAGCAGATACTGGGGGAAAATCCTTCCCTGGGAGGGTGGGGAGGCCCTGGCACAGGTCCCCAGAACATCTGTGGCTGCCTCTGGATCCCTGGAAGTGTCCAAGGCCTGGGCCTTGGAATACTCTGGGACAGTGGAAGGTGCTCCTGCCCGTGGCAGGGGTGGAATGAAATCCTTCAAATCCTTTCCAACCCAACCACTGAGATTCCATGGACCCAACCACTGAGATTCCATAAACCCAACCACTGAGATTCCATGAGCCCAACCATTGTGATTCCATGAGCCCAACCATTGAGATTCCATAAACCCAACCACTGAGATTCCATGAGCCCAACCACTGAGATTCCATAAACCCAACCACTGAGATTCCATGAGCCCAACCATTATGACTCTATAAATTCAACCACTGAGATTCCATGAGCCCAACGACTGAGATTCCATAAACCCAACAACTGAAATTCCATGGTCTCTGGGGAGGCAGGATGGGAATCCCAAGAAGGAGTTCCTGCCCTGCTGGAGGTGCTCTCCAGGGTATGGAGAAGCACTTTTGAGGTGGAATTTGTACCCAGCCCACCCAGTCTGTCTCAGCTGCCACTCAGGACACCCTCAGACAGGGGCTTCACCCCAGTGCCCCTGTCACCCACCTTAACCCCTCCCTGAGCTCACTGCTGTCACTCCTGTCTCACACAGGGCCCCTGGGGCCAGTCCCAGGCCTCCCCTGCTCTGTGCATGCTCAGCTTTGGAAGCCTCTGGCCCTTAGAGAGGGGGGAAATCTCATAAACCCTGTCTGATGTTGAGCAGCAGCTTCATGAATTGCAAAACCGCTTTAAAATCTGGGCATTACAGGAAGATCTGTTCTGGTTCGGTGCCTCTGTCATTACAGCTCCCCACGTGCCCCTTGCAAGGCAATTAAAGAGTGAGAACCTGAAATCATCAGGTCTGGGCCAGTCCCCCCTGGGGACCCCTCTGACCGAATATTTCATCTTCCAGAGCCATTTGGGAAGTTGGAGGGAGAGTCAGGGGTGGGGGGAGTGTTTGTCAGGAGAAAAGCCAGGAGAAGCCCAAGGAGCCTCTCCTTTAAGGTACAAATCTCCTCAGTTTCATTTCCTCTGCTCAGAGCGTGGAGTGGAAGGAAAAACAGCAGCAAAGCCTTGAGGGCAGAGAACTCCTGACCCATCCCTGGCTCACCATCATAAAGTCTCCTGGCCCCAGAGTCCCCATTAGGGGCTGGACTTGGAAGAGCAATAAAGAATGTCAGGCTGACAAATCTATGCCATCAGCAGAGATCTCCTCTGCAGTGGCCAGGATGATTGCCCAGCTTTATTGCCCCTCTCTGGGCCTGCAGCTGGGATTTCTGTGCTCCAGCTCAGAGACAGGAACCAGCAGCTCCACAGCAGCTCCGTGCCCAGCTCAGCTGTCACTCCAGGATTACAAATTTGGTTGGATAAATCTTCAAAGGTCAATGACTGACAAAATCAAAGCAGATTGCTAAGAAAGGAGGAAAATATAAATGATGGCATTGACTCAGGGTAATAGAGACACAAATGGATATCAAATCCTGGATGTCAGACTTCAGATTCTGCCACAAACCAATTTCAGGGTGGGGAGATGCAGAGCAGCTGCTCCAAACATATCCTGGACTGTGCCAAGGAAACATCTCAGCCAGGAAAAGGACATGTATTTATTTCTATGCATTTCTATGTATATATATATATTTTTCCTGTATTGTATTTCTGTGATCACTCTGAATTTCTGGTGCTTCTGGAAATGCAGAATTCTGCAGGAAAAGTCCCATTCTACCTCAGGGTGAGAATGATGGGATCATTACCACTCCTACTTGTTCTTGAAGTCCCCAGACAGTAACCAGGACAATCCAATACACAGGGTTCCTTTTTCCTCCTGGCCTTTAGCTCCCATAAACCTGGTGTGCATTAATGTGGGGTGAGAAATCAGATTGATGTGATAAGGGGGAAACTTCTGGCTCCCCACAACACCCTGACTGTCAGATTAATCCCTTTTCTGACCCAGAGCTGAGGAACTGAGAGGTGTTTTAAAAACTTTTACTCCATTTTCAGTCTCATGTAAAGGGTGAGACAATACAGATGTTAAAATTTATGCCATTACAATCAGAAGACAACTATTTCCTAATTACAATACATTATAAGCATTTCTTCAAAATGCTTTTCTTTAAAACCATCCTTTAAATTCCATTTCTCTCTCAACGTCTGTCTTATTCCATAACATTTCTAAATCAACATTTCTTATCTCAAAGTTTACATACACATACTATGTAAACCTGTCAAGATTTAAAAATTTTCTACAAATCCATTTTCCACACCTGACAGAAGTCCTGCTGAGGTGGAGGTTGGGCTCTGCTCCAAGGGAATGCGGCCAGGAGGAGAGGGAACGGCCTCAGGCTGGGCCAGACTCTGTGTGGGTTGGATATTGGGAACATTTCTCCACGTGGAAGGTTGTCCAGGCCTGGCACAGATGCCAGGGCAGTGGTGGAGTCACCATCTCTCCAGGGATTTGAAGCCCTGTGGATGGGGCACTGGGGACATGGTGTGCTGGGGTGAAAAGTCTGGCAAGAAAGTCTCACAGATGTGTGTGCTTGGCAGAAAGATCTCTGTATGTAGAACCTGAGAATGCAATAGAGATGGAAACAAATTTGATATAGAAGAATTGCTGAGCCAGAAGAACCAATCTATACCTTAACTATTACCTATAGCCTATCATAACTACTGTAATTACCATATTCATGTTACTGTTCTCCAATCACTAACAGTCAGTACATTACAGTTTAAGCTGGAAGTTGTTTTTCAGTTTTCTTGCAGTGGAAAATTCTGAGACCTTTTTTGTACTTGCCACATTGGCAGGCTTGTTTGCCTGTGCTCTCTTTCTGCTTGGTAAAAACTTGGTAAAAAAACCTTCTTGTTTGGGGTGGGTTTATCCTTTGCTCTGAGCCATAAACCCCCTTCTAACCAACACAGCCTTTGCCTCCTTGGTTATCCAGTGAGACTGGCTCAGCAATTCTTTTCTTCTATATCAAAGCTTGCTTCCATCTCTATTCCTTCATCAGACTCTACATTTACAAATCTTTCTGCTAAGCACACATATCTGTGAGACTTTCTTGTCAAACTTTCCTCCTTCCCAACAAGAGTCAAAAACTCAAAGTGCTCTTTTTACCTTGGAAGAGGTGTGTGTGCACGTTGTGTTATTTTGTGTCCTGTAGTGACAGTGTCCCAGCAGCTGGGCAGCCCTGCCCTGAAGGAATTCTCTGTTCTCTTCAGACCTGTGGGGAAGCAGTCTCAAAATGTGAATAAAATTCCTGGAAATGCCCAGGACTTGTGTTTGCTTTGGTGCCTCCAGCTGTGGCCACATCTGGAGCTGCTTCTGCAAACCCTGAGCAGGGCACAGAAAGTGCTTGGGATGTGCCCAAAGAGCCTGAGCCAGGCTGGGCAGTGCCAGGGCTCAGGGCTGGCTCCATGGGCCCAACCACTGAGATTCCATGAACTCAACCACTGAGATTCCATAAACCAACCACTGAGATTCCATGAGCCCAACCACTGAGATTCCATAAACCCAACCACTGAGATTCCATAAACCCAACCACTGAGATTCCATGAGCCCAACCACTGAGATTCCATGAGCCCAACCATTGAGATTCCATGAACTCAACCACTGAGATTCCATAAACCAATCACTGAGATTCCATAAACCAACCATTGAGATTCCATGAACCCAACCCTGAGAGTCCATGAGCCCAACCACTGAGATTCCATGAACCCAGCCCTCAGATTCCATGAGCCCAACCACTGAGATTCCATGAGCCCAACCATTGAGATTCCATGAACTCAACCACTGAGATTCCATAAACCCAGCCCTGAGATTCCATAAACCAACCACTGTGATTCCATGAGCCCAACCACTGAGATTCCATGAACCCAGCCCTCAGATTCCATAAACCAACCACTGTGATTCCATGAACCCAACACTGAGAGTTCATGAACCCAGCCCTGAGATTCCATAAACCCAGCCCTGAGATTCCATGAACTCAACCACTGAGATTCCATGAGCCCAACCACTGAGATTCCATGAGCCCAACCACTGAGATTCCATAAATCCAACCACTGAGATTCCATGAGCCCAACCACTGTGATTCCATAAACCCAACCACTGAGATTCCATGAGCCCAACCACTGTGATTCCATAAACCCAGCCCTGAGATTCCATGAACTCAACCACTGAGATTCCATAAACCCAGCCCTGAGATTCCATGAACTCAACCACTGAGATTCCATAAACCCAGCCCTGAGATTCCATGAACCAACCACTGAGATTCCATGAACCTCCAGCAGCACCTTTGGGATCTGCATCAGGAGCTCTTCCCTCTCCCCAAGTCCTCTCCACAGCATCCCAGCCCTGCTCTGCCCTGCCAGGCTCATTTCAGGGCCAGGTTTTTGTGTTTGTGCAGGCTCAGAGCCCACAGCAGCCCCTCAATATTCCTTACTCACTTTTCCCACTGCAATTCCAAGCAGTCATTGCTGCATCCCAGGGACTTTGACAGATTTGTCTCCAAATGTCCCCATTTCTGCTCCACACCTGGGCCTGGCCATGCTGGGACTCCCCTTGTGGCTCGCATTTTATATATTTATATCATAAATTGTAGTCTAGGTATATTTTTATGTATTATACTTCATAAATATGGATGTACTACAAAGCCAGGCCTTGTGGAGAGCCTGAAAAGCATTTTTGGGCCATTCTGAGGAATATTTAAGCAGAAACACCTCGGCACCCACTGCCAGGAGAGAAGAGCTTCCAGAAAAATCCGACTGGCAAGAATTTGGTGGAAAAGGCTGGATTTTGGGGCCTGTTCCCCATGAGAGCCCAGCCCATGGCTGAGGGAGAGGAGAGGCCCAATTAGGTGAGTTAAGTATAATAACAGTGAAATGCTGCACACATTCCACTGCAATAAAAATGATAATGATTCTACTGAAAAATATCATTACTTCACACTCATTTAATTCTGGAAATCTAAATTCACAAAGGAAACAAGAAGCCCTTTAATCTCAGGGTAGATAAATAGCCCAATTTTATTCCTACTATTATTTTTTATCCGTTTCCAAGACATTTTATAAGACTTCAGAACACGAGAGCTTGGTTTAATTAACATTATCACATTAAAAAGCACAGCCAAAAATTTCATGGCATTTTAATTGAAATATAATACTGTCTCACTTCATTTTTATTGTTTTTTTCTGCATCGAGCACCAAGATGAAAAACAGAGTCTGCACTGATTGCTGGCCTGGATGTTGTGGATTAGCAGTGAGGGGTTATAAAAGTGGCCATTTGCTCGGCCTGGGCAGGAAGGAATTTTCCCATTTCCTTTGTTCCCACCCCAAAACAAGGCTCTGCCTCCACAGGTGATGCCAATTCCACGCTCATATTTTTTGGCTGGAGGTTTGTGCACCTGCTGCCCAGGATAAAGAGGCAGCTCTGTGCTCCAGCAACCTCTCCCAGCAGAGCACCTTGGAACCTGTCACATCCTGGCCTTTGGCAGCAGGGATCCAGCTGGAAAATGCCAAAATTCCCCTTTTCCAGAGCTCTGGGAATGTTGCTGGCACCTCCCAGGGAAGGAGCAGAGCTGGAAGGGGAGGGAAAACATGGAGTGGGGCCTGTCCTAGCTGGGGTAGGGCAGGAGGATGTTTGGCACAGATTATGGGATGGGGCAGGAGGGTATTTGGCACAGGATTTGGGATGGGGTAAGAGGGTGTTTGGCACAGGATTTGGGAGCTCAGAGGATATTTGGCATGGGGCTGGGAATGGGGCAGGAGGGTGTTTGGCACAGGATTTGGGAGCTCAGAGGATGTTTGGCATGGGGCTGGGGATGGGGCAGGAGGGTGTTTGGCACAGGATCTGGGATGTGGAAGGAGGATGTTTGCACAGATTTTGGGATGGGGCAGGAGAATGTTTGGCACAGGATTTGGGATGTGGAAGGAGGATGTTTGCACAGATTTTGGGATGGGGCAGAAGGGTGTTTGGCATAGGATTGGGGATGTGGTAGAAGGATGTTTGGCACAGGATTTGGGATGGAGCAGAGCCCTGAGGGTCCCTGGCAGTCCCTGCACCCAGAGCTTCCCTCTCCTGTGCCAGCCCTGGGAATCAGAGCTGCCATTCCCATTTGCACAGACCAGGGAATCACTGGGATGAGATTTTTTGTGGGGTTTGGCACCACAATCCTCTCAGGCTGAGCAGGAGCTGCGTGTTCCTCTCCCTCAGACAGGAAAAACCAGAGTTACCCTTCAGGGTTTGCTCAGGCCCTACCTGAGGCACCTCCCCAGGGCAGGAAAAGGAGCTGGGAAGGGTCTGGAGCCCCAGGAGGGGCTGAGGGAGCTGGGAAGGGGCTGAGCCTGGAGCAAAGGAGGCTCAGGGGGGCCCCTGTGGCTCTGCACAGCTCCTGCCAGGAGGGGACAGTTCTTCTCCCAGCTTTAATTCTGTACTCAATCTTGGGAAGCAGAATTCCAAACAGAGTTTCACTCCCAGGTTTACCAGCTGGCAGAATTCCTCCGTTGGATTTCCCCTGAGGTTGTGGGCAGCATCTGGAATTTGCAGTGGGATCCCTGATGGCCAGAACGTTTCTGCTCTGCTCCTGCCACCAAAAGCTGCTGTGATGCTGCAGCCATCTTCTAGGGAATCACACTGGCCTTGAGGATGGGGGGTTGTCTGTGGCTGCAGAGGGAGAAAATGCTGGACAGAGAGAGATGGCAGGAAAAAAAAAAGATTTTTAAAATTATATGTCCAGAAAATATCCTGGGTTTGTTCTTCAGAGGGGAGAAAAGAGAATTTGAAACTTCTATGGAACAAAGCCAGGGTTCATTTCTTAACTCTGACAGAACCTGGAGAGCTCCAGTGAGGGCAGTTCCCCACCTGATGCTTTAATCCATCCTTACTCTTGACACAATTTCTTTTCCCAGCCATCCATAACAGAAATCTTCCAGCAAATAATAACATTTTCTATACTGGATCAATACATTGGCTTGTGCTCATTGATCTGAATAAATAAACTGCCTTGCAGGAGCATGGGGACTTTGATTGGAATCTAATCATAAGAGGTTTGTGTGTATATATAAATTAAAAGGCCATATTTTTCTGTATTTGTGGGTGGCCACACAATTCCTGAGGAACTGAGGGCCTGAAGGAGGCCAGTTTGGGAGGCTGTGCTGCTCTCCAGGTCTGCTCATGGCCAGGGTGACCTTACCCATGTCTGGCTGGCACAGGGATGGGCTGTGTCCTTTCCTTGGGATACAAAAAGCATCTTTAATGAATTGCTTGGGAGCGTTCTGCAGTGTGCATTAGCCACACCACCCTGATAACTGCACTCAGAAATTTATATTTCTCCCTCACAGCTCTCAAGCTCTTGGCAAACACAAGAAAGGACAGATCTGAAGGCCCAGCTTCAACTCTCCTTTTTGTTCCTGCCTGTCCTAAATCAATAGAGATATAAAAGTTGGAGATGAAAACAAATCATGGCCATGCTGCAGCTTTCAGGGGGAAGCACCAGCTACAAGCAAACAAATCAATAAAACTTCGTATTCTTGGACCTGGGCTTGGGTTTGGTCAATAAATGCTCAGTGCTCTGCAGTATTTCACAGCAGCCTGCAGGACTGTGCAGGGGCCTGGGCTGGGAATTTGTGCAGGGGATGAGATGGGAGCTCCCCTTTTTACTGTATTTCTCAAATTCAATGTGCTTTACTTCAGACTGGAGAGTTTTTGCCTCCCCAGCAGGTGGGAGCAGCCAGAGCCCAATTCCAGCACAGCCTCCTGCAGCTTCCTTTGTGCAGTTTGTTCCTCTAAAACAGAAGGACTTCCCTGTAAAGTGGTTCCTGCACAGTTTCAGCTGGGAAGGCCATTGATTTCAGCAGGCACACAGAAAACAAAGCAGGTTTGAAGGCACAAATGCAAGCAGGTGGATTTGGTTCAATCCCATTGAATCCTGCCCTTAATGCTCAGACCCCAGTGAAGAAAAACAAATCTTTGTAAATGCCCAGCAAAACCTCACCTCAGCATTCAGCCCCAGGGTGGAGAGGCTGCTCTGGTCTCTGTGAGGAGGAGGCAGAGCTGGTTGGGAGCCAGGCATGATTCAGATGGAATTTCCTTAAGCAATAATAATGGAAATAGCACAGGTGGGGATGCAGGAGGTGTTAAAGGTCGGTGTGCCCTGATGATGGAAAAATTCATATAAAGGGGAGAAAAAGGTGTTTTTCCAGGGCTCCCCTGCAATGCTTGGTCCAGCTCCTGGAGGGTCTGGGGGAGGCTGGGCTGTGCTCATCAAGGCAAGGCCAGCCCAGGTCACTCATTAACCCAGCCCCACCTGGGCACTCCGGGCATGGACAGGCAATCAGGGCTTAACGAGCAGTGAGTTTAATCAGTGGATTTCACTGGAGCTCTCATGGCCTGAGTGGGAATTCTCTCCCTCAGCAGGACAGAGGAGTGGGACCTCAGCTGGGTTTGATCAGCTTCTGCCACCATCACCCCAATTCCAGGGACCTGGAGCCCCCTGGGTCAGAGCCAGCACCGAGGGGTGCTGCAGACCCCCCTCCCTCCCTCGGGTGCCTCTCCAAAACCACTGCCCTCATGAAACCTGTCCCAGTTGCTCCCAGTAAAGATTGTCACTCTGCTGGCCCCCAGCAGCTCGAGGAGCCCGTCTGTCACACCAGGCAGGAACTGTCCCTGCTCCACAAATGCTCACAGAGCTCTCTGCTCCAGGGGCTTCCCTTCTGTAGGAGTGTCGGGGGAAGGATGGTGGGGATGGAAGCCAGGGCTGGGAACTTGGGGGTTATTGCAAAGGGCCTGGGTGCAGGGCCCTGCTGGGAGCTGCCAGCCACAGCTCAGAGCAGGGCCCAGAGAAGAGAGGGGGAGAGAGGATGAGAGGGTGAGGGAGTAAAAGGGGTTAAGAGAGCAAAGTTCCCATTACAATACCATAAATCTTCTCCTGTGTTGAATATTCTGATTCTCACTAACCAATCTAGTACAAGATACAAATCCTACAGCATTTCCATACAGCCTATAAGAATCATTACATTCCCACACTGGGTTACATTTTAAACCCTACAAACTCCTCTTTGGGCCCTTCTGCCAAGCCAGCAGGGTCTGCTCTGAGCCTTGGGCCTGTCTGCAAGCAGAGGGAATTGTTTGATCAAAAGGGGATCACCTTCAGCTGGCCATGCCATTGTTTTCCAGTTGTTCAGTAACTGAGGGATCTCAAAGCTTGCTTTCATTTCAATCTCACTTAGAGTTTCCAAATTCTCAAAATCTTTTGCCAGGCAATCATATTTCTAAGGCTTTCCTGTTTCATCTTCCCCAACACCTTCCATTAGAATATTAACACCTGGCTGGGAGGGCAGACGCAGAGATTATCTCAGAGTTAAGAAGGGGACGTGTGGACACAATCTGTCCAGCTGTCCTCTGCTGCTCCTGGGTGTCCTGATGGGCCAGTGGGTGATTCCACGGAGAGAGGAGTGGCAGGAGGGGATTCCCCCACCCCAAACTTCCCTGCCAGGTTTATGTTGGGGCTTTGCTAAGCTCCAGGGACATCTCAAAGCTGTGCCACAGAGGGTTGGAGAACCACTGAGCTCAGCTCAGGAGGTATTGGGGTCACTTCAGTGCTGAGGCTGGACATGATCCCTGGGAGAGCTGGGGGTGCTCCCCTGGAGAGGAGAAGGCTGCAGGGAGAGCTGAGAGCCCTTGCAGGGCCTGAAGGGGCTCCAGGAGAGCTGCAGAGGGACTGGGGACAAGGATGGAGGGACAGGAGGCAGGGAATGGCTGCCAGTGCCAGGGGGCAGGGCTGGATGGGATCTTGGCAATTGGGAATTGTTCCCTGGCAGGGTGGGCAGGGGCTGGGCTGGAATTGCCAGAGCAGCTGTGGCTGCCCCTGGAGCCCTGGCAGTGCCCAAGGCCAGGCTGGACATTGGGGCTGGCAGCACCTGGCACAGTGGGAGGTGGCCCTGCCATGGCAGGGGTGGCACAAACACAAATCTGGGCCTGTCCTGCTGCTCCTCAGCTGCCCTGGGCCCTGTGACCCCTCCTGCCTGCACAGCACCTGCCAGCCCCAGCACAAATCCTGGGATTTTGGGGTCTTCCCAGCCAGAGAGAGGCAGAACAGACAGCAAGGAGTGTCTGGGCAAATCTGAAAGGATGTGCTCCTTCCTCAGCTCCCTGCCACCTCCTGTGGGCCCCTGAGACCCCAAATAACCCCACAGGAGCCTTTGTCCCTATCACTGCCCCCTCAGCCACATGGATCAAACTCAGTGCTTGTTCTTGCAGTTGTTTATGATTTTATGATCTGCAAATTTGCAGCTCATCACTCAAACTGCCCAAATCCCCTCAGTCAGACAAACACTTTGGATTTATTGTGCTGCACATTTTCAAATGATTATTTGATTCATATTTCCCCTAATGTTTTCAAAGCTTCATTTTTATTTTTCAAATTAATGAGAGCTGACAAGAATCACCCACCCTGTGCTGTACCCACGGTGATTGATGGGTTTGTTGAAGGCACAGCCCTTCCATGGCCCTTGGAAAATTCCAGAGTCTGTGCAGACACAGTTGGATTTTCTTCTTGAGGGTCACAGCTGAGAGACCTGAATATGTGAATCCACTGAAACATGAGGAATATCAGGTTCCCAGGGCCAAGCAAAGGCACACAGCACCTCTCTGAGTGTTCTTTCCCCTTTATTAATTGGGAAGCCAAAGGAGGCTGCTGGGAGCTCCTTCAAGGCCAGGAATTGATCCCTCTCCCACCTTGAGCAGCTGCAGAGCTCCCTGGGAGGGTTTTAATTCTCCCTGACAAACACTGGGAAAACATTAAAGTGAAGTCCAACAGAGCATTCAGAAAATAAAGTGAATGGATCTCCTGTCATTTAAGGGGATGAGCAGCTCCATCTGCCAGAGACTCATCCAGAGCCACAGAACCACAGAACATTGTAGGGTAGAAAAGACCTCCAGGATCATTGAGCCCAGGCTTTGACCCATCCCACCTTGTCCAGCACCCAGTGGCTGTTGGGAAGGATGAAAGTCTGACAAGAAAGTCTCACAGATATGTGTGTGCTTGGCAGAAAGATTTTTGAATGTAGAGTCTGATGAAGGAATAGAGATGGAAGCAAGTTTTGATACAAAAGAAAAGAATTGCTGAGCCAGTCTCACTGGATAACCAAGGAGGCAAAGGGTGTGTTGGTTAGAAGGGGTTTTTATGGCTTAGAGCAAAGGATAAACCCATCCCAAACAAGAAGATGTTTTTACCAAGCAGAAAGAAAGCACAGGCAAACAAGCCTGCCAATGTGGCAAGTAGAAAAAAGGTCTCAGAATTTTCCACAGCAAGAAAACTGAAAAACAACTTCCAGCTTAAACTGTGATGTACTGACTGTGAGTGATTGGAGAACAGTAACATGAATATGGTAATTATAGGAGTTATGATAGGGTATTGATAATAGTTCAGGTATAGATTGGTTCTGCTGTATTGAGATGCTCAGCAAAGAAAAGTCTATAATGCAATGTAACCAAAACCAAAGGGTGTCCAGGCCTGCCTGCAGCTGGAGCTGACAGCTGTGGGCACAGCTCTGTCACCCACAACCCTGGACTGCTGTAACCTCTTGGATGGAATAAACTGCATTTTGGATACAATAAACTGCATTTTGGATACAATAAACTGCATTTTGGAGAGCTGCCTGGAGTCCCACATCCCTCATTTCGCCTCTTACAAGTGGCCCCTTCCAGAGGAGGTGATTCTGCCCCAGCTGAGCTTGGCTGAGATGGCAGCAGCTCCTGCTCGGGAGTTCATTCCTCCCCTCTGGCTTCACAGGATTTGGTGGTGGTGAGCTCACATTTGCACACCTAAAATGAATCCTTGCCTTGCAGAGGAACCCCCTCAGGGTGCTTTATATACCCTGGCAGATTGAGCTGTGCTTTGTGCAGGAGCAGGGAACTCATCAGCTGATGGGAATGTGGCAGGAGGGGAATGTGACAGTCCCTGTGCTCCTGGGTTCCCCCTCCTGCACATTCCTGCTGTCCTGGGGCTTCCCAGAGGTGTCCCTTCCCTCCTGGAACACCAGAAAAACAAAACCTGGAGCTCTCCTCTCCCTGGAGCTCCTGCTGCTCCTGGCTCCAGCCCTGCACCAGGGATGGGCAGGGTGGGTGGGGAAAAGAGCTCCAGGTGTGGTGGGAGGGAGGGGGAGGAGGAGGAGCAGAGCTCTGCTCATTCCCTGCCTGCTCCCAGAGCTGGACAGGCCCTGTGCAGCCAGGGGAGACTGAGCAGGGTCCTGGAGGATGGCTCTGTGATTTATGGGCAGCGAGATGGATCAGAGGGGATAAATCACTTTGGAGCAGTGATTTCCATCATCACCCCCGCGCTGAGAGCCCAGTGCTGCTGATTTGTGGCAATACTATCCTGCCATGATTCATCTGCACTTCCTGGCCCTTCCACCGCCCTCCCAGTGCTGGAGCTGGGCCTGGGCAGGGTTTTGGCTGCTGGCTTTGGCCACCCCAAATCCTGGTGGGTTTTCCTGGGCCCTGTCCTGCTCTCTCATCCCACCTCTCCTGTGTGTCCTTCGTGGCTGTCATCATCGTATTTTCTGAAAAATATCTTTGCCCAGGATTTTCTCCTGGGAAGCTGAGAAGCCTCAGAGAAAATTGAAAACAATAATTACCTGATTTGCTTCTCCTGTGTTTTGTTACTTTGGAATGTGTTTGGAAATTGTTTATCCACAGGTGATTGTTTCATTGGTCTCTGCTGTGAATTGTTTTGACTTAATGGCCAATTGGGGCCAAGCTGTGTGGGGCTCTGAGGAGAGAGTCACGAGTTTCTCATTGATATCTTTCCTGCCTTGTGTCTGTATCCTTTCTGTACTCTTTAGTATAGTTTAGTATTCCTTAATATAATACAGCTCATAAAACAAAAAAATTAGCCTTCTAAGAACATGGAGTCAGATTCATCATGTCCTTCCTCCAATGACGGGGGTCTCAGAAAATACCACACATGGCAAGTGCAGGGATCAGGAGCAGCCAAACGTCCCTTCCCTGGGCTCCAGGAGGTGCTGTCATGATCCGTCCCAGTGGACAGATGACGCGGTGATTTTTAGGTGCAAAATAACCAGCCAAGGCACAGGGGATTTACAGCAATAAAATCAACAGGTTTTGTTTATTAATAGAACTACAACTGTGGTGCATTGGTGAGGGAATCAGGGAAGAGAAGGGAGGAAAAAGGGAAAAAGGGAGGAAAAGGGGGGAATGGGTATAGCTACCGAAACGTGGTGTTGCTCCTGTCCTTCGAGGGTCCAGCCGTCGGAGGTTCACCAGTCCACATCCGGGGAGATCTCAACGAGCACGGCTAACCGGGGTTCTAATTATACTGTTTTTTGGTTGGGGGAAGGGAAGCCCAAACAAAAGGTCTCTAAGGAGGGGGAAAGAATAGGGGGGGTACACAGAGTCCAAACCAAGCAACAGGCAAAGACCATTGTTTTCATGGCCCAATGCTCGCAGGTGCATTTGTTCTGGGCAACCTTCCCCCCTCCACTGCACAACTCCAAGCAAGGGGGGGAGTTCAGTCCCAGTCTCTGGAGGAAGGTGCAATGGGGGTTTTCTTGCACGGGGAGTTTCTTGTCTTGATTTCTTGATGAAGAAACCTTTTCTGCTTGTCTGTCACGATGGTTGAGGGCAGGCGAGAGGGGTCTTCTGTGGGAGACCATCCAAAGCTCAAGTCCGGCAGGCCAGGAGGTAGAGAGAGAGTCCGTTGTTCAGAAGGGGCAGAACGCCCTCTTCGTGTTCAGCACGGCGTGTTATACAAATAACACCTGTAGAAACAAGCTGACAATCGTGTGACTTTCCCCTCCCCACTGGTTTAACAGTTTTTTCAGTGGTCTTCCATGACAATCGTGAGGCAGGAGAATGAAGGGTATTTCTGACAGACTCTTACAGGTGCCTCTGTGCCCATTCCCAGCCTGTTTTGGGCCCTCTGAAGGGCACTGCAACCTTCTGCTCCCTCAGCTCCTCCCAGTTCATCTTCACAGACCGAAAGCTTTCCAAGAGCTGCCCCCAGACCTTGAGAACATGACAAATGGGAGGAGAAATGAGTTCATTTCAATGGAAATCACTCAGTGGCAGTTCCAGAACTGGGAGTGGAGTCCATACCCCTGATGGATATTGGGTCATACTGGCTGGACTGGTTTTCTGGGACAAAATGAGTGTGGAGTGCCCTGGTGCCAACCCAAATTCCAGAATGGTTTGGACTGGAAAAGCTTAAATCCCATCCAGTGCCACCCCTGCCATGGCAGGGCCACCTCCCACTGTGCCAGGTGCTGCCAGCCCCAATGTCCAGCCTGGCCTTGGGCACTGCCAGGGCTCCAGGGGCAGCCACAGCTGCTCTGGCAATTCCAGCCCAGCCCCTGCCCACCCTGCCAGGGAACAATTCCCAATTGCCAAGATCCCATCCAGCCCTGCCCTCTGCCACTGGCAGCCATTCCCTGCCTCCTGTTACTTCATCCTTTGGAAATTGGCTGTCTCCATCTCCCCTGTCAGCTCCCTCAGGTCCTGGAAGGCCACAATCAGTCACCCTGCTCTGTTTTCCCAGTGAACAATCCCAGCTCTCCCAGCCTTTCCCCCCAGCAGAGCTGCTCCATCCCTGTGATCATCCTGGAACCTCCTCTGGACTGGCTCCAGCTCCTCCTGGTGTTGGAATCCCCAGGGCTGGGGCAGGGCTGTGTGGCAGCAGCTCTCTGGCCACAGGGAGCAGCACAGCTTCCCCAGGGATTGTGCTGGGAAAGGCTGTGAGAGGATCAGAGAAAGGAATGAGAAACAATTCTTATCTTCACTTGCTGCTCCTGTTGTTGTGAACATGTGGAATGGGATGTGGAGATTTGTTTACCAAAGGGTGGTTTCTTAATTAGCCAATGGTGATGGGTTTTAATTGGAGAACCAATCAAGTCTAGCTGTATCGTAACTGTCTATAAAAACAATAAGTTTCTTATTAATAATAGAATAAAGAGATTGATCAGCCTTCTGTGAGTCATGGCATCAATGCTAGTTATTACCTGGCCAGGGGCCCATTGCAGCAGAACGCCAATCCCTGTCCTGCTGCCCACTGGGATCAGGGCAGGGGGAGGTTATTTCTTGTCTGCTTTATTTTTTTTATAATTATTTTTAAATTATTATTTCTTGTCTGTTTTATTCTCAGCCCAGCTCCTCCAGGACAGCCAGGAGCTCCATGCACTGGGACAACACTCCCAGCATCCCAAACAGCAAAAGCTCCCATGGGATGCTGGGGTTTCACTGAAATAATGTGTTTTTAAACTTTGCTGTTATGGGAAGATGTAATTTCTAATGAAAGGTTTCAGTCCTTCCCCAGATAATGCCAGAGCCAAGACCTTCATTTTCAGGAAATTTTGGAAATTGGGGATGAAATTACTCCATTTCAAAATTATTTCTTAAAATCTCTCTTCCATCTTTCTAACTAAATCAAATTTTTAAAAATCAAATTACATGGCTCAGGAAAACGACAGCAAATTAACTCTCAGGAAGTTTCTGCTCAAGTTACTTTCCATCTTGTTTAGGGACCACAGAAAAATGCAGACTGACATCTGAAATCTCAGCTAATCGAAAATTGGCACTTGGGTTTGAAATATTGACTGGAATGTTTCCCCTGAGCCTGAATTACCCCGTGGCTTTTGCTGCTCTCAGAACAGCCCTGACCCCACGTTGTGCACAAGAAAGGGAAGCACAGAACCCTCACACAAAGTGCTGATTTTGCAGAGCTGACAGGAATCACATGTGGAGCTGCCAGCCCAGATCTCCCCTGGATGTCCTGGGCTTTGTTTCTGGGATTTCCCCTCCCTCTGGAGCCTCCCCTGCACAGGAATTGCTGGGTGCAGGTGGAACCTGAGATATTCCATGAGATACTCCATGGCTCTGCTGGTGGATGCCATGATGCCTCAGGTGTCACCCTGTTCTTCTTCTAAGTTCTTCTAAGCCTTCTCATGTTTACATTCTTGTAATGAAGTTTCTCACTCACTTTTCTGTAAATAATTGTTGTGTTACATTCTTTTCTAGAGGAGGAGAAATTTGATGGGCTGTTGGTTTGTCCAGTGTCACTGGAGAGGTGGCACTGTCACCCTCCAATCCACTGTCACTTTTGGAAGTCTATAAATGTTGGAGTCAGAAAATAAACTTCCCTCCTTCTTACCTTAGAGGTTCCAACATGTGTGTCATTTTATTTTGTTTCTTATACCAACACCTCAGGTTTAGTTTTTCTATTTTTCAGGTTCTGTGCTGCTTTAGTGTGTGGGTCTGGGCTTCACATTATGGGATGGTGAGCTCTGTGCACAAAGCAGGGAGACAAAACAATTCCTGCTCCAGCTGGGGACCAAGGACAAATGATCCAAATCTCAGCCCAAGAGCACAAACAATGTGGGCTGGAGAGAGAAAAACAAGGATGGGATTGCATGGGCTGGGGCTGGAATTGGACAATGAACTGCAAGATGCAAATGGAGCAGAACTTATAAAAATGTGAAATCTTGTGACCAAGCTCTCTCTTGCTTCCATCTTGGAGCCATCCAGACAGAGCCACAACTGTGGCTCCAGCACTTCCAGGTGTGGCCTTTGAAGGTTCTGCAATAGATATCCACTTCATTCCCCTTAACTCCATCTGGCCTCTATTCCAGCTCCTGAGGGCATCAGGCAGAGGAACCCCTGATGCTCCAGGGGCTCCTGTGGTCACATTGGTGTCCCTGACCATGTGTGAAGGACACTGAGGTGACACCAGGCTGGCACTGGTCACTCCTGGGGTCCTACAGGGCTCCATCCTTGGTCTGTTGTCTTGGTTTGAACAGCCAGGTATCTGCTGAGGAAGGCAGGAGCCTTCCTTAAAATGGAAAATGCAAACCCCCTCCCTCTGAATTATTGTAATTTTGAAATTAAGGGGCAAAGATATGGGACCAGGAATAACAGTTCTTTACTAGGAAAATTGAAAATAGAAATGCAGTAACAGAAACAAACCCTGGCAGAGTGCGAGCAGGCCCTGGCACGCTGTGGGTCAGGGGGTGGCACAGCCCCATGCCAGGGGGGCTCAGCCCTCCTGCAGTGCCAGCTGTGGTTCTGCTGGAGCAGGGATCCTGCACAAGGGGGGAGTTTTCCTCTGCAGCTCCAGGGCTGCTGCAGATGGGCCTGGGCTCCCTCTGGCCATGCAGGGCAGCAGAAAGCTGCTCCTCTGGCAATGCAGGGGGCAAAGGCTGCTGTGCTGGGCCAGGCTCAGCTTGGATCCAGGTAGGAATGCTTGGCTCCTGCCCTGGGCGCAGCATCTCCCCATGGGATGCTGGAATTGGATCAGCCCTGCAGGGACACTCAGTGGCCATGGACAGCAGAGATCTCCTGCAGGGAGGATTGGCTGTGGCAGAGATCAAGAAAACTGCCCCAAGAACAGCAGAGAGCTGCCCCAGCTCTGACAGCTGGGGACAAACACACACAACCCAGGACACCTGTGCTCCTCAATATCCCAAAAATAAGCTGAACATGGGACGAGAGGACACAGAGCAAGTTGGCAAATCTGGGAGCTGATTGCTCCTTCAGGGCCAGAGAGACCTCAACAAACAGGAGTTGGGAAATCTCCCATTGTGTGTGCATGCTACTCTTCAAGATAGAGCAGCAATTGATTTTCTTTTACTGGCACAAGGACATGGTTGTGAAGAATTTGAAGGGTTGTGTTGTATGAGCCTGTCCGATCACTCTGAATCCATTCACAAAAGCATACAAAAACTAAAAGATTTGACTGCCCAAATTAAAGAAGATGGTAGTTCCTGGTTGGATGATTTGTTCCAAGAGTGGAGCTTTGCACCTTGGCTAAGGCAACTTTGCAAGATAGGTCTCTATGTGCTGGGTGTTTTAGTAGTGATATTGATAGTGATTCCCTGCATACTTCATTGTGTGCAGAGAATGATGAACAAAACAGTCTGAGAAGATTTTGTCATACAAGAAAGAGAGTTAAGAAGTAGAAGCACAGAGAGTGTTCAAAATCTTACAGAAATGCCAGATGAAGGTATTGAAATGGAAGAAAGTTTTGAGTTAAGACCCTGGAATTGACAAGAATTTTTTGAAAAGTGACTCGTAACTATTATTGGACATGATTCATTCACTTTTTCACTGACTGGGCCTTCACAGCATTAAGTTGCTGTGCTGTAAAATAGCAACGCTTAGTTTCAGCAAGAGCAAACCTTCAGCGAATAGTCAGCAAAAATATTTTAGTAGGGCTAAGGAACGCAAGTAGTCAACAACACGAATATGATGGTCTCTTTAGGGGTCAACAGAGAGGGGGAATTGTGGGAATCCTTAAAATTAGAGGGTTTTGAGAAAGTTTGGAAAAAGACAGGCCTCAGTGACAGCAAAGACAGTGGAGATGCTAAAGCAGCAGAAAAATTAGTAATGTAGACATGAGAAATAGAACAATAGGCCTATGTTAGGTGCTGCCTTAGGTGGTAACAAGTTTACTTACTGTATATCTTTAGAAGGTTAAAAATGAATAGAGCTCTGTGCCTTGTTTCTTATGAACAAGCTATTGTGTTTGTATGTAGGCCGCGATTGTTTTAACCAAAGCTACGTGTGCTTTAAGTGACTGGATAGAAGTATTGTCAATATGCTTGTGCTCTATTTGTGATTGGCTGAAACGCAGATGGAAATGGCTTTATGATATGCTGTAACACTATGTCTCTTTGGCATTCTGCTTGATTCAGTGAGCTGGTTGCATCTCTTGTCTCCATTGTCGTAACAATGTGCTGAGACTGATGCGTGAATAAACCACTCTGACGCTGATTTGGAGTGTCCCATCCCGTTCGTGGTGTATCTATTTTGCCAGGGCAGTGTGGAGCAAAGTGGGGAAAGTTATGGGTTCTGCACCTGGGCTGGGACATCCTGGAAGTGCAGACATAGGGGAAATGAGGGGCAGGAGAGCAGTGCCTGGAAAGGGATCCTGGGTGATGGCATCCCTGAAGGATCCTGGATGCTGCCAGCTCCTACAGGGAATCAGGGAATCCGAGGATGGTTTGAGTTGGAAGGACCTTAAACCCCACCCAGTGCCACCCCTGCCATGGCAGGGCCACCTCCCACTGTGCCAGGTGCTGCCAGCCCCAATGTCCAGCCTGGCCTTGGGCACTGCCAGGGCTCCAGGGGCAGCCACAGCTGCTCTGGCAATTCCAGCCCAGCCCCTGCCCACCCTGCCAGGGAACAATTCCCAATTGCCAAGATCCCATCCAGCCCTGCCCCCTGGCACTGGCAGCCATTCCCTGCCTCCTGTCCCTCCATCCTTGTCCCCAGTCCCTCTGCAGCTCTCCTGGAGCCCCTTCAGGCCCTGCAAGGCCTCTCAGCTCTCCCTGCAGCCTTCTCCTCTCCAGGGGAGCACCCCCAGCTCTCCCAGCCTGGCTCCAGAGGGGCTCCAGCCCTGCAGCAGCTCCGGGGGCTCCTCTGGGCTCTCTCCACCAGCTCCAGGTGCTGCTGATGTTGGAATCCCCAGGGCTGGGGCAGCTCTGCAGGTGGGAATACATTCAAATATCCAGATGCTCAAACTCTGTTGCTACCAGGACATCACCAGCTTTCTGTCTGGTCTTATTCAGTGGAAGGAAAGAATTTTGGATGGAAGAAACCCTTGTCTATTCAGGAAACAATAATTTCCTCTGTAATTATCTCTCCCCAAAAGATTCTGAAGCACCAGGTAACTCTGGAGCAGATTTTTCATTTCCCTGTCCAGCCCAGGCCCTGTGCTCACAAACCCCAAGCACAGCAGTTCCGCACGTAAAAACTCCTGTAAAAAATCTCCATATAAATCTGTGAAATAAATATATAAATTTCCAGTGATGCAAAAACACATTCCCTAATTCCTACATAAAAAGCAGTGCATTGTAACAGTTTTATTATAATGGGAACTTGAAGATGCTTCTTGTTTATGGGCTGCAATAACCGTATCATAGACAAAATAAATCCTAAAAGTCGGTGCTGGGGTGTTCAGTGCTGGGGTTTATCAGCTGGGGATGGAGTTATTTCAAGTCAGCCACAAACACACTCATCATCCAGTTGTTATGATTATGATGATGCTTTTAATTAAAATGTTAAAGGAGAAATAGGAAAAGCTGCGAAAAAACACGTGGGGGAAGGTACAGAAAGAAAGACACGATTTTGTTCCTTCCTTTTCCTGTGTGTTCCTATTTCCCCCCCAATGCCTTGCAAACATTCTCCCCTTCCTTCCTTCCTTCCTTCCTTCCTTCCTTCCTTCCTTCCTTCCTTCCTTCCTTCCTTCCTTCCTTCCTTCCTTCCTTCCTTCCTTCCTTCCTTCCGCCACTTCCGCCACTTCCGCCACTTCCGCCACTTCCGCCACTTCCGCCACTTCCTTCCGCCACTTCCTTCCTTCCGCCACTTCCTTCCGCCACTTCCTTCCGCCACTTCCTTCCTCACTCCCTCCCTCCCTCGGAATGAATCCAAGTCAGAGAGGCACCAGTGCTGCTCTCCAGGAGCTGAAACAGCTGAAATTGAAGCTGAAGGAGTGCAGGGCTGGATGGGATCTTGGCAATTGGGAATTGTTCCCTGGCAGGGTGGGCAGGGGCTGGGCTGGAATTGCCAGAGCAGCTGTGGCTGCCCCTGGAGCCCTGGCAGTGCCCAAGGCCAGGCTGGACATTGGGGCTGGCAGCACCTGGCACAGTGGGAGGTGGCCCTGCCATGGCAGGGGTGGCACTGGGTGGGGATTTAAGGTCCCTTCCCTCCCAGTCCAGTCTGCTCATCAGCCCTGAGCAGTGTGGACTCTGTTTGCAATCTCTGTGCCAAGAGCTGACAAGTGAAAGACAGAAAACTGTCTTGAGAAGAAATCCTTACTGACTGCTGGGGCAGGATCTGTAGTTGGGCATTTCCCCTGTTTGTCCCCTTCTAAAGCTACCTTGGCTTTTTCTGTACTATGAAAGCAGTAAGTTTTGCCATGTCACAAACATAACTCTCTTTTTAAGCCTGAGACTCCTCTTTGATTCTTTCTTTGCACAATATTTCTTCTTTTATTGGTTTTTCCCTGGATAAGTTGAATTGATCCTGTTCCAGTGACTGGGAATTTCCATGTCTCAGATCTTACCTTATCCTTATCCTTTAAGGCCTTTCCTCTCTGGCTGTCCCCCACACCAAGGTCCCTGTTCCCTGACAGAGCTGATGAGTTCCAGTGACAAAACTGTGAGGGACACACCTGGGTGGTTGTTGGAAAGAGACATTTCCCTCTGGCTCTGCGTCCCAGTCTCTGCCATCTCCACAAACAGCAGAGCTCTTGAGACAGGCCCAGGCTCAGCTTTATTTCCCCACAGCTGAAGGGGCAGAGCAGCAGAACAAGTCCCTGGCAGTGCTCAGGGTGCCACCAGGGGCTGCAGAACACCAAGAGCCCAGCCCAGGATTGTCAGAACCAGGACACGCCTCTGGCTGTCCTGGACGGCTCCAGCCCCTGCCAGGGGGCTCAGAGACCTTGGCACAGAGCCCAAGACACACCTGTGACTGGGATTATGACCCATGGAGCAAATCACCACCTTTCTATGAAGAATTACAAGTCAAGAGAGTTTAAGTAGAATAATAGTTAGTTTGTCATGGGGTGAAAAATAGATTTTTGGGGTTTTTAGAATGGGAGCTTGGGGTCCCAATATGGATGAATTTGGGTGTGCCCTGTCCTTCTTTCTTCTTCCTAGCCTCCATCTTCTGGGTGATGTTGGCACTTTTGGATTGGTTTAAGGTAGGAACTCACAGTCTAACATACATGACAGGTGTTGGGAAATTGTAAATAAACTACACATAGTTTTTAGTATAAAAAATAACACTGCCTCTGAGGGCAGTGAGAGTGCCTCTGTCTGACCTGCTGAACAGACCTCAGCAGGCCAGAGAAAGAATGTTATAGATAAGAAATAATAAACAACCTTGAAAACCACAGCCGAGGAATCCTGACTCCTTCTTCAACTGCTGGGCTGGGAAAAGAGACTTTTATGTATCTCAGGGTCACTGTGACCAGCAGGGATTCCGAGACAGGATGAAATGGGAGCTGCAGGAGGGCCTGGATTCAGGAGTTGGGCTCAGGACACGGGGCTGTCATTAGCTGCACCAGGGCAGGGTTAGGCTGGAGGTTGGGAAGAATTCCTTCCCAGAAGGGGTGGTTGGGCATTGGCAGGGGCTGCCCAGGGAGGTTTGGAGGTGTTCAAGGAAGGCCTGGAAGTGGCACTCAGTGCCCTGGGTTTGGGGACCAGGGGGTGTCAGGTCACAGGCTGGACTCAGTGATCCCAAAAGTCCTTTCCACCCCTGATAATTATGGGATTCTGTGTCACTCACCTTTCCAGGGGGCCATTCCATGGTGCCTGGGATGGGATCCATTCTCTGGGATGTTCCAGGCTCTGCTCATTCATTTATTTGAATTGCAGGAGAATTTGCCCCTTAGCTCCTCCCCTGGGTTCCTGCTCCTTCAGCACAATAACCTGATCCTGCTTTGCACAAAGCTGCCTCAGAATTTGTCAGCTCTGTTCCAGCTCAGGAATTTTCCAGCCAAAGGAGCTGGTACTGACACCTCGCTCATGTCCTGCTTCACAGCAGTGGGAATTGCACCAGGGCTGTCTCCAGCCAGGCAAATAATCCCCACCCAGCTCCTGAGGAGATGGTCCAAGCCCCAGCTGGGGGAGAGCTGCAGCTCGAGGGGTTTAACCCAATTCCAGCCAGTGACTGCCCTGGTTGTTGGCAGCACTTCCTTCTAAGCTGAACGTGCTGGATTTGCTTTGCCTTTTGTAAGATCTTTCCTGATAATAAATAATAAAGTAATAAACACACTAAATACAAGGTTAGGCTTGGTAATTTTTCTCAGTGAGGATGGGGAGGCCACAGAATGAAATTGCCAGAGCAGCTGTGGCTGCCCCTGGAGCCCTGGCAGTGCCCAAGGCCAGGCTGGACATTGGGGCTGGCAGCACCTGGCACAGTGGGAGCTGGCCCTGCCGTGGCAGGGGTGGCACTGGGTGGGGTTTATGGTTCACTTCCAGCCCAAACCATTCCAGAATTTCCTGATTATCAATTAGGATTTTAATTAGAAGTTTTTAGAAATTTTGCTGCTTTCTTGTCCAGGATCACTCATTCTTTAACCCCCTGGAGGTGAAATTAATGAAAAGGAGCTGAGGCAGAGAATGGGATGGAACAGAACAATCCCAAATCCAGAAAATGCCACATAAAGTAGGTTCAGTCCAACATAAAATACATTTAAAGCCATGTTAAAATGTCATTTTAAAGAATTGCTCACCCAGGACAGGCTGCAGCAGCAGTGGATAAACCATTCATTCCTACATTTCAACAATCTTTAACTTCTCTGCTGAGCCCACAGCGATGTTTTGGGAGGAGGAGAAGGTTGCAGGGAAAATAGGATGATTCAGAAGCTGGGAGGCCTGGAGGGCTCAGCCCTGTGTCAGCACTGAGCAGCAGAGAGGGGAATTTTTACAAGGGGGATGATGGGTCACTGGCTTTGGCTTCAGAGATTTGAGAAGCAGCAACAACAACGATAACAAAAAAATAGCCTGAGGTTCTGATCCTTGTGAAACAGAGAATTCAGCCCTGCCTCAGCCAGGCTGGGATTTCTGTCTGTCCTGCAGCTGGGATTTAGTAAAACATTGGCTGGAGCACAGACCCAGCACACACCTGAGCTTTGGCACAGGGATCTGTGTGACTGTGTTTGTTGGGGTCTGAGGAAGAGGGAAGAGATGAGGGATCTGACTTTATGGCTTGATTTATTATTTTATGATATATGATATATATTAAAACTATACTAAAAGAATAGCAGAAAGGATTTCATCACAAGGCCAGCTAAGAATAGCAAAAGAAAGAATGATTACAAAGGTTTGTGGCTCAGAGAGTCTGAGCCAGCTGACTGTGATTGGCCATTAATTAGAAACAACCACATGAGACCAATCCCAGATGCACCTGTTGCATTCCACAGCAGCAGATAACCATTGTCTACATTTTGTTCTTAAAGCTTCTCAGCTTCTCAAGAAGAAAAATCTTAAAGAAAAGATTTTTCATGAAAGATGTCTGTGACAGATTTGTTTGTTGTCCAGGTCTGGGCAGGACCTGGAGCTCCACAGGCTGAGCTCTGTTCGTGTCCCTCAGCTGAGGGTCAGCAGCAGGAGCTCATCCCAGAGCTCCTCTTGGCTTGGAAATCAAATCAAACAAAAGCTCTGTGCTCCAGCAGGCAGGGAGAGCCTCACCCCAGTGCTGTGCCACGTGCACGTGGAACTGGGAGCCAACATCAAATGTGTCATCTCCTGGCTGGAAAAATATCCCTGTTCTTATTTCTAAGTCAGTGGCTCCAAAGCAATTGTTGCTGTTATTTATCTTGTAAACATCTTCTCCAATCCTCCACTGTCAGCTCCCATGATTCTCCTACGAGCCTCCTGATAATGATCCATATCATCATCCCCCACTCCTCCTCATCTCTCTGTGTCCAGGGAAGTCACAGCTTTTCTCTGCAAAGCATCAGCTCCTCACAGCCCTCCCGGAGCAGCAGAAGAAATTATACAGGTGACCAGGCAGCAGAAGGTGAAGGAAAAAATATGAAATGCCACAGAAAAATCCAATAAAAGGAAAAGCAAACTCATA
>JANCRA010000118.1:534133-754808 GCA_024362935.1 Setophaga petechia | reverse complement strand
AGGAAGGAAGGAAGGAAGGAAGGAAGGAAGGAAGGAAGGAAGGAAGGAAGGAAGGAAGGAAGGAAGGAAGGAAGGAAGGAAGGAAGGAAGGAAGGAAGGAAGGAAGGAAGGAAGGAAGGAAGGAAGGAAGGAAGGAAGGAAGGAAGGAAGGAAGGAAGGAAGGAAGGAAGGAAGGAAGGAAGGAAGGAAGTGGCGGAAGGAAGTGGCGGAAGGAAGTGGCGGAAGGAAGTGGCGGAAGGAAGTGGCGGAAGGAAGTGGCGGAGCGGAAGGAAGTGGCGGAGGAGGGCGGAAGGAAGTGGCGGAAGGAAGTGGCGGAAGGAAGTGGCGGAAGGAAGTGGCGGAAGGAAGTGGCGGAAGGAAGGAAGGAAGGAAGGAAGGAAGGAAGGAAGAAGGAAGGAAGGAAGGAAGGAAGGAAGGAAGGAAGGAAGGAAGGAAGGAAGGAAGGAAGGAAGGAAGGAAGGAAGGAAGGAAGGAAGGAAGGAAGGAAGGAAGTGGCGGAAGGAAGGAAGTGGCGGAAGGAAGGAAGTGGCGGAAGGAAGTGGCGGAAGGAAGTGGCGGAAGGAAGGAAGGAAGGAAGGAAGGAAGGAAGGAAGGAAGGAAGGAAGGAAGGAAGGAAGGAAGGAAGGAAGGAAGGAAGGAAGGAAGGAAGGAAGGAAGGAAGGAAGGAAGGAAGGAAGGAAGGAAGGAAGGAAGGAAGGAAGGAAGGAAGGAAGTGGCGGAAGGAAGGAAGGAAGTGGCGGAAGGAAGGAAGTGGCGGAAGGAAGGAAGGAAGTGGCGGAAGGAAGTGGCGGAAGGAAGTGGCGGAAGGAAGTGGCGGAAGGAAGTGGCGGAAGGAAGGAAGGAAGGAAGGAAGGAAGGAAGGAAGGAAGGAAGGAAGGAAGGAAGGAAGGAAGGAAGGAAGGAAGGAAGGAAGGAAGGAAGGAAGGAAGGAAGGAAGGAAGGAAGGAAGGAAGGAAGGAAGGAAGGAAGGAAGGAAGGAAGGAAGGAAGGAAGGAAGGAAGGAAGGAAGGAAGGAAGGAAGGAAGGAAGGGAGTGGCAGCTTGTCCAGGGCTCAGTGCAGAGACAGAGCAGCAGAGCCATTGTTAATCCTGAGCTCAGCTCCTGAGCCACAGGCACAGCCAGCGTGGCACTGCCACTTGGCTGCCCACCAAAGGGACTCGGCATTAAACAGGAGTTCTTTTCCTGATGGATGCATTCCTGAGAGTGGAGAGTCATAAAAGAGAAAAATAGACTGGTTGTGCTCGGGTAGCAACAACCTGTGCAGTCATTATCATCAGCTGCCCCTGTGGATCAGGATTCTGTGTCTGTGAGGCACTTTCCATGGTAATTTATCAGCACGTGGATTTATGGACTCCACAAACGCTGTCTGGGGCGTTGTTTTCCCCTCCAGTTCCCCAGAAATGTTTCTATTTAGGTTTTGGCAGATTGCTGCTCCTCTGTGGCTCTGGTGGCTGGGAAGAGAGGCCTGGGCTGCAGCAGGGCAGGGGAATGCTGAGCCCAGGGGTGGCAGTGGCTCTCAGGGGCTCCTGCTGCTGGCCTGGGCTCTGAGGGGGCCCAAAGGATCCCCTCCCATCTCTTCTCATTTCCAAGGCTGGGAAGTTCTTGTAGGGAAACACCTCCCAGCCCTGGATGACCTGGTTCCTCCACAGCTCCATTTTTAAATCACAGAATCCCAGAGTGCTTTGGGTTGGCAAGGACCTTAAACCCCACCCAGTGCCACCCTGCCATGGCAGGGCCACCTCCCACTGTGCCAGGTGCTGCCAGCCCCAATGTCCAGCCTGGCCTTGGGCACTGCCAGGGCTCCAGGGGCAGCCACAGCTGCTCTGGCAATTCCAGCCCAGCCCCTGCCCACCCTGCCAGGGAACAATTCCCAATTGCCAAGATCCCATCCAGCCCTGCCCTCTGCCACTGGCAGCCATTCCCTGCCTCCTGTCTCTCCATCCCTTGGAAAGTCTCTCTCCCTCTTTCTTGTAGCTCCCTCAGGTCCTGGAAGATGCAGTCAGGTCACCCTGGAGCCTTCTCCTCTGCAGGTGAACAATCCCAGCTCTCCCAGCCTTTCCTCCCAGCACAGCTGCTCCATCCCTCTGATCATCCTGGAGCCTCCTCTGGCCTGGCTCCAGCAGCTCCAGCTCCTCCTGGTGTTGGAATCCCCGGGGCTGGGGCAGCTCTGCAGGTGGGGAGCTGCTCTCACCTGAGCACAGGGGGCAGAGCCCCAATCCCTCTCCTGCTGCTCGTGCTGTGGGACCAGCCCAGGGCTGGAATATTTTCAGCCTGGAGTGTGGTCAGCACTGAAGCACTCCCCAGTGGATGCATTGCTGCTCCCTCTGAAACAAGGACAGCTCCACGGAGTCCCTGGGGCACCCTGGGATCCTGCAGTGGGCACAGAGTGCCCAGGCCAGGCACGGGCGGGTCTCAGCAATCGTGCAGAGCCAGGCAGAAGCACAGGAAACAGAAGGGAGATGAAAAAAGGTGTTTGTGCAACAGAAATGCACAGAAACAATGGGAAGTGAACATTTTGATGCTTTGACGAGAATGTTCTACAGAAAGACATTATTTTCCTGGATATTGAAGGGAAGGAGCTGAAATCACTGGAAATAATCCAGCTCCCCGAACAGTGTGAATAAAAATCCCATATGTACAATGTGTGCTTTGTGCAGATGGCAGTGTGAGGAGAGATGAGAGATTGAGGAACAAAAATATCAGTCCCACATCACCTGATTCTGGGTGCTTTTCCCAGCTCCATGTTCCTTTCAGCCCTTTTTTGCTCCCATGGAAGGGTTTTTACTGGTGAACTCCAGTGCAGAACAGTGTGGGTGTGACAGGACACAGGTTTCTTGTCCCCTCTGTGCATCCACAGGCTCGTGTAGGCAGGTGAAATTAATTTCTTCCTTTGCCATTCCCAGAGAATTCTTCATCCCCAAGTCAATTCTGAGTGCATTTGGAATCAAGGCTGCAGATAGACTGGGTAAAAAATTAAACTTCAGCTCTGCAGAAGGGACATTTACATGCAGCAGTGGTAAAAGTGGGCAGATATATTTTAAAAATTAATTGTATCATAAATTAATAAGTTAATTAATGACCACACTTAGCATTCTGCTTTCAACTCGTCTGATGATGGTGCATTTTTTACGAGAAACTCAAAAACTCTTCAGCCATTGGAGAGGTTGTGCTGAGGGACAAAGAGCTCAGGGTGGGGAACCCAAACGTGGGGAAATCTCGTAGGCTGCAAATCTTAAACTCCTCAAATCTTAAACTCCTCAAACAACTGCTGTTTTTTCACAGGTAGAGACAAAAAGATTTTTTCTACAAGTACATGCTTGTGGTCAAATGATCAGTGCAGTGTAACAAGGCTGGTTGCAGACAAGGGCTTGTGCTGCATCCCTAAATCTCAGCCCTTCCGTGCCATTTCCCTGCCTTCCAGCATTCTCAACAATTCCTCATGAAATTTTCATCCCCCTTGCTGCAGGTGAATAATTGATGGCAGCCAGAGGCCCCCACTGGCCCATGGCCCTGCAGGGGAGGGGGTGTCAGAGCAGGACAGGCCCAGGTGATGGAAATCAGCAGTGCTGAACCATGGCCAGGTGTCCTCCTGCACTGACAGAGCAGGAACAGCTCTGGAAATCCCTGTGTCCCATTATGGGATCTCCCCAGGAGCCTTTGGGGATCCCCAGGTGGGGTTTGGGGCCAAAGCTGAGCTGAGCTCAGGGGGAGTTCCCCCCCTCAGCAAAGATTTCCATTTATCAGGTATAGCTCCTGCAGAACTTTACACCAATATTTACACAAAAAATTAGGGGAAATATAGCTTCTCTAGAACTTTACACTAATATTTTCACTAAAATGTTTTTAAAGCAAACCAAACCACATTAAATCGGATCCCTTACCTTCCTGAAACACCATTGGTGGAGTCCCAAGAACTAGAATTCCTGGGTTCTGTGAAATTGGATTTTTGTGTTAATTTTAAATACATGGGAAGGAATCAGTCTGGAAATGTTTCTCCCTATCACCCTGTGTATAAGAATCAAAACTTTTGGTACAATTGCACTTCTGGCAGCCTTTCTAAATCCAGTAATGCAGCTGCCATCAGGAATGGTTTTAGTTTATAAAGATCAAGCCTGAGCCTTTTGGTGGCTGGAGTTTTTAACTAAAAGATTTTTTTATAGGATAGGTATGTATGTGGTAATTTTGATAATAATTGTATTAATCATGATACCTTTCAATGTCTGCAGAGATTAATTATTAAGGCCATTAAAAGAAAAGGAAAAGGGAAAGGGGGAGATGTTGGAATGTTGAGGGACACAAGACAGATGATGGACTTTGCACCTGGCTGACAGAAGAGATTTGATAACAGGATGACTTGGGAAAAGCAAATGGAACTTTGAAAATTAGACCTGGATTGCAAGAAGATTCAATCAGACTGGTTTACTGGAAAAAGAAAATCCCAATAAACTCAGCAAGCAAGAGATGTTGTTATATGCATAAGTTTGTGGTGTGTGATTTTAACCTTCACTGCAGCACACATTACTAATCTCCCTAAAATAGTACCTGAGTGTTTGTGTCCCACAATAAAATCAGATTCTGATCACTGAGTCAGTCTGCCTGGCTCTCTCCATCGCTGACAATCAGGGACCTGCCCGTGTTGGGGCTGTGACAAGAGGCAGCCAAACTCCATCTCATTTATCTCTGCCCTGAGCTCCTGATTCCAGCCCCTCTCCTGGCAGGAATCAGCTGAGATCTTCCCAGGAGATACCTCTGCCTCCTACCTGTGGATTTCAAGGGTGATTCCCGATTTTCCCCAGCCCAAACAAGCAGTGACTCAGAGTTTGTTTTGGGAAAAGCTCTTTGATCCGTGTTTCTTCCAGGGTGGATTTTCATTTTGCCCTAAAAATCAATGCACTGAAAGTCAATCCATGGCCTCACACAGCCCTATCAAAGGCCTCATGATTTGAAAAAGAGGGGGAAAAAAGGAAAAGAGGGATAACAGGGAATAGAAGAGCTTTTGCTGTTCACCCCGTGGAGTAGCTGTTCCCAAATCAATCCTCTCTCATTTCAATTCAGGTACTCTGGGCACAAAGCAGAAGCCATCTGGATAAAGCTGAGCAAAAATTGGGATTCCTCCTCTGTGGCAAATCCCTGTGGTTCAATCCTTTATTTTCATTGAAACTGGGGTGGGAAGGGAATGTTTGTTACTGAACTCAAGCTCCAGAAGTTTCCACGAGACATTTTTGAAGTGAAGGGAACAGATTGACACATTTTGAGCTGAAAGATTTCTCTGCTTTTTGCTGAGCTGCTCTCAAACATTCCCTTGATTCTGGGCTGGATTTTCCCCTTTGTGGTGCAGTGTCACATCACAGCTGAAGATTTGCCACCAGTTCTGGAAGAATCCTGCAAAAAGTAAGAGGAATTACTGAACGAGGAAATAGTCCATGGTTCCTCATTCACAGAAGTAACTTTTAAAGGAAAAAGCTGAATTTTTCCCTATTTTAATGGAAAGTTGCATGTTCAACATAAGACTGAGCTCTTCCTTGTCACTGCTGTTTGAGTTAGATGATGTTCCATGGAATTGCTCAGGTTGGAAAAACCCTCTGAGCTCATCAAGTCCCACCTTTAACCCAGCACTGCCAAGGCCACCTCTGACCATGTCCCCAAGTGCCACATCCACAGGTTTTTAAATCCCTCCAGGGGCATGGAGGGGGACTCATCCACTGTTCTGGAGAGCTGTGCCAGGGCTGGACAATTCTTTCCATGAAGAAATTTTCCCAATATCCAACCTGATCCTCCCTTGGCACAACTTGAGACTCCTTCCTCTTGTCCTGTCCCTGGTGCTTAGCGCTTGACCAGAGAAAACTCCAAGAAATCCCAGCTGATCCCAAAAGCCTGGTCCCTGCTCTACAGTTGGAAGGGATTTGCAACTTTGATGAGGGGAACTGACCAAGGTGCAAAGGAGTTAAGCCCAGCTCTGCAGAACACACTCAGAGCAGAGCCTGAGCTTACAGAGACCAGGCCCTGGGCCCAGGTGACTTTCCCAAGGTCAGAACAGGAGCCAGAACTGACAGATCCCTTTGTGCCCTTGTTTAATCAAAGTTATTAAATTTAAGTGTGAATTCTACCACCCCTTTAATCCTTCTTCACAATAAGAAGCCCTATTAAATTCTTCATGTGCCTGCTTTAATTACAGCCTATCAAAGCTGGGATCAATTCTGGGCGGTAAACACGGAGCGCGGGGTTCTGGGGCAGGATGAGATCACACCTCTTAAAATGCAAACGGAGGCTGAGGCATTAAACCTGTAATAAAGCTCAATTAATCTTTCCCCTTTAAAACACACACAAAATATTTAATCTCAGTCTTAACTTGGGGGCTGTTTGAATCAGAGCCAGCAAAGGCAGCTTTGGTCATAGGGAGCTGGGATGTTTTATCCTTTAATTCCCACAAATTTAGGGTGGATGTGTGGGGAGGGGCTCGGGGAGCACATCCATTAAAGTTTGGAATGAAAGTGATGGTTTTGGGAGGATTATCTCTATTAAAATATCCCATTATCTCACGGAGCTTTTAAAATCCCCTACCTGAAGAGGCATCCAGAGAGAGATGAGAGTTACCTGAGGGAGGACACAACAGCCATCCCTGTCTCGAGCTGGGAGGGGGAAATCCTCGGATTTAAGTGACTTACAGCTCTTTTCTGCCTGCCAGGGCTGAGAGGGAGCAGAGCAGTAAATCAGAGGCATGAATTATAGCAGAGATGCTCTTGCAGTCTCCCAGTGCAGGAAGAGCAGAGGATGCTCCGTGTCCTGTGCCTTTCCCACCTCCCAGAGCACTCAAGGTGGTTTCTAAACCTCCTGTGCTGGGTATTGCAACTCCTCCCCTCCTCCTGGAGCACCAGGTTGTTCCGAGGCAGCACCCCCGTCGTGTTCCTCCTGCAGCGGGGGATAAAAACATTGAGTTGACATTTACATGATAAAAACATTCAGTGCCTGTGTTCACACTCAGCGCTGTTTGCTCCTTCCCAGGGTGGGCAGCGCTCGTGGATTCCATTAGCGAGTTTGTGTTTGCTGCTCCCGAGCAGTGCAGAGGGAAGAACAGAAATGCCAGTGCTGGGAGTGTTCATAAACAGGCTTTTGGGGATAATGAAGATATTTCATTTGATGAATGAGAAATGTTTCACGCCGGCTGTGTATTTTTAAAGGAATATTTATGCTGGGAAATAAAGATACTTCTAAACAAAAAGTCACCCGGAATACAAACACAAATGTTCTGCTTTGGCAATGTGGGAACAGGATCCTGATGTATTATTGAAGCAGCCTGGCTCTTTCTTTTCCCTGCCTGAAATATGAATACACAAAATCCAGCACGCTCATGTGGAACATTGTGCTGTAAAAAACTGCCTGGGTTTGGCTGGAAAAATGTTCAATTGGAAGATTACAGAGCAAGTCCATGTGAACAGAGTGGAGGGGGATTAAACCCGCCCCGAGCTTTGGACGCTGCTCAGGTGCCTGTGTTGACACTGGATGCTCTGCAGGGGAGAGATATGGGTTTATTATCAGTGTTACTCAGCTCTGATAACAGGCTGGGCCCTGCAGGGAATATCAATGGAGCTGCACAGCTGGGCAAATAACGACAATATTTGTCTTCATGTCATTTTTGATGAGAAACCTTGGCCAAAAGCCCAATGAAATTTAGTTGTAATGAATTACTGGATAATTCAACAAATGAAGTCAGAACAGGTGGAAAACAGACGGAGGACAAGGCTGCAGCACCTCCCAGGCTGCTGGAGCAGCAGAAAACATGGGTGGGAAATGTCACCGGGACAGCTGGAAAGACCTTGGTGACTCCCAGCAGCTCCAGGGGCATTCATGGCAGTGCTGAGCTGGAATCCTGGAATATGGGATGTTAAATTCATGGAATGGGTCAGGCTGGAAGGACCCCGTGGGGTCACTGGTGCCACTCCTTGCTCCAGCAGGGCCATCGCAGGGCACAGGGCACAGGATTGTGTCCATGTGGCTCTGGCATGTCCCAGGGAGGAGACTCCAGCCCGCTCTGGGAACCATCCATACACCAGGAACATTTGTTCTGTTCCTAAAAACCTGCTCCTTTTTGCTTGGTTTTGGCTGGAAAGCCCAAACTGCCTGAAATGCCCCAGAAAGGCACGAGGCTGGTACAAAGTATTTTTCACTGATTCCAAGGACAGCCGATTATCTCTGCCAGCAGAATCACCTGGGGGAAGGCATGGGAGGTGCAACGTGAGCTCCCACGAGGGCCAGCCATGAAAACAGACTTGTGTCACCTCCAGGCTGTCGTTTCTCTCCAAGCAAGCCTGAACAGATTGATTTCCAGGTCTCCTTCAGTGGAACTTAATCAATTTGGAGTGGATTTAGCTGAGCATATGGATGATCATGTGGCTGGCACTGCTCCCTCCCCTCAAACAGTGACAGGAGTTTCAATCACAGCCACCAGTGGCTCCCAGCTTGGAACACAAAAGCCTTTAATGCATTTGGAGCAGTAATTCCTCCTGTCTGGCACCTAGGATGGGATGGGAACAGGGGCTGTGCTTCCAGAGGGTCCCTCAGAACCTCTGTGTACCTTGGGCTGTTCTGAATTCCTCCAGGGGGAAATGCTCCATGTTCATTCAGGAGGAAATTCCTCAGGTGGGCATCCAAAAAGGTTGGTTTGAGTCTAGAAGATCACTGAGAGAGGCTGCTTGAAGGGTGAATGTGTGCTCCAATTCCCAAGTGATTGCTGCTTGGAGAAGCACCAGGGCATGGAGAAAAGTGGGATGGATTCACTTCCATCAATTCAGGATGCAGCCCTGGCTGAGGAGCCTCTGGCTGCCCTGGACTCTGCAGGGCCTGGGAGAGACCTGAGGCCTCAGGGAGCCACAGCTCCAGGATGTGCTGGAATTGTCACTGTGGAGGAACTGCTCCTGTTTTAGGAACTTGAATGGAGACCCCAGGAACAGCCTAAACCTGAGCTGATTCCTCCCAGACCCTGGAGTGGGAGCAGCAGAGGTGTCTTGGTTTGAACAGCCAGGAGTCTGCTGAGGAAGGCAGGAGCCTCCCTTGAAATGGAAAATGCAAACCCCCTCCCTCTGAATTATTATAATTTTGAAATGAAAAAGCTCTCAGGCAAAGATATGGGAGCAGGAATAACAGTTCGTTAACAGGGAAAAATAAAAGTAAAACAAACAATGCAGTAATACAAAACAACCCTGGCAGAGTGCGAGCAGGCCCTGGCACGCTGTGGGTCAGGGGGTGGCACAGCCCCATGCCAGGGGGGCTCAGCCCTCCTGCAGTGCCAGCTGTGGTTCTGCTGGAGCAGGGATCCTGCACAAGGAGGGAGTTTTCCTCTGCAGCTCCAGGGCTGCTGCAGATGGGCCTGGGCTCCCTCTGGCCATGCAGGGCAGCAGAAAGCTGCTCCTCTGGCAGTGCAGGGGGCAAAGGCTGCTGTGCTGTGCCAGGCTCAGCTTGGATCCAGGTAGGAATGCTTGGCTCCTGCCCTGGGCGCAGCATCTCCCCATGGGATGCTGGAATTGGATCAGCCCTGCAGGGACACTCAGTGGCCATGGACAGCAGAGATCTCCTGCAGGGAGGATTGGCTGTGGCAGAGATCAAGAAAACTGCCCCAAGAACAGCAGAGAGCTGCCCCAGCTCTGACAGGGGGCACAGAGCACACAGCCCCATTTCCAACCTGAGACAAGAGGGAAGGACAAGCCCAGGGTGAGAGATCCCATCCCTGAAGATGCTGCTGGAGAAAAAACTTGGTTTTTAGGGAGGTGCAGAATTGACAGCACAGGTAGTGGAAAAAAAAAACCTTTGGGAATGAAATCCCAGCTTTTCCTGGCCTGTTAGGAGCTGGGAGCAAGGGGATGGGATTTCCTCCCCTCCAGGAGGGGCTGCTGGGCTTCCAAGCCCCCTCACTCCCCTGGAAGCACCTGAGGGAGGGATGGCTCTGCCTGGAATTCCAGGGACCTCAGTTAACCCTGCAGCTTTCTAAAGCCTTTGGGATTCTTTCCTGATTAACTGAAGGCTCTTTGAAGCTCTGCCCTGGCAAAAATTGCTGCAAAATGAGATAATCAGAGGCTCAAGGAGTAGTTGTGCTTATTGATTTTTTTTAACAAGTAGTGGCTCTTTTCCCAAAAATATGAGGAAAATATGGATTTTTTAAATGGTTGTTAAATTTCTTATGTTTTTTTTTTCTTTGAGTTATCATTTAGTATCCTATTGACACTTTCTGTTTACTTATAACAAAATTTTCATTAAATGTAAAATCTTCAGTGATTATTTTGGTATCTTCATACAATTATCAATGAAAATGTTCACAGACACTTCAAAAGAAGTGAAAAAATGCCCTCATTTTAAAAGATGCCAAATAGGAAAAGCTCAGAACTATTTGTTCAATTATTTGCTGTCTCTCTCTCGGGTAAAAAAAACCCACTTACAATAACAACAACAGAAAAAAACAACTTGTGAGTAATGCTGGAGTCAGCAAATGGGGTTTCAAAAGCATCTCAGAATTTCCCAGATTTATTCATTTTTCGCTACAATGGAGAGGGAGATGGGAATGAGGGAGAAATCCACCATGGATCTGCAAGTAGAGCATTGGTGTGGGGAGCAGCTGGGCACCAATTCCTGCTGCAGGACAGAAATGGGAAATGGAGAATTTCAGGGCAAACATCCACCCTCCAGTGGGGAGGCTGCAGCAGGGCAAAGGGAAATCCTGGGATAATACCACCCTGACCCCACTGTGCCTGGTGGGCATGGCCAGAGAGCAGCACCACCAGTTCCCCTCAGTCTCTCTCTCCCTCCTCCAATGTTTTTTTTCCAATGTTTCCCTGAATCCTGGATGGATTTGGGCTGTTCCTGGTGTCACAGCTCCACTACAGGTGCAATTTGCAATGCCTGCTGCTGTCACAGCCCTTGGAAGCCCTGAGAAGGACCAGCCTGGTCCCTGTACTTTGCAGTTCAGATGAATCCAGGCACAGTTTCCTTCCAGGACCTCTGGAGCACTCCACAGATCCCAGGGCTGAGCAATCAATTCCAGCTCTGGCTGGAATGGCCGTGGCTGACACCATCAATGAGAAATATTCCAGCTTTTGCCACAGAATTGCACTTTGTGATGTCATTCTCAGCTCTTCCCAGCCCTGTGGGCTGAAAACTGAAAATGAGACGGAGCTGCTCTCTGTTGGCACCAGGAAATGAAAACAAGAATGGAACGGGAAAGCGAAGCTCCTCCGCCTGCCCTGTCCCCTCTCCTGCACTGTTAATTAAAACATGAACCCCACTCCAGACCTGAGAATCCCATCTCCATTCTGGTGAGTTCTCATCACACATTTCAGGAGGGGAGAGCGGATTCACTCTGGGAGCAGCTGAGGTGTTGATGGCTGCTGTGCCAGCCTGGGACGTGTCCCTGCCCTGTCCCCTCCCAGCAGGCAGGGCAGGACTCTGCCTGTGACACCCGTGGGCTCGGGGCTGTGTGCTGGGCTGGTCCCTTGTGGCAGCTGGGACAAGGGGCTCAGGAGGGGCCTGTGCTGCTCCTTTCCACCACCTGAGCAGAAGGGTGGGAGCTGAAATCCCCTGGAGAGCTGAGAAATCCCAGAGAGCTGTGGGCACCAACCTTTCCATGCTGCAGGGCTGCACCAGAGTCCCAGTCCAGCAGCAGCCAGGCCTGGCTGTGGGGAGCCCATCAGCCCCCAGAAACTGTGCTGGGCTCAGTCTCTGCTTCCAGAATGACTGGATTGGATTGTGGCTGTTTGGGAATTTCAGTCTCTGCTCCCAGAATGGCTGGATTGTGGCTGTTTGGGAATTTCAGTTTCCTTTCCTAAAATAGCTGGATAGGCTGGTAACTGGGAGTTTCAGTCTCCTCTCCCAGAGTGGCTGGATTGGATTATGGCTGTTTGGGAATTTCAGTTTCCTTTCCTAGAATCTAGATTGGATTGTGGCCATTTGGGAAATTCAGTCTCTGCTCCCGTAATAGCTGGCTTGGCTGGTGACTGTTTGGGAGTTTCAGTCTCCTCTCCCATAATGGCTGGACTGGATTGTGGCTGTTTGGGAGTTTCAGTCTCTTCTCCCATAATGGCTGGATTGGATTGTGGCTGTTTGGGAATTTCAGTCTCTGCTCCCATAATGGCTGGATTGGATTGTGGCTGTTTGGGAATTTCAGTCTCTGCTCCCATAATGGCTGGATTGGATTGTGGCTGTTTGGGAATTTCAGTCTCTGCTCCCATAATGGCTGGATTGGATTGTGGCTGTTTGGGAATTTCAGTCTCTCCTCCCATAATGGCTGGGCTGGCTGGTGACTGGGAATTTCAGCCCTGCCGTCAGGCATGAGCCAAATTACAGAGAGCCTGGTGCAAAGAGCTCTGAGTCAGCCTCAGCATCTCCAGGGTCTCATTCACTGTCAGCTCCAGCCTCTCCGGGCAGAGCTGTGACAAACCTGACGTGGGCACTGGGCTGGAGTTCTCACAGTGACATTCATTAACAATATCGTGGTGACAGATCTTCAAGAGTCCGTAAGTGCTGGTAAACATCTTTCTCCCCAGTTCAGAGCTGCACTCCCACCCCGAGGACTAGCCCAAGGTCATGCATCACAAAATTGAGAGAGAACAAACAAAAAGCACTCCTCAAGTCTGCCAGACAAATTCCTTCTTGTCGGGACCATCTGCAGCAGCTGTGCCAAAAGAGATTGTTTGGAATGGCCTGGATATGTCCAAGTGCTGAAGTGCTGAGCGCCCCTGGCCACGTTTCCCTGCTGCCCCGAGGCATCTGTCAGCAGTGCTGTTAATCACAGCCTGGATAATGGCTCACAGCTCCCTGAGCTACCCTGCACTCCCTGCTACTTACTGTGTGTGAGAGCAGAGACAGGACGGCCGCTCCTCGGCTCTGGGCACCTCTTCTGATTTCCCCAATGCACAATTTCCCTGCCCAGGAGCCCCAGTGGCATCCCATCCCATCCCATCCCATCCCATCCCATCCCATCCCATCCCAGGACTTTTCCTTGGAGCACAGTTATTCACACAGTGGGAATGTGCCAGGCTGTTCTGCAAAACTCTCCACTCCTGTGGGAGTGACCCAAAGGCTCGTGTGTGGAAAGGCTCCACCAGCAATCCCAGGAAATTGGGACACACTCTCCTATCCCAGCAGTAAAGCTCTTGGGAATTACACTGGTGCCAATGACACTGGTGCAAATGACACTTGTGGAATTCTGGGTGTGTGAGACATTCCCGTTCCATGTGGTGAATCCTGGAGTCTGTTTTTTATGTTCCAGTTGCAGGGGTTGGAATTCCATCAGTCCCTGCCTTGTGGTGCCATCTGGGAGCACTGGGATTTTCCCCTCCATTAAAGCTGCCTCAGAGCTTGCCAGGCTCTGCCTGGTCCCTCTTTGCTCCCCAGTTCCGAGGCACAGGCTGGCACAGGGCCAGGCAGAGTGCAGCAAACACCCAAAGAGGCTCTGTCAGCTCATGGGGAGAGAAAAGCCTCAAACCCCAAGTGATGAACCCCACTGATGGCCTTGTCATTTATAGGACAGAGAGAAATGGCTTCAAACTTCCAGAGGGCAGGGCTGGATGGGATCTTGGCAATTGGGAATTGTTCCCTGGCAGGGTGGGCAGGGGCTGGGCTGGAATTGCCAGAGCAGCTGTGGCTGCCCCTGGAGCCCTGGCAGTGCCCAAGGCCAGGCTGGACATTGGGGCTGGGGGTCACTTGGACCCGCCTCCCCAGCAGTGGGAGTTCTCATGACAGTGGTGGCACTGGGTGGGCTTTAGGGTCCCTTCCCATCCAAACCATTCCATGATTTTTTGACTCCTCTGGAGCCTTTTAAAGCCCAGTGCCAACATTTGCTCCACATGAGACCAAAAGCCAGGCCAGCCCTGCAGTCTATTGGCAAATCTGTTCTCAGATTTGTTGCAGCATTGGAAAAGAACAACTATGACAAAAGGCAAAACAAAATCAAAGCTGCAAAAAAATCCATGACTCACCAAAAAAACAAAAAAAAAACCCAGAAAAAACCCAAAACCAAACAAACAAGGGAAGCTTTAATTTTTATAGCAGCATGTTTAATTAGTTTCATTTATCTGGGAATTTGGTTTGTTTGTTTTAGGCACAATAAGCACTGTGGGCTGTTGTTAATTCAAGATCTACAGCCTGTCCCCAGTGGTGCTGGGATGGGCTCATGGCTCTCCTGCCCTCTGGGTTTCCTCCTGGAGAGCAAACCTGGCTAATTCCTGATTTGGGCTTTTGGAAAGCTCAGCATGGTGAAACCTTTCACCTCTGCAGCTCTCCTCTGGACAGTAAGAATGAAAATCAAATTAAAAGCACCAGGAAAGGCAGGATGTGGAGGTGAGCCCCCCAGGGACATTGGGCTGGGGTGGGATCCAGACCTTTTTTTGGAGAAGGGCTTTGCATTTGAGTCATTATCCTGCCAAACTCTCAGTCCCTGCTTGCTCCCAGGAGCTGCTGATCCGACCTGACGGGACTCAACAGCTCCATTACAAAGGATAAAGGATTGTCTTTAGCAGGAGAGAGAGACAGGAAGAGACAGAAACGAGAGTCTTTAACCAGAACCCTGAATTAACCTTCCCAGAAGGGAATCCATGTGGACTGTGGCTTTTATTTATAAACCTCCTCCTTCCTCCAGGCCTCCTCTGCTCACAAGCAGAAGCAAAGCCATGGAGAAAGACAGGATTTTGAGGATATCTTGGCTGAGGGGATCTGCTTGGCTGTACTGGAGAGCCCAAATAATGAGAATTAATTAAACCCCGAAGCACAAATAGGCAAATGCAGCTCTTGTCCCACGAAACACAGGAGAAATCTCATCAACATCTGTAGAAGGTGCCCCTGCTGAGCTCCAAGCAGCCTGAACTCTCTTCTCAGGACTTCTGCAAATAGAGGGATTATTTCCCTTTTATTGTATTAGAAGGGGGGTGGAAGGGTGAGCAATTGAGAAACTTCATTATGCACTGAAAGAGGAAATGATTCCAAGAAAAATTTATGTCTCCATATGGGAAAAGCAGAGCTATTTGAGACTCACACTGTGTTCTTCTTCCCCTGCCACTTGCAAAGGCTTTTCATTCCACTTGTACTTCATGTTTCAAGTGGATTATTTCCTTCCATTGATAAGGGGATAATTCAGTTAGGCCTTGCAGATAGTTATTTCTTTGCTCAGAAGGATATTTTGCATGCAAGGATCAAATTTTTCTCATTTTTTTTTTTTAAACACCACCTAGAGCCTGTGGAAATGAGATATATTAGCAAGGGCTGAGTGGCTGATCTCAGGGAGAGTGAGGGGCAAATGAAACCATGCTGGCAGGAAAGCAGCACTGTGCCCAGCCATGAGGACTTGGGGAAGTCAGTGTGTGATAAAGTCATGGTGTGCCACTGCAGGCAGCTCCTCGGGTCCCTCAATCCTCTCTGCTGCTCAGGCAATGCTGCTTTGAAACCAAGGAAACAGTGCAGGACAGACAGCCCAAAAATCCCCCTCCAAAAAACTTCTGTGGCATTTGTTGGGTCCCCAGGACAAAGGGGGAATTGAGAATCTGACTCCATGTTCTTAGAATAATTTATTATTACATCATTTATATTATATTATATTATATTATATTATATTATATTATATTATATTATATTATATTATATTATATTATATTATATTATATTATATTATATTATATTATATTATATTATATTATATTATATTATGATAAATTATATATTTTATATAATATATAATATATAATTTCTATATTATATTATTAATATAGATAATATTTATATATTATATAAAATATATAATTCTATATTGTATTCTATATTATATCATAATCTATATTATATTATATAAAATATATATTTGCTGGGTCCCCAGGATGAAGGAGGAATTGAGAATCTGACTCCATGTTTTTAGAAGGCTAATTTATTATTATATCATTTATATTATATTATATAAAGGAATGCTATACTAAAACTGTACTAAAGAATAGAGAAAGGATACAGACAGAAGGTCACAAAGAATGATAATGAAAACTTGTGACTTCTTCCAGAGTCCCAACACAGCTGATGGTGATTGGTCATTAAGTCAAAACAATTCACATGAAACCAATCAAACAACCACCTGTTGGATAAACAATCTCCAGCCACATTCCAAAGCAGCAAAACAGGGAGAAACAATCAGATAATTATTGTTTTCATTCTTCTCTGAGGCTTCTCATCTTCCCAGGAGAAGAAATCCTGGCAAAGGGATTTTTCAGAAAATATGACAGGGACACACTTCCCTTCTCCCGAGGTTTTGGCTGCTGGGCTGGGTGCCCTGTGCCAGGGGAGATGCCAAAGTGGGGTGGAACAAATGTTGTCACCCAGCACTGGGGGCAGAAATGCTCCTGTCACTCTGTGAACGTCCCGTGGGGACTGCCACAGGAGCAGGGCCTGGTTCTCCTGGTTTGGATCCCTGGGAAGGAGGGGGGAAGTGCTGGCACCAGGCGGCACCTGAACACAGCCAGGGGTGCCAGGTGTGGGTCTGGCCCCTCGATCTGCACGGGGAGATGAAACCCCAGGGCAGGGCTGGGGTCAGGCCCTTTTCCCAGGCACAGTTTGGGTACAGGCTCAGCTTTGGAGCCACTTGAACCCTCTGGCATTTCCAGTCAAGGCCAGAGCTTGGCCTGGGCCCTCAGGGTGGTGGGCACAGACAGTGGCAGCTGCCTGGGCACATCTGGGGCCCTGGGTGGGTTTATCTGAGAGCTAAAGCACAGATTTGACAATGTGGTTGGCAAAGTGTTCCCATGGCTGCTGTCCCCAGAGCCTGAGCCCCACTGCCTGCTTCAAACCCTCCAGGGATGGCCCAGAGGGAAAATCCCAGAGGAGTCAGCCAGGCCTGGTCCTGCTGCTGCCCAGGGATGGATGTGACAGAGCCAGCAGCAGTTTGTCCCTGATTTGTCCTGCTCAGGGACAGATGCGACAGAGCCAGCAGCAGTTTGTCCCTGACTCGGGCCAGGTGTCCCAGCTCCATGGTTCAGTGCGGCCTGAGGCATGAGGGGACAGGAGGGATGGCCCTGTGACACCAGGCACTGTGGCACTGCTGCCACCCCATTACCCAGGGTTTCCTGGAGTGCCAGCCAGGCCTCCCAGCTTGTTCAGCCATGTGGCTCTGTGGATTGGTGTTTTTGGGAGAGCAGAGCTCGTTCATGGCTCCATGGATTGTTGTTTTTGGGAGAGCAGAGCTTATTCATGGCTCTGTGGATTGGTGGTTTTGGGAGAGCAGAGCTTGTTCATGGCTCCATGGATTGGTGTTTCTGGGAGAGCAGAGCTCGTTCATGGCTCCTCCCTGGGAGGAGCAGCTGGGCCTGAGCCCCACTGAGGGCCCAGGGCTGTTTTTTGTAGGGATCTCCCTGCAGTGAGTCAGAACCACTCCAGTGTCCATTGATGGGGTCGCTCACCCCTCTGGCACCACAGGAAGTGCAGATTGACATTCACACCTCACAGTTTAAATGCTCCACACCCTCTGTGTTTTCCTGGTGTTCAGCTGTTGCTGCACCAAGTTTTGAGCCTGATTTGTAGAAGGCTTCAATTAAACACCTCTGAGGACAATCTCTCGTTAGTATGAGACTGCTGCTGTCGTTCTCTTCGGCCCCTCCTGGCTACTTCTCTCTCGATTTGGGTGAATTACAGGAGGTTTTCTGAGCTGCATTCAAATGATGTTGGGTTCAGAGCAGAGCTCGGTGTGAGGGAGGGAAGAGCTGTGGCCTGGAATGTTAATGTGGGATGGCAGCTCCACAGGAGGCACTCACAGTGTGCTCTGCCCGACCTGGGATTGCATCCTGGCTCGTCTCCCTGCCCAAACTGCTTCCCAATGCCATTCTGCAGGTCACCCAGGACATGGGAGCTGTTCCCGACCTCTGGGACACATCAGAGAATTTGTCCTCACTCCCTGAACTCTTCAAAACATTCCTGGCTCGGTGTGAGGTGCTCAGCTCTTCCCATGTGAGGCAGCAAATCCGTGTCAGGAGAGGTGGCCCCAGCTGTGCAGGGCAAGGAAAAGCCAGTCCCCAGTAAAGCCTTTTATACTGGGGGGTCTGGGGTGTTTCCAGGAAGTTCCCAGTCCCTTCACGGGTTGTTTCATGGAATCCTGGAATGGTTTGAGTGGGAAGGGGCTGTAAAATCCATCCAGTTCCTGGGCAGGGACACCTTCCACGGCACCAGGTTGCTAAGGGTGGTCTGGAATAGATTGAATCCCATTGTGAGCACCTAAACCAAACACTGAGAAAGATCCTTTGTAATGAGGGTTTGATGCTTGAGGAGGGCCAAAATGAGAAAAAAAAAATCTGTTAAAAATAAAAAAATTATTCTCTCCTACCACCTAAGAGGACCTGGGTAGATTTGTACAGCTCTCAGGGTCTGGGAGAAGCTCCTGTGTCCCCAAATCTCCTTCACCATGGGAATTAACAATGCAGAGGCATCACCCAGGGTCCTGCTTTCCCGTCCTCACCTCCCTCTCCCTGCAGGTGAATTCTTGGCTGTGTGGGTGTTTCAGAAGGGCCCAAAGCCCCTGAAACCTGAGCTTGGACAGGCTCCAAGCATGTTCAACACAGTGGCATTCATTAGTCTGTTTGACATAAATACTGTTTTCAGGTAAATGTGTTTAACTTAATGAGGCATTTATTTGCGGTAAGAACTCTTTAAGAAGCTCTGTTTTCTTCCAGTGAGCTGAGCTGACGAGGGGATTAATAACAGGCTTGAACAAGCAGGCTAAGAAAATAAATCTACCAAAGTCCTCTGTGCAGGTTGTGAAGGATGCTTGGATTGATCTCAGTAAATGCAATCAGTTCTGACAGGATGGAGGGAAATAAAGCACATTCTCCTTGCCTGCACATCTCCCTCATTCCTGGCAGAGGCTATCTGCTCCCCTGATGCTTCTCTCCCACCCTCAGGAAATGTCTGACCCAAGTACAGCCAGCAGCAGGACAAGGTTCCTCAGGAGCCAGAGGGATCCAGGATTTATTGAATGGAGCAAGGCCTTCCTAGCCACAGAAGGATTTTTCCCAGCCCTTCCACAAGTAAAGGAATTGGGATATTCCCAATGTACAGGGACAAAACCCCAAAGCCCTTCCCATGACAGGGCTGCTCCCTGGCCAGGTGCACTACAGATGCATCCTGTGCTGTGGGATGGCCCTGCTGGAGCAGGGAGCAGCGACCCTGCTGGTCCATTTCTGCCCAGCCCTGTGCTCCAGGATGGCCTGCTGAATAAACAGGGAGCAGGGAGCAGTGACCTGTCGCTGACATCTTTTGTTAAAAATCCTTTCTTAGGATTTTTCCTGCTGGAGCTGAGAAGAAGCTCAGTAACAAATGTAAACAATTATTATCTGCTGCTGTGGAATGCAACAGGTCCACCTGTGATTGGTCTTCTGTAGATGTTTGGATTTACTGACCACTCACGGTGGAGCTGCTCTCGCTCTCTGCCAGAGACAGACCTTTGTTATTCTTTCTATTCTATTCTTAGCTTAGCCAGCTTCTGAAGAAGCTCCTTTCCTTTCTATTCCTATGTAGTATAGTTATAATGTTATATATATATCATAAGATAATAAATCAAGCCTTCTGATAATGGAATCAAGATTCCTGTCTCTTCCATCATCTACAAACCCCTGTGACCACCGTCACAATGACCCTGGCTGGTGGCCCCAGATTGCAAAGCAAGATGTATTCTATTTGCCATCTGCATGGCAGTTGTCTCCTGTTCATGGGCAGCTTTCCTTATCTCTTCCACACCCACTCCTCCCTGCAGGCAGACACCTGCTGATAACAGCTCTGGAATGTCCCTGGAGGGCTGATAAGAACTACAGCATCCCATTGGGAGATGGGAGCCCAGAGGGAGGAGCCAAGCATTCCTACCCGGATAGAATCTGGAGATTCTGGAACACCAGCACGGCTCCTGCACTGCATTGCCCAGAGGAACAGCAGCTGCCTCTTGCCCTGCATCTCCAGAGGCAGAGACTGCACCTTTCTCCAGGATCCCTGCTCCAGCAGAACCAGCCCTGACCCTGCAGGAGGGCTGAGCCACAATTCCAATGGCACTGCTGCCACCAACCTGACCCGCAGGGTGTCAGCTTGGGTTCTGACTCTGGCAGAGTTGTTCTAGTGTACTGCATTGTTCATTTTATTCTTTAATTTTCTTCCCTAGTAAAGAACTGTTATTCTTGCTCCCATATTTTTTTTTGGCCTGAGAGCCCCTTAATTTAAAGTTTATAGCAATTTGAAAGGGGCGGGGGTTTACATTCTCCATTTCAGGGGAGGCTCCTGCCTTCCTTAGCAGACTCCTGTCTGTTCAAACCCAGACACTGGTCCCTTCCAGCCTGGTCCATTCCGTGGTTCCATGGTTCTGTTTTCTATGATGGCATTGCCCAAATAACAACATTAACTCCTCAAGCCTGAAAGGGTTTTCCTTTTCCTTTTATGGTTAAACAGGGAACTGAAGAAACAAACTTGGAGAAAGTTCATGGGCTGAACTCCCCCACCAGGACATCTCCCACTGAGTCTTTTAGGAAATCCAGAATTTTGCAGGAGTCCAGCCAAGAATGATTAAAAAGGGACCAAAACTTTGAAGACATCACAGAGGCCTGGCCTCAAACTAAGGATCTTTGTGGCTGGTGCTGAGAAGGGGAGGGAGGGTGCAGCCAAAATGTCCCTTAGGAGATCTCCCAGCTGCTTTTCTCTGTTTCCAGCTCATTGCCCTGCTCAGTGTGTAAATTTTCCTCCCTTAAAATGTCAGGTTATGTGGAGAGGAATGAGCACAGGGAGGCTGCTTGAGTGTGCACTGGACATCCATAGGCTCCCACAGGGGACCATCAATATTAACACAGGGATGACAGAGATACAGAAACTCCTTGTCCTAAATCGACTCTCAGATAATTTGCCAAATGCAAAAATCATTGAGGTTAATCTGCCATGGGAAAATGTCATCTTTTCTTCCTTACTGAGGCAAAGATTGCTCCATCCTATGGGAATGGTCACCCTGAGGGGTCACAGGGCAGAGCCTCCCCACTGCAGGACTCATGTGAACCCCAAGTGACAGTGAAACATCTGCAGCAAGAGAAATGCCCTCTCCACTGAGGTGCCCTCAACTTGTTTGGTGACATCCTGGGAGGAAAGGCTGGGAGAGCTGGGACTGTTCAGCCTGGAGAAGAGAAGCTTTGGGGTGACCCCATTGTGGCCTCCCAGGGCCTGAAGGGGCTCCAGGAGAGCTGCAGAGGGACTGGGGACAAGGATGGAGGGACAGGAGGCAGGGAATGGCTGCCAGTGGCAGAGGGCAGGGCTGGATGGGATCTTGGCAATTGGGAATTGTTCCCTGGCAGGGTGGGCAGGGGCTGGGCTGGAATTGCCAGAGCAGCTGTGGCTGCCCCTGGAGCCCTGGCAGTGCCCAAGGCCAGGCTGGACATTGGGGCTGGCAGCACCTGGCACAGTGGCAGGTGGCCCTGTCATGGCAGGGGTGGGATGGGGTTTAAGGTCCCTTCCCACCCAAACCATCCTGGGATTCTCTGATTGAGCCACAGAGCTGTGGAGGTATCAGAGAATCCAAGGGTGAACCCTGTGGGATGTGCTGCCAACAGGAGACTGTGGGAAAGGCAGGAAATGCAAGGAGAAAAAAAGTTCTTGGGGAAGATTTGCTGGTACTTCAGCAGGTACAAAATAGCTACATGAGAAACTTCCTGTGTTTCCTCATGTTTTCAAACTCTTCTCCTCCCATCAGGAGATCAGAGCTCACCTCTGCCCCAGTCCTGTGTTCACCTCTCACCAGGAAGGCTCTGGCTTGACCTCCCTTCCCTCTTCCCAGATTTACAGACTCCAAATTCCTCTAAAATAAAGTGAAATATCAGAATCCCCCTGGCTGTGTTTGGCCCCTGGCACTCACCTTTTCCCTGACCTACCTGAATCCAAGTTATTTTCCACCTCGGAGTGCAGCTTTCAGCAAAGCTGCTCCCTGAGACCTCTCTCTTCATTACCTTCCTGTTGCTAATTAGATTTCTGCAGGTTTCTTTCTGCTCAGCAACCCTTAAACATCAACTTCCACATCTTTTGGTCCCTCCTGGGAACCTGCTGGCCACCAGGATTCAATCTGGTGGGTTTGGAAACGTTTCAAACACTGCAGCATGGCCAGGAGTCCATCTGTCAAGTGAGCATCTGTAGCTCACAATTCCAGCTGGTTTGTCCACAGAATATGGGAAATTTAAAATGTGCTGCTGCTTTTTCAGAGCAAGGACAGGATAAAGCCTTCCCTGATCACCTGAAATATGGCTGGAGCTGTCACAGATAAGGGATGGATCAATGCAGGACTCCCTGAATGTTGGGCTGGACAGTTCGTGGATTGATGGGATTTGCATTAGAGAGATAAATAGCACTTCAGGGAGGAGTGGGAATTCTGCTACCAAAAAATAATAAAATATGCTCAAGAAAGCTTTTAGTCTTTCTTGGATGCTTTCCAGCTGAGAATCCCAGTGTTTTTTATGGAGCAAGGCTCTGTCTGACAGAACTGCACCAATCAATGGGAGTGGAGCTGCTGCTGGAGCCCAGTGGGACTTTGGTACCACAACAGCCCCAGGACTGGGGAATTCCTGAAATTTAACACAGAACAGCCCCAGGACTGGGACATTTCTGAAATTTAACACAGAACAGCCCCAGGACTGGGGAATTCCTGAAATTTAACACAGAACAGGCCACAGGACTGGGGGCTGTCCCAGATTGCAAGGCAAGATGTATCCTATCTGCCATCTGCATGACAGCTGTCTTCTGTTCATGGGCAGCTTTCCTTATCTCTTCCACACCCACTCCTCCTGCTGATAACAGCTCTGGAATGTCCCTGCATGGCTGATAAGAACTACAGCATCCCATTGGGAGATGGGAGCCCAGAGGGAGGAGCCAAGCATTCCTACCCGGATAGAATCTGGAGATTCTGGAACACCAGCACGGCTCCTGCACTGCATTGCCCAGAGGAACAGCAGCTGCCTCTTGCCCTGCATCTCCAGAGGCAGAGACTGCACCTTTCTCCAGGATCCCTGCTCCAGCAGAACCAGCCCTGACCCTGCAGGAGGGCTGAGCCACAATTCCAATGGCACTGCTGCCACCAGCCTGACCCACAGGGTGTCAGCTTGGGTTCTGACCCTGGCAGTGTTGGTTTAGTTCACTGCATTATTTTATCCTTTTTTTTTTCTTCCCTAGTAAAGAACTGTTATTTCTGCTCCCATATTTTTTTTGGCCTGAGAGCCCCTTAATTTAAAGTTGATAGCCATTTGGATGGGGACGGGGGCGGTTACATTCTCCCTTTCAGGGGAGGCTGCTGCCTTCCTTAGCAGACACCTGTCTTTCCAAACCAAGACAGGGGCATTTCTGAAATTTAGCACAGACAGGCCACAGGATTGGGGACATTTCAATTTATAACAGATCAGGCTCCAGGAGGAAGGCAACTCTTCAGTTTACCACAGGAGGAGAGCCTGTCCTCGTGTGACCCTGGCCCAAACTCCTGGTGCAGGACTTTGCTCACCCAAGGCAGCCCCTGGTGAGGTCAGAGGGGCCCTGCTGGGGCCCTGCTCAGCCCCAAAGCTTTGCTCCCCCTGGTTAAAACTTCCTAGGAGGAGTTACAAGTGCTCTGTGCTCCCACAAATGAGAGTTGAGATTCTTACAGCAACCCCAATGCTTCAGAATATCCATTTGAAAGCTCCAACCCCCTCCCTGTGCTGGTTGTTTATAGCAAATAGGCCTGTACCTGTATCAATCAGCACAATGCACATTTGGGCAATTTTACCCAGGATTGTGGGAAGGAAAGCATTAATTCAGCAATGGATATTAATGATGGAAAAGAAGCAGCTCCTATTTGCTGCCTCAGTTGCAGACAAAATGCAATTCCTTGCAATGATATTATTCTGGATTACACGCTGAAGCACATTAACATATCCCCCAGTGTTTTGTGATCTCATAATGGAACTTCTATTACCAATCATCCATGAAAGAGACACTATTGTGGGGAAAAAACCCTCACAGAGACTCCAGGCTGAGACAGCAGCACCAGCAGAGCTGGAGCTGCAGCTTTTGCTGGGGTCACCACAGGACACACACGTGGGACAGGGAAAATTGCCCCTCTCCCCTCAGGAGCCTCTTGCTCAGAGGGTGCTGGGAAGGGCTTTGCCTCTGCCCCCCTCTGCTGCAGCAGCTCTGGGATGTCTCTGCATGGAGGGGTTGGTGATCATCCCCCTGGACTGGGGATTTCCACTCTTCCAGGTCCATCTGCAGCAAGGGAGCAGCTCCTGCCCTGCTGGGTGAAATGGCCGTGGGGAACAGGGGATTTGGACAGACTGTGGGGATTTCATTGGTTTGGGACTGAGCTTGAAGTGCCAAACCTGGGCACTGCTCTGCAGCTGCCTCTGGTGGAGCCTGGGGACAAGTCACTGTGACATAAAAGACAGCTGTAACTGGCAGGGAAAGGAGCTCGGTTCAGCCAGAGCTGTTTTCCTTGAAATGTGCTGTGATGCCTCGAGTTACACCCATTTCAGCTGGGCTTAATAAGAATCTTACTGCAGGTTAAACAAATACCAAAGGATCACTGCAGACAAGAATGAACTGCATTGTTAGAACTGTTCTGGAGAAGATAATTACCTCTTACATTGTAAACCTCACACATTTTTTTGTTAATAATCATTGTTTAAATACATTTACTGCCTTATTAAAAATTAACCTTTGAGAAGCATAATTTACTATAGAACACTTGCATATTTGGAAACCCAGAAGGTGGAGAAATCTGCAAGTTAATGAGTCTGATTCTTCTCAGGTCTTGGCCACAGCCTCTCTCCTAGATCTGGGTAATTTGACTTTCTCTTTTGCAATGAGCAGCACCAGAAGCTCTGAGCAGAAGCTGTGATTCTGTTCTGCTCCTTCCCAAAAGGCAGGGACTTCCCAATGCCAAGGACAGCCTTGGTCAGGCAGGAAGGGCCTGGGTACAGCTTCACACCTCTGGCCAGCAGGAGAAGGGGCAGGAAGGGATTTGGGACAGCTCCACAGCCCTGGTCAGCAGGAACAGGGGCAGGAAGGGATTTGGGACAGCTCCACAGCCCTGGTCAGCAGGAACAGGGGCAGGAAGGGATTTGGGACAGCTCTACAGCCCTGGTCAGCAGGAACAGGGGCAGGAAGGGATTTGGGACAGCCCCACAGCCCTGGTCAGCAGGAACAGGGGCAGGAAGGGATTTGGAACAGCTCCACACCTCTGGTCAGCAGGAGAAGGGGCAGGAAGGGATTTGGGACAGCTCCACACTGGCTAATCCTCACCTGGAGGCAGAAGCAAAGCAGGGCTGCAGCCCGTGAGGAATTGCAGCATTAAAGGATCCCTGGGCAGTCGTGGGAGGGGTCCCAGGGGTCTCTGACTGTTTTCCTCTCTGGAACCTGGAACATCCAATGGTAACTTTGTGCCAGGATGTGCCCCAGACCCGCAGAGGCAATGAGCTGATCCCTTCTAACTGTGCCCCCTGTACCAAGTGCAATCCCCTGGAGCCAGCCCAGGGTATCACATCCTGCTCCTGACCCCCCTGTGATATCCATGATCATGGAAAGAGCCAATCCTCCCCTCTGAAGGGAAGGGCTCCTTCCAGGGACTTGTTTTCCCTCCGTTTTCCAGAGCCTGGTGTGGCTGGCACAGCAGTTCCCTCCCAGGGGCACTGCCTGGGCCACTGCAGCCCTCAGATCCAAAGCCCTGGAAGGTGACAAAACCTCTCCAGCTCCATGGGAAGATGGAACCATGGATTTCCCCTGCAGGATCCATGTTCAGCACGAGGTAAATGTGCCAGCAGCAACTGAACTCTGAACATTCCTGCTTGGAGGAGGCTGTCCCTGTCCCTGCAAATGCTGAGTCGTTTTTAATGAAACCCGTTTTTGCCTCAAAACTGCAATTATATTATCAACAGTTAATTATCACCTGTCAAACCGAGCTCACGCTGCTGTGGGGGTTTGGCTGTCCCAGAGTTCTGCAGAGCTGAATTCCTCGGGGCAGGAAGAGGAGCCTGTTTTGTCGGGAGCTGTTGGTGATTGAACTGCTCTGGGGGCTCCTGGGATGGCAGTGGGCTTTGATTTGCTGGGAGATGACAGGCTCAGTGTTCCTGGAGTGGCTCATCTGGAGAGCAGGCAGCACAATGGTGAATATATCCTAATGACTGTTTACATTGTGCTCTCACATCGCTCAGACACATTTTCTCCTCAGGTATTTCATAAACTGTTTGTAGTTGTGGCTCTGTGCTTTATGTGCTGAGGCACCTGGATGTCTCTGAGAGCTGTATTTGAGGGAACAGCTCTTGCTACACCCAAGCTTTCTTCATTTCTTCCAGAGGAGGACAGACATCCTCAGAGCATTTCAACACCTTAGCTCTGTTGCAAACTCAATTTCAGTCCTTTGAATGAGAACCTGAGTTTGGGTGTTCCTCCTGACACTGCTCACATTTCATAACCAGCCTTTTAAAACGGCTTTTCTCCTGCTTTTGGGGAAAAGTGAATGTGGAAAATTGGCAGAAGCATAAATGCTCTTCACTAGGGGAGGGTTGGTTATGAAGGGAAGGGAAGGGAAGGGAAGGGAAGGGAAGGGAAGGGAAGGGAAGGGAAGGGAAGGGAAGGGAAGGGAAGGGAAGGGAAGGGAAGGGAAGGGAAGGGAAGGGAAGGGAAGGGAAGGGAGCTCTCCATTATGGACATACCCCCTGGCAGAGCAGACATTTCCCACAGGGATGTGCTGAGCTCTAGGCCAGAGTCGATGTCCCCACATGCACTCTGACCCCAAATCCACCTTTGGTGCTTCTCACTGAGCAACAGATCAGCACCACGATCTCTGCAGCAGCTGGTGCTGTCCCACATCCCACAATAAGGCAATAAAGGCAGAAGAAACCCATAAAATATCGCACAGTTACATTACAGGCTCTGCAAATCACCCTCCTCCTGCCGGAGTGCACCCAGCGGAGGATATTTTCTCTTTCCTTTGGCAGCGTTTCTTTCTTGCTGGCCCACAGCTCCCTTTGTCCACCTGCAGCCATTGAAGTGAAGGATTTTTGCAGCTCGCATCTGCTAAGTACCTGCTCATTAACCAGCTGACACTCCCACTCTGCCGGGCAGGAATTTCTTTATCTGCCGTGATTAAAGGGAGCAGCACTTGGGAGACGCACCCATAAATTGTTGCATTCATTTGAGTTCGTGAGCACAATGGACAGATCGCGGCTGAGGCTGGCACAATAAAACTGCCACCAGGTATTGATGGAAGTGCCATCCCCCATCAGCAGGGCTCAAAGGCGCTGTATCTGTGTTAGCACAGCCGCCGATAAACGCAGGAGTTAGGGAGGGGACGTTTAGGGACTGAAATGCATTGTTGGGGACTGAAATCCATTGTGGGGGACTGAAACCCATTCTCCCTCAGCTGCGGAGGGGAATCAGGAGCTGCCTGCCCCGATTTGTGGTGCTGCAGACCCCCAGCTCCTCCCCAGGCTGTTTGTTATCCCCCAGCCAGGCCGAGCATGGTGCCACCACAGCCGGGGTGACCCAGGCGTCCCTCTGGTGCCAGCCCTGAGTGCCCCTGGGCAGTGCCCAGGCCAAGCTGGGCACAGCGAGACCACAGCACTGGAGCAGTTTGAGAGCTTTCCTTGGGGACAAAATGAAGGATATCAGTGTCTGTGGGGCCAGCCCAGGCAGCACTGGGTGGGCCCCGTGGTCACTGCCAGGGGTGTCTCCTCTCTTTTTGTCCTGCTGGGTTTCCAGGGACTGCACAGGGAATTAAACCTGCACAAGGAAGTAAACCTGTACAGGAAATTAAACCTGTGCAGGGAATTAAAGCTGCACGAGGAATTAAAGCTGCACCCAGCCTGACGGCTCCAGAGGAGACCCCAAACCCTCCTCTTGGAGAAGCAGGGAGATCCATGGAATCACTGAACCATTCAAGGTCCCCAAATCCTCCCACCCAGCCCCACCACCGTGGTCACCACTGACCACGTTCCCAAGTGCCACACCCACGTTGTTTGAGCACTCCCAGGGATGGAATCCCACCAGTTCCCTGCACAGTTGTGAGAGTCTGCCCGAATTTTCCCTCATCTGCCTCACAATCGTCCTTTGAGGATCACTGAAGAGAAGACCCCCCTGTCTTCTGTGTAGGAGAAAGTCACACACCAACAAGGCCCTGAGACCTGAGAGCACAGTGTTATTTGTTTTCACAGGTGTTGTTTGCTGCATGCTAAGAAGGGGGCACTGTGCCCTTTTTGCAACAGCAGCCTTGGGAGCTGCCCCACCTCTAGGCCTGGCCGGGTTTCTCCTGGGTTCAGGTGGTCTCCCACAGAACACCCTCACCTGTTTTACACCCACTGTGACAGACAGACTGAGATGGAAGGAGCCTCTCCATCAAGGACTGAGCCATGGAACCCCCATGTGAAAAGGCCCCTCTGTTCCTTCCAAGGACTGGGACTGAACCCCCAGCCTGGGGGAGGTGTGTGGGGCTGACCAAAGTGAGATGTTTGCTTGCAGGTTGTGACCACTTGGCCACGAAGACAATGGCTCTCGTTCACTGCTGAGAACATGGACTACCTGTCACATCTATTCCTTATTGTATGTTTCCCCCCCACCCCTTACAATTTTCAATAGAGTTATCATAATAAAAACCTCTGGGTTAGCTAGAGATTTTGAGATCTCCCCAGTGTAACAGGTGGATCCTCGACTGGACTGGACCAAAGGAATTTGTCTCTATGTTTGGTAGCTCTACCCCCTCTTTCTCTCTCTTTCTCTTTTTTCTCTCTCTTTCTCTATTTTCTCTCTCTTTCTCTATCTTTTCCTCTCCCTTAATCCCTCTATCGCATTTTGCTGTGGTCATTCAATAAAGGTGCATTTGTTTAGATTATTACTGCAAACCCCCTGTACCGTGTTGGTTTTTGCACCCTGAGTTCAACCCACGAACCATCACGAACCCCGTTCGTAAGGATGGATCATGACAACAGTCTGTCCTGGCGATTTCCAACCACTCTGTTGGGAAATATTCCTTCACATCTCATCTAAACCTCCCCTGGAGCACCTTGAAGCCGTTCCCTGCCATCCTGGGCTGCTGCATTTCCTTTGCTGAGCCCTGGATGAACCAGGGGGGTCCAAGCAGCCCCTGGCCAAGGCTGGGAGCTCAGAGCAGCTCCTGGGGCTCTCCAAGCATTCATCACTCGTGCAGAGGCTGGAGCAGCCCCTCACTCACTGGGATGCTTTTCTGGCTGTTTCTGTTCATGCACAACTCATTTAGAATAAACTTCCTATGTGAGAACTTTCGCTCCAGACTGGAGCTGTCCACACTAAACAATGACAAAGTGGGAAGAAAAACAGGAGAGAAACAGAGCAGCATGAGAATGGAAAGCACTGAACTCCAGGCAGCTCACGCTTATTTTTCATAATTCCAGATCAACGCCAGCATCTCCAATTTTCTGCATTGTGCTGTAATTTCCCTTAATGCTGAATTAGGTCCTAATCATTTGTATAATTTAAAATATTATTTCTTTGGGTGAGTGCAAAAGGTTCAGCAGGGTATTTTGGGATTTTTTTTCTTTTTCTCTGGAATGGTTGTATGAAAATTATGCCTTTATAGGAGCATCCTTTACTTTAAAAAGGAGGGGAGGAACATTATTACTTACACAGAGGGCTAATGGGAGTGTAGCTATTCAGGCAATTTACTTTTTAACTGAGGATTACATTAAATACTTCCATTGTGGTGCCCAATCCCAATCACTCCTCCACACCTGCTCTCCCACAGGTGTTGGCACTGAAGTTTTGTTCCAGTCACTTCTCCCAGCTAAAATAAAGCCCTCCAAGAGCAGCCATCACCACACTGAGTGAAATTCTCTGCCTGGAAACTGCTGTAATTGAAAATCCTGCAGCCTCTGAGAAGCCAGCCCTGTATTCCTTTAGATGTTCTGCCCAGCCAGTGAATCATGATTTTAGAGGGTTAAGATTTTAGCTGAGGCTTAGAACCAACTCATACTGAATTTAGATACACCAATGATAGGTTAATTATTATTAGATGCTTAAGCTAAACCTAATTGTTATTTTATGAGCTCATTTGTAGAAGGAAGTGGAGGAAGTGAACCATTGTAGGAACATACTGAAACCAGTAGAACAATGTCCAGCACCTGGGCTCTGTCAATCCATCACAAAGCAGGGGGCCTTGGATCATGCCAGAGGGTCACAGAGATCTGATGAAGACTTTCCTGACTTCATCCCTTGTCACGGACATATTTTCTGAAAAATCCTTTGTTAGGATTTTTTCTCCTGAGAAGCTGAGAGGCCTCAGAAATTAAATGTAAACAATAATTATCTGCTGCTGTGGAATGCAGCAAGTGCATCTGTGATTGGTCTCATGTGGTTGTTTTTAATTAATGGCCAATCACAGTCAGCTGGCTCGGACTCTCCGGTCAGTCACAAGATTTTATTATCATTCCATTCCATTCCTTCCTTAGCTGGCCTTCTGATGAACTCCTTTCTTCTATTCTTTTAGTATAGTTTTAGTATATAATTTTCTTTTAATACTATATATATCATAAAATAATAAATCAATCTTCTGAAACATGGAGTCAAGATTCTCATCTCTTCCCTCGTCCTGGGACCCCTGTGAACACCACCACAATCCCTGGAACCACTGGCCAGGGATTGGAGACCACCCACCCAATTCAAGAGAAGAATTGTGCATGCACGAAGGACTAATAACCTCATTTTAATACAGAGTGGGATGGGAGGTGCTGGGGTTGTGCATATGTATTATTTTGGAAATAAAGAGAAGGCGAAAATCCTTGTGTGTTGCAGTCACACATTTTGGCAATGATCCCCTTATGCTGCCCGCCAGAGTAATAAACATCCCTGATGTCTATTACACTTATAAAGTTTATAAAATTATAAACTTATTATAAATTTATAAACTTATTATAAAATTATAAACTTTATAAACTTTATAAACTTATAAACATATAAACATTTATAAACTTTCTGACTTTGACTAGTTGGAGAGCCTTTGTCTGTGATTTTCGGGTTTAACGATTCAATTGGCGAGCGAGGCAGGAGCTGGGATGTCCCAGAGCTGTCTGAGCAGGGGCTGCACGCTGGGTTTCACCCCAGGGACTCTGGATAACCAGAAATGGGGGAGGCTTTGCACACCCAGCATCCCCAGAGCAGCACAGAGAGCTCTGCAAGTGCCAGCTCTGGGTGAGCTCCAAGGATGGGAGCTGTGGGAAGGTTTCCATTTATCAATCCCAGGCATTTTTCAGTGAATTCTTTAGCACTGCCACGATTTCATTCCCCCAGCCTGTCACTTCATGCTGCTCCAGAAAAAGTGAGAGAGGCTCCTGCAGGTTGGAGCCACCAGGAATGGAAATATCCACTCCAGTTTTTCCTGCCTTTAATGCCCATGGATTGAAGGAATGGGGAAAATCCCACCAAGGATGGGCCTTACCCAACCTGCTGCTTAAAGGAGGTTTGCCTGCCCCAGGGATGTGCTGAGGCACGCCTTCTGCTCTGAAATCCAGGATTTCTCATCCCCAGAGCATTGGGAAGGCCCTGCCCAGCACTGATGGACTCTCAGAAGCAGCTCTGGAGGTGGCACCTCCTGCTTTGTGGCTGTGGCTCACCTGGCAAAGTGTGGGAGCTGGGAAGGAGCTCATCCATGAACCTGCAGCATCCCACCCATCCTGGTGTTCCAAGAGAAAAGGGATCTCCCTCACCTGCCCTGAGCTTTCCCTGGAGCTGTTCAAGGCACCTCAGGGCAGCCAAATGCCCGATCCCTCCCTCATCTTTTGGAATAAAGAGCATTTTTTCCCTGTTTTACAAGTTTGGGAACAGCCACAGAAATCACAGGAATTGGATTCCTCACCTTTTTCTTCTTCTGGGGCATGATTTCTTCTCCACAGCTCAGCAGGATTTTTATTTTTTTTATAAAGTGTAAACAAAATGCTGAGAGAGGATAAAAATCCCCCAGGAGTGAGCCCAAGCAGGGCACCAAACATCACTGATTCCATTTGGGCTGCGGATAAACTCCAACCTCATTTCTTATCTGGAAAGTTGCACTAATCCACCTTGGAGCCAACAATTCCAGTGGGGTAAGACCCTGGAATCAAAGGCACTCTGAGGATTTACACCAGCTCAAACCCACAGCAGACATGAGGTAATTGCAGTGAGAAGGGAATCAAAGAAATGCCTCTTTTTTTTTTTGTGCTGACAACTTTAAAACCACGCTTTTCATGTGTGAAATGGAAGATTTGTATAATTGCTCATCCTTTGAACTCGGGTTTATTAAAACTGTGACATGCACATTAAAATGAGATTATAGAGGAAGGGAGGAGAAACACAGAGGGAGTAATTGCCACACAATGCAGGGACTGGGCAGGGAGCAGCCGGGTTTGGGGGCAGGGCTGCTGAGCAGGAGATGCAGGGCTGGGATAAAGTTCCTCTGAGGGCACAGGGAAATTGGAGGTTTTAGTGTCGGGTTCCTACATCAGCCCCTGCCAACAGCCTCCTGCCAGAGGAGCCAGAGCCCAGCCTGACCCCAGGATTTTGGGGGTTTGGTGCAGTCAGCTCCTGGTGACAGACCTGGGAACATCCCCTGAGGCTGCCAAGGCCCAGCTCAGGAGTCACTGCCCCTAGCCAGGGGGTCATGGTGACAAGGGCATGTCCCCACAGCCCAGCCCCTGGTGACAGGGGCACAGGAGTGTCCCCACAGCCCCTGGTGACAGCAGACACAGGAGTGTCCCCACAGCCCCTGGTGACAGCACAGCAGACACAGGAGTGTCCCCACAGCCCCTGGTGACAGCACAGCAGACACAGGAGTGTTCCCACAGCTCCTGGTGACAGCACAGAAGGCACAGGGATGTCCCCCACGGACCCTGGTGACAGTACAGCAGACACAGGGATGTCCCCACGGCCCCTGGTGACAGCACAGAAGGCACAGGGGTGTTCCCACAGCCCCTGGTGACAGCACAGAAGGCACAGGGGTGTCCCCCACGGCCCAGCCCAGCTCTCCCAGAGCTCCCTGACTCCCAGCAAGGCTGGGAAGCTCCGGGTGGGAGCAGCTCAGCAGGGCTGGGAGATGAGGAGCTGGAGAAGGGCAAGGACCAGGCTCCAGGCACAGCTGAACCTGCTCTGTGTGTCAGTCTGTCTGTCTGTCTGTCTGTCTGCAGCCTCAGCTCCACAGGAAGCAGGGATTCACCCCTCCTAAGGTCATGGAACATTTTTGGGCCCCTCAGGGCCATGGAGAAGTCTGGTTCCTTTAAAGACTGGGTCTGGGTCTCTCCAAGGACACCCCTCTGCTGAGAGCCCTCTTGAGGCAGCTCTGGGCCCCTCAGCAAAGGACACAGAGGGGCTGGAGTGAGTTCAGGAAAGGGAATGGAGCTGGGAAGGGGCTCAGCCTGGAGCAAAGGAGGCTCAGGGGGGACCCTGTGGCTCTGCATAGCTCCTGCCAGGAGGGGACAGGGGGGTCAGGCTTGGGATCCCACCCAAAACCTCAATCCTGGCCCCACAGCTGCTTCCCAGTGAGGAGTAAAAAGATGCAAGGTGAATTTGGTGCAAGCAAAAGAAAACATGCCAGGGTGGTTTGGGCTTTGGGCTCTGTGCTGCAGGGATGGCAGGGTGAGACCTGCAAGGATCAGCTGGGGATGGTGCTGGGACAGCCTGGCCATTGCTGCAGTCACCCTCATTATTGCTGCACAGAATGGGATGGAGACAGAAAAATGAGAAGAAAGTGTTTAAATGACAAGCTCTTTCTTTAATTTGAAGTTGCTGTAAATCCCATCTCTCTGGATTTACATGGCTTATGAACAGCGTGTGCCACGGAGCGGAACAAAAGCACTGAACACTGGGGATAAATCCTGATTCATGCCCAGCAGGGTGAATCCTGCTGCTGGGCTGGCAGGGCTGGAGCCCTGTGGCACCTCTGAGAACCAAGATGGGGACAGGCACCAGGGAAAAATGGGGAGGAAAAGCCAAGCCCTGCTGCAAGGCACAGCAGCTGGCAGCCCTTTATTGTGGGAAATCCAGAACTCCTGCACAACTGACAAATATGATCCAGCAGAAGCCTTTACTGTTCACATTACACACATATTTATAGACTCTACAAACTGCTAAGTACACTCTGCTTGATTGGTGCCTTTGCCTTGCTCTCTGTTTTGTGCCTGCATTTCTCACAGTGTGTGATTGGTTACAGTGCAGGTGTTTCACAGCCCTCTGTTATCCTGTTCTTGGGGTCTTGGTATTTGGTTTCTCAGCCTCTTCTTTCTTCATTTGCACAATTTATGTCCCAACAGCCTTGAGGAATCCCTGAGGCTTTGATAGCAAACTCAGGAGCAGGCTGGCAGTGCCCACTGTGGCCTAACCCTGCAAATCCACTGCAGCAGCCCCTCCAGCTGAGGGGTTTCTGTGCCCTCTGGGACCCCCCCTCCTTTCCCAGCTCGGGCAGGGGCAGCCAGGAGCTGCAGGGATGTGCTGGGCTGGCTCTGCAGAGAGGGGGCAGAGAAGGAGGAGGAATGGGGAGGGCAGTGCTGGGGCAGAGGTGTCAAACGGCCCCAAAGACATGGCTGGGCCAGGAAAGGGAAGGGGACACAAAGGAATTCAGCCTAGAGCAGAGAAAAAACTCTGGGGTGACCCCATTGAAGCCTCCCAGGGCCTGAAGGAGCCACAGGGAAGTGGAGAAAGACTTTGGAAAAGGGCCTGGAGGGACAGGACACGGGGAATGGCTGCCAGTGGCAGAGGGCAGGGCTGGATGGGATCTTGGCAATTGGGAATTGTTCCCTGGCAGGGTGGGCAGGGGCTGGGCTGGAATTGCCAGAGCAGCTGTGGCTGCCCCTGGAGCCCTGACAGTGCCCAAGGCCAGGCTGGACATTGGGGCTGGCAGCACCTGGCACAGTGGCAGGTGGCCCTGCCGTCCCTCCCAGCCCAAACCACTGTGGCACCCTGGGATTCTCAATTATCCATTCTGGATAACAGAAATATCTGCTCGATTTTTCCCTCACATCAGCTCTCCTGAAGACCAATTTCCATTTTCAAATCCCTTGGGTTGAGTCTCCCCTTCCCACTTTGCCCAAGTGGGAGCTGCAGCCAGCAGGGTCCTGTCCTTGCCATGAGAGCTGTGGGGGCACCAGGCACCCAACATTCCCAGGGGGTGTTTGAGGGGTGTGGAAGTTGTAGCACAACAGAAAATGTTCCTGGGTTTCCATCCTTGTCTTGTAATTCCAGCCCCAGCTCAAGTTCCCAGGAAGAATTTTTTCCCTCCTTCCAGCCCCAGCTGATCACAGACACAAACCCAAAGCTTCTGTATCAGTGACTCACAAAAGACCCTGATCTTTGGGGTTTTTTCTCCCAAAATGAACACAGAAACCAACACCAGGATGTTTGCTGCACCCTGGTGTGGTTATCAATTGTTGCAGTGTTGTTGTGAGTCCCCAGGACAAGGTGAGAGATGAATCTGACTCCATATTTCTTAGAAGGTTGATATGTTATGTTATGTTATGTTATGTTATGTTATGTTATGTTATGTTATGTTATGTTATATTATGTTATATTATATTATATTAATATGCTAAAACTATACTAAAGAAAGAGAAAGGACACATCAGAAGGCTGGAAAAGAATGAATAATAAAAACCTGCCACTGACCAGAGTCCAACACAGGTGGACTGGGATTGGTCATTAAGTTTAAACAATTCACATGGAACCAACCAAGGATGCACCTGTTGGTTAAACAGCCTCCAGAGCACATTCCAAGCAATCAGATAATTATTGTTTACATTTCATTTCTGAGGCTTCTCAGCTTCTCAGGAGAAAAATCCTGGCGAAGAGATTTTTCATAAAATATCACAGTGACACCCAGGATCTTTACCTTTCCTCAAATAATACCATTCATTTCATTCATTAATATCACTGATTATATTCCATAAGAAGAAGACTTTTCTTACTGAAATTGTCCCACAAAGTGACATTTCCCAAACAGAAAAGCACCTGGAATAAAATGGAAATGGAGAGGGAGAAACCCCCCCCACCACATCCAAAACTCCTCCTGAGGATCTCCCAACGTGGCACCATTTCTCCATTTATCCAGCACATGGAGGGCTGTCCTGGCCCTGTGGGATTTCAGAGGGATCATTTGGAATCCAGTTCCCTGGGACATCCTGCAGCCAGCCAGGAACGGGGCAGGGCTCTGTGGGGTGCCCCTCCCTGCACCTGGGAAATGGCAAAACCAAAGATCATTCTGCCCTGGCATCAATTTCCTCTTTGTTCTCTTTCTAAACATTTCTCCTGTCAAAAAAAGAATATTCTGTGCATTCATCCCACAGGTGATTTAGGATATTTTTGGGAACATCATTTTCTCCATGCAACAATTTGGTGTTTCTTTGTTATTCTTTCTTCCACGTCAGATAATTTTCTGCGTGTTTTGTGCATCTTCAATGTGGCTGGGGAGATGCTGGAGGAGCTTTTCTGCTGAGGAAAGGCTGAGAGAGCTGGGGCTGCTCCCCCTGAGAGGGGCATCAGTGATGGGCACAAATCCCTTCAGTGGTGCCCTGTAAGAGCCTGAATGAGAGATGTGGGGCTGCAGGCAGCTCTCCAAAATGCAGTTTATCGTATCCAAAATGCAGTTTATTGTATCCAAAATGCAGTTTATTGTATCCAAAATGCAGTTTATCGTATCCAAAATGCAGTTTATCATATCCAAAATGCAGTTTGTTGTATCCAAGATGTCACAGCAGTCCAGGGTTGTGGGTGACAGAGCTGTGCCCACAGCTGTCAGCTCCAGCTGCAGGCAGGCCTGGACACCCTTTGGTTTTGGTTACAGTGCATTATAGACTTTTCTTTGCTGAGCATCTCAATACAGCAGAACCAATCTATACCTTAACTATTATCAATAGCCTATCATAACTCCTATAATTACCATATTCATGTTGCTGTTCTCCAATCACTCACAGTCAGTACATCACAGTTTAAGCTAGAAGTTGTTTTTCAGTTTTCTTGCAGTATAAAATTCTGAGCCCTTTTTTCTACTTGCCACATTGGCAGGCTTGTTTGCCTGTGCTCTCTTTCTGCTTGGTAAAAACATCTTCTTGTTTGGGGTGGGTTTATCCTTTGCTCTAAGCCATAAAAACCCCTTCTAACTAACACACCCTTTGCCTCCTTGGTTATCCAGTAAGACTGGCTCAGCAATTCTTTTCTTCTATATCAAAACTTGCTTCCATCTCTATTCCTTCTTCAGATTCTCCATTCGAAAATCTTTCTGCCAAGCACACACATATCTGTGAGACTTTCTTGTCAGACTTTCATCCTTCCCAACAGTGCCCAGCACCAGGGGCATGAACTGAAACGTGGCATGTTCCAGCTGGAAATGAGCAGAAATCCCTTTATTTTGGGCATAGCAGAGCCTTGGAGGAGGCTGCCTGGAGAAGGAGTGGAGCCACCTCAGAGCCCTCGTGCTGCAGGTAGGGATGGGCTGGGACCAGGGCATTCCAACCCCATCCAGCCTGGAATTCTGTGCCATGGCCACGTTTTACACTCTGTTCTCACTGATGCTGTCATCAGTCCTGTTATTTGATAGATATTTTCTTCTTCTTTAACCCTTTTGCCCTGAATGTGGACTATAAAAAGAAGCGTTGTAATTTTCCCTTTTTTTCCCTGAAAAATTGTTCTGAGAAGCAAAATCATTGTTATTATGACTAAATGTCCTTGCTCTTTTTATGTTAAAAAAAATCAAATCTTTAACAATAGCAGGGAGGGTGGAGAGAGGGCAAAATTGCATTACTCTACAAAGTGGCTTTGGTATTTTAGCACGCTGATTTTCCAGGAGAAAAGCTTTGGGGATCATATCAAATGAATTTTGCCATCAGAGTAAGAGATTTGTCTTCAGATGGGGAAAATATATTTTAATTTGACAGAGGGCTTCGAGGGACTGTGACAGAACCACAGTACTCATTTTGCTGGCAGGGATGATCAGGAATTGGAGAAAAACACATTTCTGCAGGAGAACACTGCTGGGGAGCTTTGGGCACAGCCAGGAGTTGGTGAAGGGACATTTTCCTGCTGGTGAAGCTCTGGATCACCATTCCTGGTTGGAATGGTGACAGAGACACAAGGGAATTCAGCCTTGTGCCTGTTCAAACATGGGGAGCAGTAACAGGAGAGTCCTTGTACACAGGGATGAATATTAGACAGGGATGAATATTGGACAGGGATGAATATTAGACAGGGATGAATATTAGACAGGGATGAATATTGGACAGGGATGAATATTAGACAGGGATGAATATTGGACAGGGATGAATATTAGAAGCCACCAAAACTTTTTGGCACCGTCAAGAAGTGGTTTGGGGGTGGTTTGAGTTGCTTGCTCCCAGCCAAGCAGCTGGGTGGGTTTGGAGGTGGGAGAGGAGAAGGATTCTCCCCTTTCCCATGTCCTGCTGGAAATGAAGGACACTTCTCCAGGCTGCTGCTGCCCTGGTGACAGGGACACGTCCCCTCCCTGTTTCAATGAATGTTGGCAGGTACAGAAAGCTGGGATGGAAATTCCCCTTCCAGCTGGCTCCATCCCTCTCTAGAGCTGCTGTTTTCTTTGCTGTTTTTCCCCAGTTTCAATTTCCCCCCATCTCTCCCTTTCCCCTTCCTTTTTAGTGCTTTAAAGCTGAGTTGATTCTCTGCTTCTGCTCCCAACTCATTTGGAGAGGGAATGAGAAGAGCATGGGTTCGTTTGCTGAATCTTTTTAACAAACTTCTCATTGCTTTGAGGAGCTGAGAGTGATAAATCACAGCCTCCATCATTGTGGGTTCTGACAGCAACATGGAAATATTTTTAAACAAAGGAAACAAAAATTACATCTTTATCTAATGAATAAACAAAGAATCAAAAATTACATCTTTATCTAATGAATAAATCACCCTTGGTGCAGAAACAGCCCAGGCAGGGCTTCACCATGGCAATGCAGGCATATTTACAGTACCTGGGCCAGAGAACCACAGCCTGATCCCTGAATCCTTAAATCCCAACCTGAACACCAAATCCTTAAATCACACCCTGATCCCTGAATCCTTAAATCACAGCCTGATCACTGAATCCTAAAACCACAGCCTGGTCCCTGAATCCTTAAATCCCAACCTGATCCCTGAATCCTCATCTCCAGCACCCCAGAGCAGGGATGAGAGAACAGCAAATATTTCAAACTCAGCAGCATCGCTGGGACTTCCTGGGCATCTGAAAATGGAGATCTCTGACACTTCCAGCTGAAACTTCCAGGCTGAACATTGCCTCCAGGGTTGGAAGGGACATCCCATCCCATCCCATCCCATCCCATCCCACCCCATCCCATCCCAGCTGATGCCTTGAGAGGCTGTGTAGAACAGAGGCTGGACAGTGTTAAAGGAATAAAGTAGGGATTTATTAAAAGGCTTCCTTCAAAGGACACACCTTGGGCAGTACAAGAGCCTGGCCGAGGGTACACCCAAGATGGACTGTGGGTCACAAGTTTTCACACTTCTGTAAGTTTTGGTCTGTTTCCATGTTGGGGTTAATTGTCCAATTACAGTCCCATCCTCCCAGTTTGCTCCCCTCAGGTTGCTGTTGTTTGCACTTTCTGGGCCTGAAGCTGCAGCTTGGTGGAGGGAAGGTGTCCTTGGTTCTGGGGCTGGAAAAGGATTGCTCTGACCAAACTGTGAGGAGAACTTGCTGACACTTTATATGGAGTTCAGAGTTACACACTAATGCAGTACAGAATCCGGAAAATAAGAAAGCTCAAACTTAAGGCATCACAGAGACACCTCCCACTGTGCCAGGTGCTGCCAGCCCCAATGTCCAGCCTGGCCTTGGGCACTGCCAGGGCTCCAGGGGCAGCCACAGCTGCTCTGGCAATTCCAGCCCAGCCCCTGCCCACCCTGCCAGGGAACAATTCCCAATTGCCAAGATCCCATCCAGCCCTGCCCTCTGCCACTGGCAGCCATTCCCTGCCTCCTGTCCCTCCATCCTTGTCCATGATTCCCACCAGCCCAGCCCTGCCTGGGAGCAGCAGGGGCTCATCCCAGAGGAGGAGGAATTCACCATTATTGAAGAATTCACCATTACTGAGTAATTCACCATTTCTGAGGAAAGGAAGAGCCAGGAGGAGCTGCTGTGATCTGCTCCATGGAGAAGTTGCAGTCCCAGACAGAAGAGCTGCCATGGTCCTGTTCCACTCACCAGGAGTGAAGCAGGTGGAGAACAGGGCGTGCCCAGGGCTGAGGGAGAGGTGGGAGCTCAGGGAGATGCCCCAGCCCCCCCTTGGGTGATGAGGTCTCTGCTGTCAAGATGACCCCGAGGTGTTGGAAAGTCTCTTTCACCCAGCCCTGAGGCCAAAGAAGAAGACAGGATTCCATGGCTCCCGTTCTCAAGGTTGTTTATTTTTTATCTATCACATTCTTTCTCTGGCCTGCTGAGGTCTGTCCAGCAGGTTGGTTTGTGTCACACTGACCAGCTTGGGGCAGTGTTATCTTTTTATACTAAGAACTACCTGTACTTTATTTACAATAATTTTCCAATACCTGTCACCCATGTTAGACAGTCTGTCTCTACTCTAAACCAATCCAGAAGTGCCACCATCACAGCAGAAGACAGAGGACATGAAAAAAGAGAAGAAGGACAGGACACACCCAGATTCCTCTGTCTTGTCTCCTGAACCCCCATTCAAAATCCCCAAAATTCAACATTTTCACCCAGTAATAAATTATCATTCCACTCAAACTCTTACGGCTTGTAACTTCTCACACAAAGTTGGGAATTGTTTCCATGGGCTAAAATCAAAGGCACAGGTGTCTGTGACCCCATGCCAAGGTCTCTGAGCCCCCTGCCAGGGTCTCAGGTCCTCCAGGGCAGCCAAAGCAATGTCCTGGGTTTGGACACTTGGGGAGGTTACCCTGGCAGCCTGGTGTCTCCTCAGCCAGGGTGGAAGGGAAGCTGCAGATCAGTGTCTGCCCCGTTATCCCACTGAATTCCCATGTGGAAACCTGTGGAATATGAAGTGAGAGTTCAGGAGACCAGGTGAGCCTCTGGAATGTATGCTGGGCAATAATTAGCTAATTAACAGTCTCCTGCTTGGCTGCAGGGAATGTGCAATCCATTCCCCATGGAATGGGGAGTACTGAACCTGTAATGGATCCCAAACTCTCCCCTTCACTGTCAGACACAGGTGAGCAAGGGGAGCTGGCTTAGAGCTCAGAGCTTGTGTCAGACCCCAGAGGTGACTGAGAGCTCTTCTCCAGCCAGAAACAGTCTGGGGTTCTCTGAACGAGGCCTTCAGGCAGCATTAAAGGGCTTTTCTGTCCATGTCCAAGTGTCCAGGGCCAGGTTGGACAGGGCTTGGAGCAGCCTGGGACAGTGGAAGGTGTCCCTGGCCCGGGTGGGCTTTAGAGTCTCTTCCAACCCGAACCATCCCGGGATTCCCTGGCAGCAGCCAAGATCCTTGGATGTGATTGTCTCTGTGTGTTGTGGGGTCTGAAACCACCGATCAGTGTTCCCCTATAAACAGAGAACAATGGATCATCCCAGAACAGCCCCCTGTAATATCAATGACAGCGAATTGGTGCCCCCATCCCTCCCCTCACGTTCATCACTGCTCTGGCACAGTGACACCGGTGACAAAGCCATCAGTTACTGCTGCTGCTCCCCGGCTCCCCCGGGCCTCCCAGCAATGCCTCAGGAATGATTAATTAAAGGGAAAAACAAAAGACAGTAACTTAATTCAGAGACACAACAGCTTTAGCAATGGAGTCGTGTTATTTGTCTATTTTTTAATGTAGTTCTTGCAGAAACTCTTCATTTTCATACGAATGCAGCAGGGAAACGTCCCCGTGTGTGCCACTGGGACCAGGATAATTAATGGATCTAATGTGAAAGTTTAAGGTTCATTAGGTTTGGAATTCCGGCAGGTTTTTAATCAAGCATGTTCCAGCAAATCATTAAAAGCTAAACACAATTTGTAAAATCCTGCGGTGCTGGGAGCTGGCTGAGGGCAGGGACGGTGGCACTTCTGCCACCTGTCACATCAGGCAGGACAGACAGGTGACACAAGCCGTGTGTCCTTGGCAGGGAGCAGAGGGAGCTGGGACGGGGCCGATTTCCCGATAATGGTGACAATTAAGGGACAGCCAAGTCAAAGTCAGCGGTGGCAGGGTGATGTCCCCTGCCTGCCATTAGCATGTCACTCATCACAAGGTGTTAATTATGGTACAACGGGCCTGTGGCAGCTCGGGCCATGGGAGATTCCCGGAATTCCCGATCCCAGCAGGATGGAGAGGCTGAGCAGGATCTGCTGTCCCCAGCCACACCCTGGGAATGAGGCACCGAGGGACCCCAGTGACCCCTCAGACCCAGCACGGTGCCCTCAATGAGGCCAGCATGTCCCGAGATGAAGGGTTTGGTCATTCCTCACTGATAAATGCCTGGGATCCCAAAGAAAACAGCTCCAGGAGCAGCTGTACCACCCCTGTGTGGCACTGAGGGGGACTCTGAGGGAGGTTTGGGACAGGATACAAACCCACAGCTCCTAAAGGATCCTAAAGACACAAACAGTGAGGAATTCTGTCTCCCAAAATACCCGTGGGCATGTGGGAAACCTTCAGCAGAGCCCTGATGAACCAGACTCCCACTGCCCTCCCAGTCATCCCTCCCTGTGTTCTCTGCACTGTATTCCTTAAGTTTCCTTTAACCTTACTAGGTTTTCTTCCCCATTTTCTTGTCCCTTTTCTCTTTTCTTTAAATGAAGATAGGCTGGTCAGTGTCAGATTAGGACTGTCAGGAAAATGAATCCACAAACACCAGAGGTTTATGTCCAAAAAGGAGACAGAGGAGTCCTGGAACTTTATTCCAATCAAGGCAGAGGCCATGGGGCATCCCCTGGGGTCTCTCCAGTTTTTGGAGGATGCAGCCTCCTTTTTATCCCAATTTCCAGCTGCATTTCCCTTCTCTCTTTCCCCATTGCTGAGGTACTTGAGAGGTTCAGACTTCCCAGAACTCCTGATCCCAAAGATTCCCCTCCAATGTAAAACCCTCCCTTTTAGTTTTTAATTCTTATGGAATTTAGGGTTTTCCCCATTGTTTCTTTCATCTTTCAATGTCCAATTCATTTATCTGCCAATCTACAGTTTATTTGTAAAGGCAAATATCTTTTTCCATTCATCAATCAGTGGAATCCTTCCCATTGTTTCTTTTATCTCTCAGCCCTAGTTTTATCTCCCAGCAGACACACAGCTTATTTGGAAAAACAAATCTGCCATTCCTCTCAAGCCCTTTTCTGACCTAGAGATAGGGCAACTGAGAGCTGCCATATTTCTCAGAAGTATTTAGTCATATTTACAAAGCTATCCTTTAAAACTTATTTCTAGCTCTATTTCTCTCTCAACAATATCTGTCCTATTCCATGACATTTCTAAATCAACATTTCTTATCTCAACATTTACATACAAATACACATGATATAAACCTTCTATCGAACTTTAAAAATTCTCTACAAATCCATTTCCCACAGGCCAGCAGGAATTCCCAAGTTCCAGGTGCATTCCTGGTGATGGCTGAGGACACAGCGTGGCTGAGAGCTCAGCTGGGCAAGAACCCAGGCCAGGGACACTGAGAGTCAGCCAGAGCTCGGCTCTGTGGCTGCATTTCTGTTCACAGAGAAAAGCAAAGCACAACTTCCCAAGGATATTTCTGGGATTCACATTCTCTGAACATCAGAGAAAGAAAAAAACAATTCTTATCTCAATTGCTGCTCCTCTTGTTCACAAGTGGAATGCACTGTGGAAGATTGTTTACCTGAAGGGAATTGGTGATTGGATTGTGCTGTGAGTGCTGGGATTCACTGACCCATTGGATCCTGTGGGCTGATGGTCACGAGATGCTGGGCAGGGGAGTTGAGTTGGGCACTTGTGCAGGTTCAGTTTAGATGTAAAGTTTAAAAAAAGACTGGATGTGGCACTTGGTGCCATGATCTAGTTGAGGTGTTAGAACATGGGTTGGACTCGATGATCTTAAAGGTCTCTTCCAACCTAGAATTTCTGTGATTCTGTGATTCTGTAATGTAATATAGTATAGAATAATATATATATAGTATAATAAAGTAATTAATTAGCCTTCTGATATCAATGGGGTCTTCCTTGTCATTTCTCCCTGCCACAGGGGTCACTTTGATTTCCAATATGGGTCATTAATGAACTGCCAGCTCACCATTCCCACTCCAAGAGGGCAGCTCCAGCCCACTGTCTTGGTTTGAAAACACAGATGTTTGTTAGGGAAGGCAGAACCCTCTCCTGAAATGGAAAATGCAAACCCCCTCCCTCTGAATTATTGTAATTTTGAAATGAAAAAACTCTCAGGCAAAGATATGGGAGTAGGAATAACAGTTCTTTAACAGGGAAAAATAAAAGTAAAGCAAACAATGCAGTAATACAAAACAACCCTGGCAGAGTGCGAGCAGGCCCTGGCACGCTGTGGGTCAGGGGGTGGCACAGCCCCATGCCAGGGGGGCTCAGCCCTCCTGCAGTGCCAGCTGTGGTTCTGCTGGAGTAGGGATCCTGCACAAGGGGGGAGTTTTCCTCTGCAGCTCCAGGGCTGCTGCAGATGGGCCTGGGCTCCCTCTGGCCATGCAGGGCAGCAGAAAGCTGCTCCTCTGGCAATGCAGGGGGCAAAGGCTGCTGTGCTGTGCCAGGCTCAGCTTGGATCCAGGTAGGAATGCTTGGCTCCTGCCCTGGGCGCAGCATCTCCCCATGGGATGCTGGAATTGGATCAGCCCTGCAGGGACACTCAGTGCCCATGGACAGCAGAGATCTCCTGCAGGGAGGATTGGCTGTGGCAGAGATCAAGAAAACTGCCCCAAGAACAGCAGAGAGCTGCCCCAGCTCTGACAGGGGGCACAGAACACACAGCCCCATTTCCAACCCAGGGCACCTCAGACACCTCAGACTCTGCTCCATGGCTCTGGGATCCCAAATGCAGGGAGGGAGGCTGCCCTGCCTGTCAGAAGAGAAGTGCTGCAGCAGACTGAGTCGTGGTCTCTGGGATTTAAAGGAGAGGCAAAGGCAGAGCTGCTGGGCTGGGAGGGAGCCCTGAGCTGCCCCCAGACCCCTGGAAGTGCCCAAGGCCAGGCTGGAACACCCTGGGGTAGGGGGAGGTGTCCAATGCCAGGGGAAATAAAGTGAGTTTGAATTTCCCTTTCTTCCTCTGGCAAGCTGTGAGGATTCACCTGGTGCCCTCCAGCACTGGCTTTTATCCTGCACCCTCCCAGGGCCAGCCCTGCTGGGATCCCTCAGGCAGCCCTGGCTGTCAGTGTCATCTTGCACTCAGAGAGGTTTGGCAACAAGATCTGATCTTTATTTTAGCAATTTGCTTTTTTCTTCCCTGTCTCCTGCAGATGCTGTCATCCATCTGCTGGAACTGGGATCAGAGCTCAAGTGCAATCCCAAATCTGATTGCCCCAGTCCCTTCTGGTGCTGAAATTTCTGGGACAATTCAACAGGCATGACAGAAAACCTCTTCCTGTGCCAAATGAATGGTGAACAGCAATATTTGGATTTATAAGGAATTATAAGGGGTGGGGAATGGTGAACAGCAATATTTGGGTTTATAAGGAATTATAAGGGGTGGGGAATGGTGAACAGCAATATTTGGGTTTATAAGGAATTACAAGGGGTGGGGAATGGTGAACAGCAATATTTGGGTTTCTAAACCAGAAATTATAAGGGGTGGGGAGTGCTGAACATCAGCAATTGGGTTTATATCAGCTGGATATCAACAGGGTGTCTTGATTCCCTACCTCGAGCATTTCATCTGCCCACAGAGGAGGAAAAAAGAGATTAAAAGGAAACATTTTTGCAAGCTCTGCTTAGAAGGAAAATGTTTTTTTCCTCATTGCTCCTCTGCTTCTAAACCTAGCCCTCCCTAAAGCTCCATGTGGCCCTGAAGCCCTCCTGGAGGTGCCTTTTAAATTGTGTTTCTTTCATGTCCCACTCTGAACCAAACATCTCTGGCCTTGATTCTGTTACAGGAGATGAGAATTCCCAAGGATTTGTGGTGGCAGGTGACCACCCAGGTGACACTGAGGAGGCAGCTGAGATTGTTACTGCTTTGAAGACCTTTTATTTATTCTTTTCATGTCCAAAACATCACAAAATGGGTTGAATCCCTATTCTAGAAGGGTCTGAACAAATCCCACTCTGCTTTTGGGGTTTGCAGCCCTCCATGGAAGGCCCAGCCCTGGCTCTGGCTCCTCCTGACTGCAAAGTGAGGACACTTTGGATGACTCTGAGTTTTCCAGGAGCCAGGGATTTGCTCCACCACTTGTTGGAAATGGGGCAGGGGGTGGTGACTTTTGAGGGACGTGACTTTTCAGTCGTGCTCATTCCATCACTGTGATTATTCCACAGCTTTCGGAGTGTTAAAACCCAACTTTACACATTTTTGGAGCTTCTGGAAATAGTCTGGTGTCCAATCCTCTAATAAAAGCACATCCTCTGCCCCAACAGTTCATGGCCTCAGCCATTTTCACAGCTCCTTGTTTATTTTCCCCTGGTTTAGGTCACGCTCATGTCTCAGCTTTGTCCCAAGTGCCATCACAAATGTCATTAAAGTTCCCTCCCTGAGTCACATTCCACATCCACCCTCCTCCTCCCCACAGCACCTTCTCAAAATGTGAATATTAGCAGTGATTTATGGGGTACTTTCACTGTTTCTGACACTGTGTTGAGCATCTGCTCTTTGATGTGCACTTCAGCACGAGGGAAATTTAACTTTAACAGTCTCTGTAGCATTTCCAATTACTTTTGATTATGAAATAGGGGGAAATTCAGTGAACTTTGCCAATCTGCTTTTGATGGGTTTCATGGCTTTTATATTTCTGTAAGATGGGAGATTTGTGGGAGGAAAAGATCTGATTCCTATGGGGCATGGATCAGGCAGCAGGAATTATGGCATTTGTCCTGACACAATGGTTGTTCCCCCTCTAATTGCACAGAATCAACCTCACTCATGATAAAACACTTTCTTCTCCTCCAACACAGAGCACACACAACCCTGGAAGTTTCACTGTCATCCCAGACAGGAGATGAAAACACACAGTGCTGGGAGCAGGGAAGGGAAAGATGGATCAGACTGAGGGTGATTCCTCTGCTGTCCTGCAGGACAAAGGGAAAAATCAGAATTAGGCAGAATAAAGCCCTAAAGGAGCCCCATTAAAAGTGGCTGACCCGAGGCAGCTGCTGGTTCTGTGGGGCTGTTTGTGCCCTGGGAATGTGGCTGGAGCTGCTGTGCTGGGGCAGTGAGGGGACAGATCCCAGCCATGGGGACAGGGACGGTGTCCCCGAGCCAGGGGCACCCAGGGAGCTCATTCTGGCCCAAATGGGCCTTCCCCATGACTGCCTGGGGTCATTTGCCATTTCTCTTTTTCCCAGAGGGAGAATGGGACCACAGAGCTCTTCCAGAGGCTCCAAAGGGGACGTGCTGTGTCAGGATGGGCTGAAATCATCCCATGGCCAGGACAGGGATTAAAAGTCCCAGAATTCCCAGAATTCCCAGAATCACTGGGTTGGAAGAGACCTTCAAGACCATCGAGTCCAACCCAGCCCCAATAGCTCAACTCAACCCTGGCACCCAGTGCCACATCCAGGCTTTGTTAAACACCCCCAGGGATGGGGACTGCACCACCTCCCCGGGCAGAACATTCCAGAACTTTATCACCCTTTCTGTGAAAATCCTTTCCCCAATATCCACCCTGTGTTTCCCTCGGGGCAGCTCGAGGCTGTGTGCTCTGGTTGTGTCAGTGCCTGCAGACAGAGCCCAGCCCCAGCTGAGCACAGGCACCTTTCAGGAGCTGCAGAGTGATGGGGGCACCCCTGAGGCTCCTTTTCTCCAGGCTGAGCACCCCCAGCTCCCTCAGGGGCTCCTCTCAGGGTTTGTATTCCCAGCCCCTCTCCACCATCGTTTCCCTCCTAATGTGCTGCTCTGGCTGCCAGGGCAGGCTGAAGTCACCCCACAGTCAGGATAGAGCTCCAAATGTGCTGTTCTGACTGTAGGATGGGCTGAAAAGACCCCACAGGCAGGAGAGAGATCAAAACGTGCTCTTCTGGCTGTCAGGACAGGCTGAAAGCACCCACAAGCCAGGCCAGTCCTCAAAGGGAGTCGCCCTACATGGACTGGGATGTTCCAGCACCCCCAAATTCCTGCAGGGGCTCCTTGCTTCCTGCAGTCCAGCCTGTGAAAAACGCCAATCACTTGGTTTTAAAATTTTAAAAGTTTAATAGTAATAAAATGGTTATTAAAATAGTAATATAATTAGAGTAATAAAAATTTGAACAATTAGGATTTAGGACAATACGAGACAATAAACACAAAGAGTTAGGGACAGTCCAGGTACGTTTTCTGGGCAAAATAAGCCTGAAAAAGGCCCCACATTAACAGAGGATTAACCCTTAAAAGCAACAGCCTGTTGCATATTCATACAGCTCATACATGATGCATAAATTCCATTCAAACACAGGATTCTGGCTGGGCAGTGTCAGCTTCTTCCTCTGAATCCTGACGGTGTCTTCAGGGCTGAGGAGGCAGGAAGAAGTTTGTTTCTTCTGATAAGGGAACAATAAATTCTTTTTCTCTGAAAGATTTCAGAGATTTCAGATTTTTCAAGGTGTCCTGTGGCTGCAATCTGATGTGAGTACCTCAGTCCTCTCTTAAAAACATATCCCACATACACAGTTTCTATTTTAACTAGAAAAGCTACATTTTAACTACAAAACTACATTTACCGAACTGTTAAAATGTTAATACAGCACTACTAATCAATACAACATAATACATATAGTAAATATCTGTGTAGAGCCTGCACTTTTCACAAGCCCAAAAAGCAGGATAATCTGGGGAAAGCAACAGGAATTCCTCATTCTTGGCCTCCACACCATGGTGAGAGCAAACCCCAAAGCAAAGGCCCCTGGAAGAACCCCCTTGGGATATGTGAGAAGCCACAGAGCTCCTGGCCCCAGCAGCAAATCCTTCATTGCAGAGAGGCTCCCCTGAGGCTGGGAAGGCTCCCAGGTGTGCCTGGAGCTGGATGCAGGTCCCTGTCACCTGCTGGACACTGAGGCTTGCACCCCATTTCCCAGGGCTGGGGAAGATGAAACAGGAAAGCCTTAGAAATATGATTGCCTGGCAAAAGATTCTGAGAATATGGAAACTCTAAGCCAGATTGAAATGAAAGCAAGCTTTGAGATCCCTCAGTTACTGAACAACTGGAAAACAATGGCATGGCCAGCTGAAGGTGATCCCCTTTGGATCAAACAATTCCCTCTGCTTGCAGACAGGCCCAAGGCTCAGAGCAGACCCTGCTGGCTTGGCAGAAGGGGCCCAAAGAGGAGTTTGTAGGGTTTAAAATGTAACCCAGTGTGGGAATGTAATGATTCTTATAGGCTGCATGGAAATGCTGTAGTGTAAGAGCCTGAATGAGAGATGCAGGACTCCACACAGCTCTCCAAAATGCAGTTGATTGTATCCAAAATGCAGTTTATTCTATCCAAAATGCAGTTTATTGTATCCAAGGTGTTACAGCAGTCCAGGGTTGTGGGTGACAGAGCTGTGCCCACAGCTGTCAGCTCCAGCTGCAGGCAGGCCTGGACACCCTTTGGTTTTGGTTACATTGCATTATAGACTTTTCTTTGCTGAGCATCTCAATACAGCAGAACCAATCTATACCTGAGCTATTATCAATACCCTATCATAACTCCTATAATTATCATATTCATGTTACTGTTCTCCAATCACTAAAAGTCAGTACATCACAGTTTAAGCTGGAAGTTGTTTTTCAGTTTTCTTGCAGTAGAAAATTCTGAGACCTTTTCTTCTACTTGAAACATTTGCTGCCTTGTCTGCCTGTGCTCTCTTTCTGCTTGGTAAAAACATCTTCTTGTTTGGGGTGGGTTTATCCTTTGCTCTAAGCCATAAAAACCCCTTCTAACTAACACACCCTTTGCCTCCTTGGTTATCCAGTGAGACTGGCTCAGCAATTCTTTTCTTCTGTATCAAAACTTGCTTCCATCTCTATTCCTTCATCAGACTCTACATTTAAAAATCTTTCTGCCAAACAGACATATCTGTGAGACTTTCTTGTCAAACTTTCATCCTTCTCAAATCTATAGGATTTGTATCTTGTAGTAGATTGGTTACTGAGAATTAGAATATTCAACACAGAAGATGATTTATTGTATTGTAACGGGAACTTCACTCTCTCATCCTCTTTACCATGCTCTTGCCTTCTCTCTCTTTACCTCTCTCCCCCTCTGGGCCCTGCTCTGAGCTGTGGCTGGCAGCTCCCAGCAGGGCCCTGCACCCAGGCCCTTTGCAATAAACCCCAAGTTCCCAGCCCTGGCTGCAGAGATCTCTGCTCTCTGTCCATCCTACCCCCAGCACTCCTACACCCAGGTCTAGGTTTGGTGCTGGGGATTCATCCTGGGGATTGAATCTGGTTTTGAATCTGACTGTCTCCACATTCTGAAACAGGAAGGAAGATCCTGGCTCTTTTCTCTTCACAGCTCACCCCAAAACTCCATTTCTCGCTCCCTTTAGGGTCCTTCAGTGATCTCCCCTACTTAAACTAACACAGACTGAGCATTATTTTCCTGCAGGGGTCGGGAGCTGCTGTGTAAAATAGGAATTTTCATGTGCAATGGCACATGTCTGATGCAATTCAAATGCTTTTCGCCCTCCTGGGCATAATTACTGGGAAGAATGAGAAAAAGCTTCCTTGGAACCATGGCACAATTCACACCCCGAGCCCCTCCTGGTGCCAATGAAAGCAATTTCATTACTGTTCCAGCAGTGATCAGCACGGAGCAGATCAAATATCCATCAGCCAAAGCTTGGGTGATCCGGGAGATGACTCCAGAGTGACACTGCCTCGGTAATGAGCCCCTGTGTGGCACGGAGGAATTGGAGTTCCTGAATCCCAGGACCTGGCAATCGGTCCCTGTCAAAGGCACTGCAGCGCCGTGTCCCCGTGTCACCGGGTGCCCCCGGCTGGAGCTGGGCTCAGCCCGGTTTGTTCCTGGCTCTGTCTGATCCCCGGGGGCCCAGAATGTGACCGCAGGACCTGCGGGGATTGCCGGCAGCCTGGCCAGGCCCCTGGCTGGGGACAGGGCCCGCGGTGCCGCATCAGCGCTGCTGCTGTGCAGCCGCTGCTCGGAGCCCAGAGCCCGGCCGGGCCGCTCCAGCCGGGGCAGGGATGTGCTTTATGTGGATCACAGGCACGGGCTGATTTCAGCAGGGGCTGGCAGCTCTCGGTGCTGGTTTGACGGTCAAAGGACCAATCTGACACCAAACCAGAAAAAACATCTGCCCACAGACGTTTGCTGCTCGTTATTTTCTCATCAGCTCCTCGGCCACTTGGCTGCTCTGAGTCACCCGGGTGGGAATGGGAGGGACGGGGTGAGGGAGGGTAAAACCCGAGGCTGCTGGAAAAGATCTGATCAGTGACACCAAGATTGCAGCCTGAGGGCACAAAACCTGCTCCTGGGCGGGCTGGGACCTGGTGTCACCCTCCTTTGGCCCTTTGTGCCACCTCACCCCCTGTCCCGTGCTGCTCAGACACATCCCCTTCATCCCCGAGCCCTTCCTGCATGCACCTGAATCCCCAGGGTCAATCCCCAGGGTGAATCCCCAGGATCAGCTCCAAGGGTGAATCCCCAGGGAGAATCTCCAGGGTGACTCAGTGGGGTGAATCCCCAGGATCAGTCCCCAGGGTGAGCCCCCAGGGAGAATCTCCAGGGTCAATCCCTGGGATGGATCTCCAGGGTCAATCCCCATGGTCGGTCCCCAGCGTGAATCCCCAGGCTGAATCTTCAGGGTGAATCCTCAGGGTGAATCCTCAGGGTGAATCCTCAGGGTGAATCCTCAGGGTGAGTCTCCGGGATGAATCCAGGAATGAATCCCCAGGATGAATCCAGGCTCAATCCCCAGGGTCAATCCTCAGGATGAATCCCCAGCATCAATCCCCAGGGTGATTCCCAGGGTCAGTCACCAGGATGAATCCTGGTCGAATCCCCAGGGTCAGTCCCCAGGCTCAATCCCTGGGATGAATCGCCAGGGTCATTCCCCACGGTGAACCCCCAGGGTCAGTCCCCCAGGGTGATTCCCAGGGTCAGTCCCCAGGGTGACTCCCCAGGGTGTTGGTGTCCTCCCCTGGGGTCTGAGGGGTTCTGCAGGGCCAGCAGAGCGGGGTGCAGGGAGCCAAGGAGCAGCTTCTCCCACCACAGCATTGCCAAGAGAAAAGGGGGATTTTGTCACTCACAACAATTCCCTGTTCATATTCCCACTCACATTTGTTTGTTCAGTTCCTCCTGTACCTGTTCTGTTGATTATCCTGATGTGATTTTTCTTTCCTTTCCTTCCAGAAGTCCTGGGAGCTGCTGTGTGTCACACAGAGCTGTCACCTTGTGTCCCTGGGAGCTGCTGTGTGTCACACAGAGCTGTCACCTTGTGTCCCTGGGAGCTCAGGGCCCTGGCAGTGACACCTCAGGCTCATCACCTGCTCCTGGCACCCCCAGCTGCAGATCCAGACTGAATCATTTGGGCTACAAATGAGGGGATCCCTGAGCTCCCAGTTGCACATGAATGTGAGAATCAAAAAACCAGAAACTCCTACAGACACTGAAAAGTTTAATCTACAGCCTTAGAAAAAACTTAGACTGATGTAAAAATAAAATACACAGACTTTAAACAAAAGATCATGAACAAAAAATAAAACAATATCATAAACAAAAAATCATAAACCAAAAAAAATAAACCAAAACAACCTGTATTTCTGTAGTTTTGAGATGAACATACCATAAGTAAATGAGAAACTGTGCAGATAAGATGGTGAATGGTTTATTGTAAGGTAACAATATAAAATAAGCTAAGAGTTTAGAGTTATAATAAAAGCATATGTGTGCATGTGAGACAGAAGCTATCAGGCAAAAGTATCCACAGTGCAGCAGAAATAAGTAAAGTAACAAGTTAGAAAAGCAAAATAAACCTTGTAACATCTATTCATTAAGGTAAAAAGTTATATATTGCCTTTTAATGAAGAAACTTGTAACTACTTTGTACTATAACCAACTGCCAACTCCTCTAAAATCTCTTTATCTGAACAATAAACCATTCTTAACCTGATGATAATCCCATCCCTTCATTAAAAACAGCACCAGTGGTACATGAGAGCAGCTGATGCACACGTGGAGCTGGCAGCACATGGCTGGAGCAGCCCAGAGGAAGGGATGAATATTTATTATGGAAGTGCTGCAGTTGTTCTGATCCTTGTCTTGTCTCTGTGTCACTGATAACCCATCCTAGCAGGATGCTCCAGGTGTGCTTGGAGACAGCATTAAATGTAAGATCCTCAGGGCTCTCCAGATTCTGTCACCCCAAAGGGCTGAGGAACTTCATTGAACAACCTGTCCTTAATGCCAGTGGTTTAGTTCTCACTCTCCTCCCTCCTTGCTCTTAAAAATCTCTTTAGTGATTTAAAACTCAGGACCATTTTTCTCTTCTTATCAGGTTTTTCACTTTAACCTCTCTGCTGTTCCCCTCTGAAGCAGATCAGAGCTTATCAAAGCTTGGATCTCCTCTCTGCAAGGCTGGGCCTGTATTTACAGCCAGTGGGCCCAAGCTGACAGCTGAAAATGCTCTTTTTTCTGAGCCCATAAACCAGTCCTGAGAGCTGCTGGGGGAATACAGAATCCTGGGTGTCCCAGCACCCCCAGGGACACAGAGGGACACAGGGAGAGGTGACCCAGCACATTTTTTTTGTGCTATCTTAAGCCACCCATTGCAAACTCTGTTTTTAGAGTAGGACTGGAGCAGAAACCCCAGAAACTTTCACTGGGAATTATCTCCCTGTGTCTTCTATTTAGAAACTTGAGGTGAAGTTTCACTTGTGCTGCAGGATTTTGACAAAATTCCCAGTGAGGGCAGGTTCACATCATTTCCATGAGGTGCTGCCACAGCTGAGGGGTCAGTCCTGGATAACTGGGAAAGGGAAAACCCCAGGTCTGGAACACCTGAAACCCTCAGGCAAGGCAGAGTGAGGGCAGTTCTCAGAGCACAACAAGGACTTGGCTGCCCCAGAGCAAAGCCAGCCCAGGAAATGTTGTGCCAACCATGAGTGAAGGACTGGAGGTGCAGTCCTGTAAGGGAAGATGAAACAGGAAAGCCTTATAAATATGATTGCCTGGCAAAAGATTTTGAGAATATGGAAACTCTAAGCCAGATTGAAATGAAAGCAAGCTTTGAGATCCCTCAGTTACTGAACAACTGGAAAACAATGGCATGGCCAGCTGAAGGTGATCCCCTTTGGATCAAACAATTCCCTCTGCTTGCAGACAGGCCCAAGGCTCAGAGCAGACCCTGCTGGCTTGGCAGAAGGGGCCCAAAGAGGAGTTTGTAGGGTTTAAAATGTAACCCAGTGTGGGAATGTAATGATTCTTATAGGCTGTATGGAAATGCTGTAGGATTTGTATCTTGGACTAGATTGGTTAGTGAGAATTGGAATATTCAGCACAGAAGATTTATGGTGTTGTAACGGGAACTTCTCTCTCTTACCCTTTTACTCTCTCACCCTCCCGTCCTCTCTCCCCCTCTCTTCTCTGGGCCCTGCTCTGAGCTGTGGCTGGCAGCTCCCAGCAGGGCCCTGCACCCAGGCCCTTTGCAATAACCCACAAGTTCCCAGCCCTGGCTGCAGAGATCTCTGCTCTCCCTCTGTCCCCACCATCCTACCCCCGTCTCTCCTCCACAATCCCCTCTTTGCACATCCCTGATTCCTGCAGGAATTGCTGCTGCTCCCAGCACCAACAAACCCTCAGTGCCCCGGAGCTGCAGCTCCCCCATTCCCAGCACATCCAGGGCCCAGCTGGGATGTGCCAGGATGCTCCTGGCTGGGGCTGCCCCACCTGACAGCTCCTGCCTGAGCTGGGCCATTTGCTGTTGTTCCAGCTCCTCTTGGCAGGTTGGCTCCTCTTCCAAGTGTCCCCAGCTCTGGAGCTCCCAGTGCAGATTTCAGTGAGGAAGATTTACATCATTCCAGGCCTACAATCAATTTTCAATGCTGATTTGTGGCTCCCCTGTAGCTGCACCTGTCTGACAGAGATCTGGGGTTAACTACATCCCTTTCCAGGCTCACATCCTTCTCCTGGTGCAGAGGGCTCTGCCAGCCTCTGCTTCACAGCACAAATCATTATTTTCAGCTGCTTTGTCATTTTTGAGCTTGATGTCTAAAGGGTTTTGATAGCCCCTGCAAAGTTGCCATTACAGCAGGCTGCCCATGAATCCATTCACCAGCTCTGTGCATCCAGGGAATTTTGCTGACATCTTTGGATGATTGGCACTGCAGCACTGCCTTTGGAAATGAACACAAGTGGAGCTGATTTTCAGGCTTGGCTGAAAAATCTACATCCCGAGGAGGATTTTTTTTTTTTGGTTGTTTTAGTGTTTTAACATCTCCCAATTAACATGGAAAATTTCTTTTGAGGAGTTTTTGTCTGGGAGACAGATCAAACAGGAGCAGACACCTCCTAAGCACTGCAGGAGCAGCCTCTGTGGAGGATTCGTGGATGAAGAGCAAGAAAAGGTCAGATTTATGCTGGGCTGTAATCAGTGCAAGTGTTCCCTTGAAGACTGGATTTTTAAAGGTCCTTTGGCATCTAATGATGTCAAATTATTTCACCGAGTCCTGTGCTGTGTTTGAAGGCATGTCCAGCCTGTTACAAAGCGATGGCTCAGAAATGTGCCCTTGTGAGCAGCTCCAGCAGCTCGGGGATGCTGCCCCAGGCAGCTGCTGATGCCCAGGAGTCCTGAGCAAGGACATTTCCAGCTCCCTGAGCTGATGGATTTCCCCTTTTCCACCTGCAATGTGGGAGCTTTGCTTCCAAAATGTAATGTGTGAGCACAGCCAGGCTGCCAGGGTCAGACCACAGGGAATCCAGAGCTGAATGATCCCACCTGGATTTGCCTCCCAAACTGGCAGCTCCTCCCATCAGTCCTGGTGCTTTCTGTCCCACTTTTACCCCTCCCAACCTCTCCTTTTCCATCTCTGGGCTTTGCCCTGTGGCTGCTACAGGAGGAGCTGTCTGGATTTTCACATAATTAATAATTTTCATAGATGGGGAGCTGGGACTTGATTGAATTTGGGGCACACCAGCCTGAAAATGGGAATAAAATCCAACTGTGGTTAGGATGGGAGGGAGCTTGAAGCTCAACGATTCCACCTCTGCCATGGGCAGGGACACCTTCCACTGTCCCAGGGTTCTCCAAGCCCCATCCAACCTGGCCTGGGACACTGCCAGGGATGGGCAAACTGGACAAACTGGTGTGTCACAGTCACATTTTCTGGAAAAATCCCTTCGCCAGGATTTTTTCTCCTGAGAAGCTGAGAAGCCTCAGAGAAAAATGAAAACAATGATTATCTGATTGCTTCTCCTGTGTTTTGCTTTGGAATGTGGTTGAAGATTGTTTATCCAACATGTGAATTGTTTTTTCTTAATGACCAATTGGGGTCTGGCTGTATTGGGACTCTGGAAGAGGTCACAAGTTTTTCATAATTATCTTGTTAAGCCTTCTGTCTGTATCCTTTCTGTATTCTTTAGTATAGTTTAGCACAGCATTCTTTAATATAATATCATAAAATAATAAATTAGCCTTCTAGGAACATGGAGTCAGATTGATCATTTCCTTCCTGCCATGGGGGACCCCGAAAAGACCACACTGGTGTGCCAAGGCTGGCAGAACACCTGCAGGGCACACCTGCTCAAAGACAGGGCACTTTGGAAGGTGAGTACAAAGCACTAAAATCCAGTCAAATAGAGATCCATGCAGAAATCCTGACCTGAACCTCCTCTGGCCCAGCTCGAGGCTTTTCCCCCTTGTCCTGTCACTGGGACAAGGGAAAAGAGGCCAAAGCCCACCTTGCTGAAGCCCCCAGGGGTGATTGGGTTCCTGCTCCATGAGAGCCACGTGCAGCCCGTGTCCCTGTCCCTGAGCTCCATGGGAGCAGTGACACCATTGCTGTGCTCTGATCCCTCGTGCCAGGGTGGTTCCTGCCAGGATCAAAGCTGACAGGGTTCCTCTGAGTCCTGCCAGGCTCAGCCCCTCTGCATGAGCAGGGTTTGCTGGTGATTCGAGATGAAAGGTGATGGTTTCACCTCCTGCCACCTCAGCTCCCTGTTCACTCACAGAATCCATCTCTCTGCATCATTTCCATCATTTCCCAGGTATTTCCTCCCGAGGTGGAATCCCCATCTCTCTTCTCAAGAACCAGAACTTTTTAAGAGCCAAAAGAGGTGAAGTTCCCCTCTTGTCCCTTGGTTTGGTGTCACCATCCCCCAGCCTGGATTGTGGCCAATTCCTCTGATTCTGCTCCAGGGCTGGGTGGAGTGAGGGGAAGAGCAAACCGAATGTGACAAACTGTTCTTAATTAATTTACATCCAATTAGCATTAATTAACAGCTGGCTACAGTATCACCCCGTGTAATTATGTATCACAATAAATAATCCCAGGCTGCAGGGGGAAGGCAGAACAGGGAAAATTCTCCAGTTGCAGTGGGATGGTCCTCAAAACACCCTAATGTCGCTGACACCTTTTGTGAGAAACCCTTTCTTAGGATTTTTCCTGCTGGAGCTGAGAACTTTCAGCAACAAATGTAAACAATTATTATCTGCTGCTGTGGAATGCAACAGGTCCACCTGTGATTGGTCTTCTGTAGATGTTTGGATTTACTGACCACTCATGGTGGAGCTGCTCTCGCTCTCTGCCGACAGACAGACCTTTGTTATTCTTTCTATTCTATTCTTAGCTTAGCCACCTTCTGAAGAAGCTCCTTTCCTTGCTATTCCTATGTAGTATAGTTATAATGTTATATATGTATCATAAGATAATAAATCAAGCCTTCTGATAATGGAATCAAGATCCTGTCTCTTCCATCCTCCAAAAACCCCTGTGACCACCGTCACACCCTAAGAACAGCTCCCAGTGTGGATCCCACCCCTCCCTGTGCCTCTTTTCCCCAAAAGGGAACGTTTGCACCCAATCCTTCCCTTGGGCAGATCATCAGGTTGGGATTGCAGGACTCGGGATGGTCAGGGAATGCTCAGCCCTTGAGAACTCCCCAATTTGGGATTCCTGATTTTCTCTGCTCTTTTGAGATGTGTGGAGCTTTTCCCCACTGCAGGTGGAGGTGGAGAAGTGCAGCCAGAAGAGTTAATCCTTTAAAAGATGTTTTTAACATGGCAGCGAAGGTGTAACTGCAATTTCCCATGCTGGGGACACACGATGGACAGGAGGTCCAAGGGGAGGTCAGGGGGTTCCAGTCTGGGGCTGTTAAGGACAATACAAACAGGACAAAAACCACCAGAAATAACAGGGGAAAGGCTCCTTTTAGGAGCTGGAGAGCAGGAAAACAAACACAGTCTGAGGCTGGCTCCCCAGCAAGCTCCAGCCCTTTGCTCTGGCTGATCCTCCCTGTTCCACTGAGCAAATTCAGTGTGACACTCACAGAGAGGCCGCTTGTGGGGAATGGGCAGATTTTTGTCAGGTTGTATAAATGGATTAGCCCAAGTGACACCGTGTGGGAGGCAGAACCATCTGAAGAGGAACAAAATCACCTCTCCCTTACAAGGTCTGGATTTCACCTTCCATCCCAGTGCCAATTGGAAGTGGCACAGCGGGTAATGGACTTGGTGAGATGTTAAATGGAAAAGCACAGGCGAGATAAATAATCTGTGAGTGCTGGTGGTGTCAGAGCAGCAGGAAGAGCCAAGGGCTGGGGGAGGCTGCACGACTGCTCTGCGTGCAGAGGTTAAAAAGAGCTTTTTAATAACCCCAAAATGTGAGCTGGAGTCTGTGGTGGTGTTTGAGGGTCCCCAGACAAGGGAAGAGATGAGAATCTTGACTTCATGTTTCAGAAGGCTGATTTATTATTTTATGATATATATTATATTAAAATAAAATAATATAGTAAATATACTAAAGAAAAGAGAAAGGAGACACCAGAAAGCTGGAAAGGAATGATAATAAAACCTTGTGACTGACCAGAGAGTCTGACACAGCTGGACTATGATTGGTCATTAATTAAAAACAACCACATGGACCAATCAAAGATGCACCTGTTGTAAACCAGCTCCAGAGCACATCCCACAGCAATCAGACAGTTATTGTTTACATTTCTTTTCTGAGGCTTCTCAGGAGAAAAATCCTAGTGAAAGGATTTTCATAAAATGTGTCTGTGACAGGAGCTGTACTTCAAGTGCCAGCTGAAGCTGGGTTGGAGTTAGAAGGGTAAAACTGGGCAGCTCTGGCCACAGGATTCCTCTGTGGCTGCTGAGCTGCTGCTGAAGGGCTGGGATCTGATCCCAGGTGGAATGGAGGTGGGACACAGGAGGAACCAGGGGAGCTTTATTCCCACAGAGCCCATTCCTCGTGCCCTTTCAGGCCAGGGTGGATTCCTGCTCACCTGGAGAAAGTGAGACTGAAGCCCACGGGTCTCTGAGCCCCTGTGCCTGACCAGGATGGGAATTTGGGATGGCCCCTGCCAGGAGCAGACAGCTCCCACCAGGTGTGGTGATGACATCCAGGATTTTCCTGCTGTCTCCAAGCCCCATCTCCGGGGTCAGGGAGCTTGGGCAATGCACAGGGGGAGTTCCTGGGGCTCTGCAAAGCCAGGAGTGGGGCTGAGTGACCCTCCTGGATCCCTCCAGCTCAGGATATCCCACGATTCTGGGAGTTTCCCACTCCCAGCCCCAGCAATTCCCAGTTCACCAAGAGGTGAAGGAGGCAGCCTCAGCGTGGCCGTGCCCTGGGACCCCCTGCCTTTGGGGACAGGGCAGGGACAGGCTCTGCTCTGCGCCCCCAAACTCCAGCAGCAGCTCCAGGCTGAGCAGAGCTTCCTCCACAGGAATGATGTCATTATTGACAATCATTCTCACTCTGAATGCTCAGCCTGTCCTTTCTGTGAACACCCCACAGAAGGGGAAAATGCCCCTTGGAATGTTTTTATATCCCAGCGTCCTGAAGGGGAAAGTGCTCATCTCCCGGGGTCTGCCCAGCCCAGCTCTCCTGCCAGTGTTTAATGCCTCCCTAATTCATGCTCAGACACAAACGTGGGAAATGTGGCCCTGAGTGTCCCAATTCCTGCAGAATGAACCACAGATCTCAAATATGAGGAGAGGAGAGGAGAGGAGAGGAGAGGAGAGGAGAGGAGAGGAGAGGAGAGGAGAGGAGAGGAGAGGAGAGGAGAGGAGAGGAGAGGAGAGGAGAGGAGAGGAGAGGAGAGGAGAGGAGAGGAGAGGAGAGGAGAGGAGAGGAGAGGAGAGGAGAGGAGAGGAGAGGAGAGGAGAGGAGAGGAGAGGAGAGGAGAGGAGAGGAGAGGAGAGGAGAGGAGAGCCCTGCAGCCCAGCTGGGTTACCCAGGAGTGGTGCCCGAGGTTTCCATCGAGCTCAGCCGCCTCCCCAGCCCTGCTCAGCTCCATTTCTTCCTCCTCTTGCCTGGGTTGTGCTCTGCCTGCTCGGAGCGCTCAGAATTCCCTTTCCCCCGGGATTTGCCCTCTCCAGGCAGGAATTCCAGAGCAGCCCAGGCAGGAGCAGCTCCCAGGAGTGCAGGCACAGCTGACTGCTGCCACCCCAAGGCTGCAGGCACTGCCGGTGCCCGGGATTCTGTCATCCTCTGGCAAGCGGAGGGATGCAAAAGCATCTTCCAGCCCTCGTCTCTCCCGCAGGACAAGGCCACAGAAACATTTCTCCCAAAACCCAGGGGCAGCTCCTGCTGAGGCCTGTCCCAGCTCCTGGAACGCTGCTCCTGTCAGAGGAGCTTTAGGAGATGATTCCTTCACCACTCCTCCCTTTGACTTCCCTGCTCCACAGAGGAGCTCGGTGCCAGGCCTGAGGTGGGAATTCAGTGCCCAAAATGCTCTGGGAAATGTGGCCCTGAGTGTCCCATTTCCTGCCTGTATGAACCACAGTTCTCAAATATCTATAATTTCCTGTATAAATTTCTGTTTCTACACCAACACCACTCCTTTTCCTCATCTCATTCCTTCCCATGGCTTTAGATCATGGGGAATGATCACTAGGGTGCCACATTTGGGAATTCTCCTGCCCTGCTGATGGAGGCCCCTCCAGGCTCCAGGGGAAGTTTTCCTGTGGCACCGAGGGCTGGTAACCCCATCCAGGCTGCAGAGGGGCCAGATTCCCCCTGGAATAAATCCCTGGAGCCTTGGGAGCTCAGCAGAGCTCCACCACCACCACCAAGGGCCGGGGGTGAGCCCAGCACTGCAGGAGCTGCAGCAAACCCAGATGTGGGATTTGCTCTTTCCCAGCCCCTGAGCTCTGCAGTGCCCGTGGTCCCTGGAGCCAAGGGAAGGCTTTAAATCCATAATCCTTTGTATAAAGCCTCTGCTGGAGAGACATTTGTCCTCTAACAGCATCATCAGCTGCTCAGGAGACAGAGCCAAAGCTTTCTCACCTCGTGGTGACTCTGTTAGCACTGGTGGGAGTTGTTCATCTTGCCTGCCTCCCTGGCAGGTGTGAAATGAGAATGTGTGCAGGGTCCTTTGCCCGAGGTGAATTACCCCCATCCTTCAACAAAAATAACCAGAAAGGACCTTCTGAACCAGTCCCTGGCAATCACAGGAACAGGCAGCTAAAAATTCCCCTCCAGCTCAGCCTGACAGCGCTGCTGCCCTGAATGAAGATGAAATCCCCTCATGGCCCAGGGCAGGAGCTGCTCAGGAGGGCAGGGGAGCCTGGCTGCACTGCCCTGCTCTGCTGGGCACCTGTGGAAGGGCAGGGATGTGGCCCCACAAGGTTCTTTGCAGGGTGGATTTTCCTGCTCCATCTGCAGCTGCTTTCCCTGGAGCCATTCCCTGTTCCAGCCCTGGATGCTCCATGCCAGGGTCACCCTCACTCCCTGTGCCATCCCTGCTCCATGCCAGGGTCACCCTCACTCCTGTTCCAGCCCTGCTCCATGCCAGGGTCACCCTCACTCCCTGTTCCAGCTCTGCTCCATGCCAAGCCCACCCTCACTCCCTGTTCCATCCCCAGGATGCTCCATGCCAGGGTCACCCTCACTCCTGTTCCAGCCCAGGATGCTCCATGCCAGGGTCACCCTCACTCCCTGTTCCATCCCCAGGATGCTCCATGCCAAGGTCACCCTCACTCCTGTTCCAGCCCAGGATGCTCCATGCCAGGGTCACCCTCACTCCTGTTCCAGCCCTGGATGCTCCATGCCAGGGTCACCCTCACTCCCTGTTCCATCCATGGGATGCTCCATGCCAGGGTCACCCTCACTCCCTGTTCCATCCATGGGATGCTCCATGCCAAGGTCACCCTCACTCCCTGTTCCAGCCCAGGATGCTCCATGCCAGGGTCACCCTCACTCCTGTTCCAGCCCTGCTCCATGCCAGGGTCACCCTCACTCCCTGTTCCATCCATGGGATGCTCCATGCCAAGGCCATCCTCACTCTCTGCTGGCAGGCTCTGCCTCCAGCAGGGCAGGAATTGGCTGTGGGGGTGGAATTCGTGGTCCTGGCTGCTCCCAAGGATCTCCTGGCTGCAGGGGAAGGGCAGGAATGCACAATCAGGGCTGACATTTTCCCTTGGCACATCCTGGGCCCTGTGTCATTCCCAGTGTTTGCTCTGCCTGTCACAGCCCCTGCCCAGCATGGGTGGGAGTGAAGGAAAGGAGTTTATTTCCCTTCTCAACCCAGAATTCCTCCATATCCTAGGAAAGAGAGGCATCCCTGCTTGGAATGCACCAGGAATCCTTCCTGAGCAGGTTATCTGTGCCAGGCCTGGGGTCCAACACCAGCACCACAAAATCTCCTAAAGAGGAACTTCCCCCAGATTTCCCACAGCCAGCTGTGCTGCTGCTCTGAAGGAACAATTCCTGCCCCTCCAGCACAGACTGCAAACCCGTTTGCCCAAATTCCACAACACTTACTGAGGCATTACTGCTCCTTTTTCACAAAGGAAAATGTTTCTTTTCCTCTGGAAACACAAAAAGAGCTGTGGCCATCGTCCAACGAGCTCCTGGTTCCTGCTTGGAGCTCCTGGGTGACTTTGGGCAGACCCTGGTGACCCTGCACAGTCCCAGTTTGGCAGAACACAAAATCCCTGCTCCAGTCCTGGGGAGTTTTAGTGCTGGGCTCCAGCACAGCCCCTCTGCTGCAGTGTCCCCTCTCAGTATGGGGACAGCAGTGCCACCTCTCTGCTCCAGGAATCCTCAGCACTTCCAGATCAGCCCTTCCCTACGGATGGAACATTCCTGCCAGCCTGGCTCCAGCTGGGATTACTTCCAAGGGAAAGGTGGAGCTGCAGAAATATCCCTGCCTGTCCTGGCAGCCTGATTACAGCCCCAGCCAGAGATCAGAGGAGGCACCTTCAAAGCTCTGGGAGCAGCAAAACCCCCAAATGTTGTGGCACAGGGTTGGTGCCATTAGTGCCAATCAGGAGTTCATTAGCTGAAATCCCAGCTGTCCTCAGGGAGGGCAGAGCACAGAGCCAGCATTCCTGGAAATCAATGGGAACATCCAAACTGCTCCACACAGTCCTGGGCTTGGGATTTGGGCTTGGGCATGTCACAGCTCTGCCAGGAGCAAACCCAGCCCTGGGGAGGGGGTGGCAGATCCCTGCAGGAGCACATTCCTCTTTTCACAGGATTTGGGCTGAAGAGGGGAATGGATCCCAGGAACAGGGACAGGAGCAGAGGGAACGGCCTCAGGCTGGGCCAGGGCAGGCTCAGGGTGGGCACAGCAGCAATTTCCCCATGGAAAGGGGGCTCAGGCCTTGGCAGGGGCTGCCCAGGGAGCTTTGCAGTGCCCAGCCCTGGAGGGGTCCCAGTAATTCCTGGAGGTGGCACTCAGAGCTCTGGGCTGGATCAGTCCCAGCTTGGACTTGATGATCCTGGAGCTCTTTCCAAGCTGAAATAATTCCATAATAATAAATGATTCAATAAGTGATTCTGTGCCTTCCATATCCAATAATTCATGATTCTGCACCTTCCATATCTCCCTGTTACCCAAACACCCCTGGCTGTCTCTTTGGATTTTTATCTCGTTTTCCAAATTTCCTGAACAAGCCATGGGTGTGTTCCTCCAGCCCACACAGAGTTAACCTGAGCCTCCCCCTGCATCCCGTCCTGCAGCATATGGAGAGACAATTCCAGGCCATCTGGATCATCAGCAGCCATCAGGAGCTGTGCCTGTTACACCTGTTAGGGAGCAGGATAATTAAAGGGAGGGGTGAGATTGCACTCCCAGCTTTGCTGCATTTTATCAATCCCTGCTTGTCCCTTTTGGCTGCAGGACCAGAGCCCTGCTTTGCAATTTGTGAAACAAAACCCATTTGCATCAGGCAGAAATAAAGATGGGTGAACCTTCGTAGCCCGAGCAGATGTTTTTCATTAGAAAATAATTTGTCAAAAGGTAGAGAGACTCCTACTCATAATTTTCAGAGCAGCTTCTCTCACTTTGGAGGGTAACGAGACTCAATTTAATTGCAAATGGGCTGCACGGCCATGAGAACAAGGGGAGGGAAAGCAGTGAGAGCACGTGCTGGGCTTTTAATCAAAATCTGTCCCCAGATAAAGAACCTGGGCTCTGCTCTCCCTGGGACAAGGGCTGGCTTCTGATTTAAGGTCAGAGCTGTGGGGTACCCCCCTGCAGAGAGGAGTGCAGAGACAGCACAGGGGAACTTCACTGCACCCATGGGTCGATCACTGAACAGTGGCTGTGAATGAATACCTGAGGATCCCAGAATCCTGAATAACCTGAGTGGGAGGGGAAGATCAGGAATCCAACCCCAAAAACCCCACCTTGTGCCTGAGGGTGCTGCCACAGCCAAGTGTCCGAGGTTGGAAATGGGGCTGTGTGTTCTGTGCCCCCTGTCAGAGCTGGGGCAGCTCTCTGCTGTTCTTGGGGCAGTTTTCTTGATCTCTGCCACAGCCAATCCTCCCTGCAGGAGATCTCTGCTGTCCATGGCCACTGAGTGTCCCTGCAGGGCTGATCCAATTCCAGCATCCCATGGGGAGATGCTGCGCCCAGGGCAGGAGCCAAGCATTCCTACCTGGATCCAAGCTGAGCCTGGCACAGCACAGCAGCCTTTGCCCCCTGCATTGCCAGAGGAGCAGCTTTCTGCTGCCCTGCATGGCCAGAGGGAGCCCAGGCCCATCTGCAGCAGCCCTGGAGCTGCAGAGGAAAACTCCCCCCTTGTGCAGGATCCCTGCTCCAGCAGAACCACAGCTGGCACTGCAGGAGGGCTGAGCCCCCCTGGCATGGGGCTGTGCCACCCCCTGACCCACAGCGTGCCAGGGCCTGCTCACACTCTGCCAGGGCTGTTTTGTATTACTGCATTTCTATTTTACCTTTTTTTTCTTTCTTATAAAGAACTGTTATTCCTACTCCCATAAATTTGCCTGAGAGCTTTTTAATATCAAAATTACAATAATTCAGAGGGAGGGGGTTTAGATTTTTCATTTCAGGGTTCTGCTCCTGCCTTCCTCAGCAGTCATCCCTCTGTTCAAACCAAGACACCAGACCATGCTTTTCCCTTCTTCTGCAGCTCCTTAGCAAGCAATTTCTACCAAAAAAGCCCAAATTGTGGAGCACAAGGAGGGGAACCAAAGGCATGAGGTGGTGATGGGAAGGACTAAGGAGCTGCTGGGGAGCTCAGTGCTCCCACAGCCCCTGGGGGTTTCTTATTTTCTGCAGCCAAAATTCTGTGAGCTGCCCTTAACAAGAGCATTAAAATAAAGAGCATTAAAATCCCCAACAGTTCCTGCCTTTGACAAAACCTCACTGTGCAGACTTTAAGGGATGATTCTTCCTTCCCTATTCCTAAAATCAGGAAATTTCCTGTGTGGAATTCCTGGGGGGAATTTCAAGTCTCCCACAGATTTCCAGGAGCCAGGATTCCCCTCCAGAGTGTTCCCAGGACATTTCTACAATGCAAACCAAGCACAGCCCTCATTCCAATAGAGACAGTGGTTCCAGTCCCATCCTAAGCAAATCCTTCTGCTGTTCCCATGGAAAATGTGGACAGTGTCATTTAAAAACCAGGCAGGTGTGTCTGGGAGATCCTTGATGACCAAGGAAATGCTGGATTTCTGAAGGCAAAACACTGCTTGGACTTCCAGGGAGTAATTCCAATTTTTCCTGAAACTTTACATGAAAATAAATTTCTCTGGGTGCTCATTGTTCAAGTTTTGTGTGCTTTTTCCTTAAATTTTCAAAGGCTTTTCTTATAATTTCAGGATTTCTTCTGTTTTCTTATATAGGACATGGAGATGCAGTTCAGGATATTCTGGAAATTTATTTAAGGTGTGAGTTCTACTTCCAGAGCACCTGATTTGTAAGTGAAAATGTCTATTAAAGAAGAGAGACCTGAATTTTCTAAAGAAACAGATAATTATGGCAAACAGGAAAAATGCAGCTTTGTGCATTTGCTGAGTCTCCCCAGGTCTGTAATGATGCAAACCAACATTTGCAACATTTGGCTGCTTAATCAACCCAGGGAGACTTTGCAGGTTTGTAAAAATGGGGCAGAAATCCCAAGGGGAAAGGATTCCTTATTGACATTCCTGAGCCTGGTTTGATGAGAGAACAGAGCTGCTTAAAGGGGAGAAATGACAAGGGGAAAAAAATACCTGAATATTTCCCAGCATTGCTGAAGTTTCATTTAAATCTCTGCCCAGACGGAAATTCCAAACTTCCTGAAAATCGGAGCTATTTAAATCACCTCATTAGATATTTAACTCTTCTGTCAAAAAGAAGAGAATTTTCTGGAGAAAATCAGCCAAAGCCTCTCTTGAAAATCTTTGCACCTCCTTGGCAAGGAACACGAAGCACCAAGAGCTCATCAGGAGTCTCATCCCAGCTCTGGGAATTTGAAGAACTCCTTCTCCAGCCTGAGCAGGCAGCTCTTCCCTCTACAATGTTAGGAAAACTAATCCACAAATATCAGAGGTTTATGTCCATAAAGGAGGCAGAGGTGTCCTTTTACTTTATTCCAATAAAGGCAGAGGCCATGGGGCATTTCCCTGGGGTCTCTCCAATTTTTGAAGGACACAGCCTCCTTTTTATCCCAATTTCCCAGCCACATTTCTCTTCTCACTTTCCCCATTTCTGAGGTACTTGAGTATAGCATTCACATTGTCTGAAAAATCCCTTTGCCCAGGATTTTTCTCCTGGGAAGCTGAGAAGCCCCAGAGAAAAGGAAAACAATTCTTATCTCATTTGCTTCTCCTGTGTTGTGCTCATGTGGAATGTGTTTGGAGATTGTTTACCCACAGGTGATTGTTCCATTGGATTCTGCTGGGAGTTGTTTTCACTCTTTGGCCAATCAGGGCAAGCTGTGCCAGGACTCTGGAGAGAGTCAGGAGTTTTCATTATTATCTTTTTAACATTCTGTAAGTATCCTTTCTGTATTCTTTCATATAGTATAGTTTAGTATGGTATTCTTTAATATAATATAGTATCATAAAATAATAAATTAGCCTTCTGAGAACATGGAGTCAGATGCATCACACCTGCCTTCATTGGGCATTCCCAGTAAATACAATACTTCAGACATTCAGACTTCCTGGAAGGCCTAATACTGAAGATTCCCCTCTAATGTATAACCCTCCCTTTTAATTTTTAATTCTTATAAAATTTAGGGTTTTCACTAGTGTTTCTTTCATCTTTCAATGACCAAATTAATGTATCAGCAAACCTAAAGTTTTTTTGTACAGGCAAATATCTTCTTCCATTCATCAATCAGTGGAATCCTCCCCATTGTTTCTTTTATCTCTCAGTGCTGGTTTTATCTCCCAGCAGACCCACAGCTGGTTTGGAAAGACAAATCTGACATTCCTCTCACCAGGAAGGGTCTTGAGCCTAATTAAGGATTCAAACAGGGAGTTTTGGGAGGAGAGGAGGATCCTGGCAGGGCTGGGCCCTCAGGTGTCACAGCTGGGCCACTTCAGCCCCCTCCACTGCACCTGCCCGGCCCCGCTGGGACCTCCAGAACCCAGGGATTGCCCAGTTTTCCCATAAATACAGAAATAAACCCATCCAGGAGCACTGCAGGTCCTGGACAACATTTACTGAAATGATCATTTAGTGAAATGATCCTAAATATTTACTGAAATCATTTCCCACCTCTTTTCCCTGGTTTTAAATTTGCCTCCTCTGCTTCCCCTTTGCTTCCCTCTCCTGTGATGCTTTCCTGCCCCCATCCTGCACAACCTCCTCCCTCTGTCTGCCCTTTATCTTCTCTTTTGGGGGGTTACTGAACTACTGGTGAATTAATAGCAATTAATTTGCAAGACAAATGGTTTTAAGGAGTTCAAGACACTGAGCCCTCCTGTCCTCTGGGCCATGCAGAGTGCTGTGCATTGTGCACTGCAGATTTTTAGGCACTTTGGGTTTTTTTAAAGCAATCTGAGCCAAGCACTAAGATCCTGCTGGAATCCCATGGATTTGGGTTCCTGAGGCTGAGGGACTGTCAGAGCCTGGCACTGAGGGAGCTGAGGCTCAGCCTGAGCAGCAGTGGCACACAGAGAGCAGTGTCCCCAGCCAGGGGTGATCCTGCACATCCCCATCTCCCCTAAACTCCTGCAATCCTCCCCCTGCTCACCCTGGCACTGCATCTCACACTCACTGCCAGTGACATTTCTTATTGATTTTTAAAAAGCTTCTCCTTCCCCGTGCTCTGGCACTTTGATAGTCCAACCCTGCAACTTCTTCATCCAGTACTTGCTTTTTATTTTATTATTTTTATTTTTTTGGCCAGGCTCTTTACGAGGCATATCCTTCTAATTTATAAGTCTGTCATGTGAAAAAATAAATCAGAATAAAACTGGAGGCACTTGTGGCTGGGGCTGTGGGTGTTTGTGCCTCACAGCTGGCAGCACCCCTTTGCAGTTGCTGTTCAATGGGAGGAGTCTCTTCAGAGATGTGCAATGAAATTTCAGTTTTAATCAGGTTGGAGCTGCAAAAGCTTCCGAGGAGAGCCCTGGCCAGAGACCCCAGGGAAGTGTTTATGTTGTGGTCACACTGTAATCATCCATCAGACATGGGTGGGAATGACACTGTGTAACTGGAGATGGAGCTTTGCTCTCCCTTCCTTCATTTCTGTGTTTATGTGAGGAGGAAAGGCCCCTTGTGTCCCTTAGAGGGACGCAGGGTGAGGCAGGGCACGGGTTTGGGGCTGGGGTCAGTTCAGGCAGAGCTGGACCTGATCTGCACCTTCCCACAGGGAGTGGAGACCTCAGCTGGCATTGGGGTATGGGAAACCCCCATCCCAACCCAGCCCCTGTGGGGTCCAAATCCCCTGTCTTGGTTTGGAAAGCCAGGTGTCTGCTGAGGAAGGCAGGAGCCTCCCCTGAAATGGAGAATGTAAACCCTCCCCACCCCTCCAAATTGCTATAATTTTTAGATTAAGGGGCTCTCAGGCAAAAATATGGGAGCAGGAAATAACAGTTCTTTGAAAGGGAAAGGAAAAAAATAAAAGGATAAAATAAACAATGCAGTGAACTAAACCAACCCTGACAGAGTCAGAGCCCAAGCTGACACCCTGTGGGTCAGGCTGGTGGCAGCAGTGCCATTGGAATTGTGGCTCAGCCCTCCTGCAGGGTCAGGGCTGGTTCTGCTGGAGCAGGGATCCTGGAGAAAGGTGCAGTCTCTGCCTCTGGAGATGCAGGGCAAGAGGCAGCTGCTGTTCCTCTGGGCAATGCAGTGCAGGAGCCGTGCTGGTGTTCCAGAATCTCCAGATTCTATCCGGGTAGGAATGCTTGGCTCCTCCCTCTGGGCTCCCATCTCCCAATGGGATGCTGTAGTTCTTATCAGCCCTGCAGGGACATTCCAGAGCTGTTATCAGCAGGTGTCCCCTCCCGAGGGAGGAGTGAATGTGGTCACTCAGAGAGAGAGATAAGGCAAACTGCCCACTTGACAAAGGTAATCTGCCATACAGATGGTAATAGAAAACATCTTGCCTGGCATTCTGGAACATGCCCCCATCCCAGCCCAGCCCCTGTGGGGTCCAAACACCCCCAGCCCAGCCCCTGTGGGTGAGGAGGGCACAGGCAGGGAATTAAACCCCACACCTCCTGCTCAGATCAGCTTCAGGAGTGGTCCTTAAGCACAATTCCTGAATATTCAATTTATCTGTTCTCCCTCTTCAGATTTTCTCCACAGTCACACCAAAATCCCAAATTAAGGTGGAGTTCAGTGCCTGAGGCCCAGCATGGGATGGGCAAACTCCTGGCACTGCTGAGGCTCTGGGGAAGGTGTACCTTGTCCCCATGGTGAGGTTGGAACTGGAGGAGCTTTAAAATCCCAGCCCAGACTGGGATCCTGTGATTTTGTGGGGCTCTGAAATAACAAGGTGAAATAACAACTTATCAGACAATCCAGGCACAGGGTTCTGTTTGGATAGACTGGCTCTGGACTCCAGAAGTCCCTCCAGTGCATCTTTCCCTAAAATTCCTGCTGGAAACTCCTGATTTTTATTGAACACCATGATGATAAACAGGACAGATTCCTGTACCTGAGGAGAGAGCGGATTCCACAGGTCCCATGGCATTTTGGGGACACCTCGTTCATCTCCCAACTCTTCCCCTGCAACTCCAAACCTTCCTAAGCTGCTTTTCCCTCAGCAGTGAGGAGAAAGGGATTAGGATCATCTGGAGCCACAAATGAATGCTCCCAAGGTTTTGTGGAGCGGCGGCAAAGCTGGATTAAAAAATCCTGGCAATTTGTATTTCAGCTCCTTTTAGACAGAGAGAGAGAAATAAAAAGCAGCATCCCAACAAAAGGGAGCTTCTGAGGCTGTCCCATGGCTGCACACTGGGAATTGACTCCTAGAAAATCTGCCCTGAGACAGTTGTGCTGTTACAATGAGCATTAATTAACGAGGGCAAAGCTGACAGGGAGATATCCAGTGACAGATCCCTGCTTCAGAGGCATCCATGTGTGCAGATCCACGGGGAAAGTGCCAGGCACGTGGGCAGCCAGCTGTGCTTGGGGTGTCTGAGGTTCAGCTGAGTGTGTCTGTGTTTGTCCCCAGCTGTCAGAGCTGGGGCAGCTCTCTGCTGTTCTTGGGGCAGTTTTCTTGATCTCTGCCACAGCCAATCCTCCCTGCAGGAGATCTCTGCTGTCCATGGGCACTGAGTGTCCCTGCAGGGCTGATCCAATTCCAGCATCCCATGGGGAGATGCTGCGCCCAGGGCAGGAGCCAAGCATTCCTACCTGGATCCAAGCTGAGCCTGGCACAGCACAGCAGCCTTTGCCCCCTGCATTGCCAGAGGAGCAGCTTTCTGCTGCCCTGCATGGCCAGAGGGAGCCCAGGCCCATCTGCAGCAGCCCTGGAGCTGCAGAGGAAAACTCCCCCCTTGTGCAGGATCCCTGCTCCAGCAGAACCACAGCTGGCACTGCAGGAGGGCTGAGCCCCCCTGGCATGGGGCTGTGCCACCCCCTGACCCACAGCGTGCCAGGGCCTGCCGCACTCTGGCAGGACTGTTTTATATTACTACATTTTAATTTTATTTTATTTTTCCCCTAATAAAGAACTGTTATTGCAATTCCCACATATTTTCCTGAGAGCCCCTTAATTTTGAAAATTACAATAATTCAGAGGGAAGAGGTTGCATTTTCCATTTCAAGGGAGGCTCCTGCCTTCCTCAGCAGACACCTGGCTGTTCAAACCAAGACAGGGTTTTTTCCACGTGCAGTGGAAAGGAGAGGGGATGGAACCCTCCAGGGAATCCTCCTGGCCAGGAGCAACCAGAGCCCTCGAGTATTACTGCAGCACAAAATTATTTTTGTTGTGATTTTTGCAACAGCTATAAGTCCACAAATAATATCCACCACTGCAACACTCACAGCACACTATAAAATAATAAAATGTTGACAAAATTCTGCCTTAAGTTTCTGTTTACTGACAAATGGGTATGCTGTTACCAATTTGAATTTTTAAAAATACCTTGGTGATATATTTATTATATTAAAGAGACACTTAAAATGAAGACAGTGTTGGGTCCTGTCTAATTTCCTACGCTGGTTTGGTAGATGACAGTGGCAAAAGTCACTCAAAAGTGCATTTCCTTATTAAAATGTTTGGGATAATATTACATGCTTCACAAAGGTAAATATAAGACTCTTGGATGTGACACTTTGAAAAGCAGAAATATTAAATGGATCTCAAATGTCTCAGCAGCAGCTTAGGATGCTAAGCCACAAGATAAAGACACCAGATGTGATTCATCTCTTCTTTTTCTCAGCACCTGCTCCTCCTTTCCCAACCCTTTAAGTGCCTTTTCCACAGGGGTTTGATGGGTTTCCCTTGGGTTTTCCCTGCTGCAGGCTTTGCCTGGCATTTCCTGCCCACAGCAGAGGAGCAGGGGGCACATTCCCATTCCTGCACACACCCTTGGGGTGTTACTGCTGTCATTCCTTCCTTTTCTCCTCCCGAAGCTACACAAGCCCATTATTCCTCTCTCCAGCTCTGCAGAGCTCTGGTCCTGCCCCCAGCCCTCCTCTGCTCTTCCCTCCCCTCACTGCTCTCCACCACTCTGGAGCTCATTCAGTGCCCCAGGCCGGACCCAGACAGAGCCAGGGTCTCCCTGAGCCAACCCTGCACCTCTTGGGTGCTGAAATCTGGGTTAGACTGGATTAAACTCTGAAATCTGGGTTAGACTGGACTGAAACTCTGAAATCTGAGTTAGACTGGGCTTAAACTCTGAAATCCAGGTTAGACCGGACTAAAACTCTGAAATCTGGGTTAGACTGGACTGAAACTGTGAAATCTGATTAGACTGGGCTGAAACTCTGAAATCTGGGTTAGACTGGATTAAACTCTGAAATCTGAGTTAGATTGGGCTGAAACTCTGAAATCTGATTAGACTGGACTGAAACTCTGAAATTTGGGTTAGACTGGACTGAAACTGTGAAATCTGATTAGACTGGGCTGAAACTCTGAAATCTGGGTTTGACCAGACTAAAACTCTGGAATCTGGGTTTCACAGGACTAAACTCTGATATCTGAGTTAGACTGGACTGAAACTCTGACAGCTAGGTTAGACTGGACTGGAACTCTGAAATCCAGGCTAGACCGGACTAAAACTCTGAAATCTGGGTTAGACTGGACTAAACTCTGAAATCTGAGTTAGACTGAGCTGAAACTCTAGGGCTGTGCCAGCAGCCACTGCCCAGCTCCAAACCCAGTCCTGAAGAGCCAGAACCTTCCAGGACTGGCCCCAGAGCAGAATTGCTGATAAGAGTTTGATAAGAGGCCTCACACAAGCTGTGGCTGCTCTGCACCAGATCCTGCCCAACACCTCAGGGAAATTCTCCTTTCCCAGGCTAATCTGGTGCTTCAAACAGAAAATCTCTGGGTTGGAATGGGAATTTTGGGATTCCTCCACTTCTGGAACAGCACTGTATTACCAGAGCTCACCCAGCTTCCTGGAATCACCACTTCCCTTTTTCAGGGAAAACCCACAAATCTGGATAGGAACACCTGAGGGATTTGGCCATGGGTCAGACTGCCCTAATCAAGTATTTAATTAAGGAATAAAGGAAGACCTGAGCTGGTTTAAATGAGCTGCAGAGACCCCTGGCACTGCAGGCAGCTCTGGGTGCCACTGCTTTGTCCAGACACACTGGTTCATCATCCCCAAAAAGAAAAGGAGCTCCTCAGTGATTTTAATCCCCAAAATCTGCAAAGGAAATGTGCCCTGGAGGTGTTTGGGTCACTCAGAGCAGCAAGGGAAAGGCTTTGGGAGTCCATGGGCTGAGTTAATGAAGGGTTTTTCCTGCTTCCACTGGTCCCTGACCCCAGCTGATGGAAATAAAGGACATTTAAACACCAAACTCACAGCCCTGTTTTGTTCAAATAATGGCTCTACTTAGTATTCCAGCCCTGGCTGAGGGTGAGTGTTTATTTTATTCTGGAGTTTAATTGAATCCCCACAAGACAGTCCATGGGCAAAATCATTGGAGAGCAGGGCTCTAAAAATAGGAAGTGTGGGGACACGTCTGGGACAAGCGTTGAGAGAAGGTGACATTTCAGAGCCATAAACCCTCCCTGACACCCACCCGAGCTCCAGGCTCTGCCAGCTCCCCGTGAGTCAGAGCAGGATCCTCGTGTGCCTCTCTCCACACTGCCAGGCAGGCACGGCCTGAGCCAGGCCCAGCTCCCACCGACTGCCCACGGCCAGGAACCCCAGACTTAGCAGGGATTGGTCTGGGTTGTACGAGCAGAAAAGAAGAATTGTTCCCACAGTGCTGGTCAGGATCAGGATCATTTTGGGGGAAAATCGTTATAATGGTGTCATAATTATCGTCATGATCTCATATTCATTGTCATGATGTCATAATCATTATCATGAGATCAAAATCATGATTACTCCATATGGAGGAATCATTGCCATGATGTCATAATCATTGTCATGATTATTCCATGTGAGGGAATCCTTGTCATGATATCATAATTGTGTTCATGGTGTCATAATCATTGTCATGATGTCATAACATTATAATGAATATTCCATGTGAGGGAATGATTGTCATGATATCATAATCATGACAATCATTCCCTCACATGGAATATTCATGATCTCATAATCAATATCATTATGTCATTGATCATTATCAAGATATCACAATAATGATCAGTCCACATGGAGAAATCATTCCCATGACATCATAATCATTGCCATGATCTCATAATTGTTATCATGCTGTCATAATCATTGTCATGAGATCATAATCATGACTATTATATAGGGAGGAATCATTGTCATGATGTCATAATCATAATCATGATCTCATAATCATTACCATTATGTCATAATTATTATAATTAGATCATAATTGTGATTATTGTATAGGGAGGAATCATTGCCATGATGTCATAATCATTATGATGACTATTCCATGCAAGGGAATCATAACCATGATATCATAATTGTATTATAATGAGATCATAACCATGATTATTCCATAGAGAGGAATCATTGTCATGATCTCATAATCATTACCATGATGTCATAATCATCATAATGATATCACAATAAAGATTCATCTGTATAGAGGAATCATTGTGATGACAATCATAATCATTGCCATGATGTCATAATGATTATGATGAATATTCCATGCAAGGGAATCATAACCATGATATCTTAATTGTTATCATGATCTCATAATCATTACCCTGATGTCATAATCATTGTCATGATCTCATAATCATTGCCACGATGTCATAATTATTATCATGAGGTCATGATCATGATTATTCCATATGGAGGAATCATTGCCATAATGTCATAATTATTGTCATGATTATTCCATGTGAGGAAATCCTTGTCATGATATCATCATTGTGTTCATGGTGTCATAATCATTGTCATGATGTCATAACATTATAATGAATATTCCATGTGAGGGAATGATTTTCATGATATCATAATCATTATCATCATTTCATAATCAATACTATGATGTCATAATTATTATCATGAGATCATAATTGTGATTATTCCATACGTAGGAATCATTGCCATGATGTCATAATCATTGTCATGAACTCCTAATCATTACCATCGTGTCATAATCATTATCATAATGAGATCATAATCATGATTATTCCATACGGAGGAATCATTGCCATGATGTCGTGAACATTGTCATGATCTCATTATTGCTACCATGATGTCACGATCATTATCAAGTTTGTTCCATGTGAGGGAATCATTACCATTATATCATAATTGTTATCACGATGTCATCATCATTATCAGGATATCACAATAATGATCAGTCCATATGGAGGAATCAGTCCCATGACATCATAATCATTACCATGATCTCATAGTCACTGTCATGATCTCATAATCATTACCATGGTGTTATAATCATTGTCATGAGATCATAATCATTATTATTATGTAGGGAGGAATCATTGCCATGATGTCATAATCATTATAATGATTATTCCATGTGAGGGAATGATTGCCATGGTATCCTAATTGTTATCATGATCTCATAATCAATACCATGATGTCATAATTATTGCCATGATATCATAATTGTGATTATTCCATATGGAGGAATCATTGCCATGATCTCATAATTGCTACCATGATGTCATAGTCATTGTAAAGAATATTCCATGTGAGGGAATCATTACCATTATATCATAATGGTTATCATGACATCATGATCATTAGTAGGATATCACAATAATGATCAGATCATATGGAGGAATCATTCCCATGACATCATAATCATTGCCATGATCTCATAATCCCTGTCATGATCTCATAATCTTTACCATGGTGTCATAATCATTGTCATGAGATCATAATCATGATGATTCCATAGGGAGGAATCATTGCCATGATGTCATAATCATTACCATGATGTAATAATTATTATAATGAAATAATAATTGTGATTATTCCATATGTAGGAATCATTGTCATGATTTCATAATCATTGTCATGATGTCATAATCATTATCAAGATTTTTCCATGTGAAGCAATCATTGTCATGATGTCATAACCATTGTCATGATCTCAAAATCATTAGCAGGATGTCATAATCATTATCATGAATATTCCATGTGAGGGGATCATTGTAATGGTATCATAAATTTTATCATGATGGCATAATTATTATCATTATGATATCATAATCATGATTATTCCATCTGGAGGACTCATTGTGATGATGCCATAATCATTGTCATGATGTCATAATCATTATGATGAATATTCCATGCAAGGGAATCCTAACCATGATATCATAATTGTTATCATGATCACATAATCATTAACATGATGTGATGATTATTATAATGAGATCATAACCATGATTATTCCATAGAGAGGAAACATTGCCATGATCTCATAATCATTGTCATGATGTCATAATCATTATAATGATATCACAATAGATTTTTCTGTATAGAGGAATCATTGTGATGACATCATAGTCATTGCCGTCATCTCATAATCACTGTCATGATATCATAATTGTTCCCATGATTTCATAATTATTGTCATGATCTCATAATCATTGCCATAATGTCATAATTATTGTCATGAGGTCATGATCATGATTATTCCATATGGAGGAATCATTCCCATGACGTCATAATCATTGCCATGATCTCATAATCACTGTCATGATCTCATAATCATTATCATGCTGTCATAATAATTGTCATGAGATCGTTATCATGATGACTCCATAGGGAGGAATCATTGCCATGATGTCATAATCATTGTCATGATTATTCCATGTGAGGGAACCTTTGTAATGATATCATAATTGCTATCACAATAATTTTCATGATCTCATAATCATAATAATGAATATTTCATGTGAGGGAATGATTGCCATGATATCATAATCATTATCAGCATGTCATAATCCTTACCACGATGTCATAATTACTATCATGAGATGATAATCATGATTATTCCATATGGAAGAATCATTGTCATGATGTCATAATCATCGTCATGATCTCATAATCGTTACCATGATGTCATAATCATTATCAAGATTCTTCCATGTGAGGGAATCATTACTACGATATCATAATCATTACCATTATGTCATAATCATTGCCATGGTGTCATAATCAGTGTCATGATCTCAAAATCCTTACCTTGATTTCATAATCATTATCATGAGATCATAATCATGTTTATTCTATTTGGAGGAATCATTTCCATGATGTCATAATCATTGACATGATTACTCAATGTGAGGGAATCCTTGTCATGATATCATAGTTGTTATCATGGTGTCATAATCATTGTTATGATCTCATATTCATTATAATGAATATTGCATGTGAGGGAATCCTTGTCATGATATCATAATCGCTATAATGATATAATAATAATTGCCATGATGTCATAATCATTATAATGAATATTCCATATGTAGGAATCATTGCCATGATGTCTTAATGATTATCATGGTTGCATAATTATTATAGTAATGAGATCCTAATCATGATTATTCCAAATGGAGGAGTCAATGCCATGGTGTCATAATCATTGTCATGATCTCATAAATATTACCATGATGTCATAATCATTATCAGGAGTATTCCATGTGAGGGAATCATTACCATTATATCATAATTGTTATAATGATGTCATAATCTTTGCCATGATGTCCTATTCACTGTCATGATCTCAAAATCTTTACCATGATGTCATAATCATTATCGAGATTATCCCATGTGAGGGAATCATTACCATGATATCATCATTGTTACCATGATGTCATAATCACTATAATGACATCACAATAATTATTAGTCCATATGGAGGAATCATTGCCATGATGTCATAATCATTGCCATGATGTCATAATCCTTACTATGGTGTCATAATCATTTTCATGAGATCATAATTGTGATTAATCCATAGGGATGAATCATTGTCATGATGTCATAATTGTTTCATGGTGTCATAATCATTGTTATGATGTCATAATCATTATCATGAATATTCCATGTTAGGGAATCATTACCATGTGTCCTGGTTCAGGACAAAATTAGGGGAAATCTCCAAAAGGGAGTCCCCCCCCCCCCCCCCCTCCCCCCAAACACCGGGTTCGGGAAGGAATTCCTCGGAGGAGCAAAGTGGAAAACAAAACCTATTTATTGACAATTAACAAAAGAACACTCCCCAACACAAGAAAAGAAAAGAAAACCAGTTCAGTGTTGTGGAGGGTGCCACGCTTCTCTCGCAGGCTCCAGAGATCCCGCCGGGCGTCGGACGTCCCAGGTCAGGTCCAGAGCCGGTCCAGTATCTTCAGGGGAGGGTAAGAAAGAGAAGACGAAAGAAAAAAAAAAAAGAAAAAAAACAGCGCAGAAAGCAGCAAAGGGAAAAAGGCAGCTATCAGCTAGGGCTAGGCAGTAGCAAGCAAGCAAAGTAGCAAACAGAAGCAAGCAGGCCAGCCAGCCAAGCAGCCAAAAGCCACAAGCCAAAGTGCACCCAGTCCCCCTCCCTCCTCCCTCCCCGCCCCGCCGCGGCAAGACGGCCGGGGGGGGGGGGGGGGGGGTAGAGAGAGAGAGAAAAAAACAAAAAAAACACAGCTGCCAGACATAATACACGATATTGGGATAAAAGCGGTCATCCCACGACACTCCACCCCTTATCCCATATCGTGAACATACAATAAAAACTTTCATTTCACTTACTCACACCTTTGACACTTACGCATTCCTCTCATCTTACTTGCTCAGACCTTTGACACTTACAGTTTCCTTCTGTCTCACATTCAGCAAACAATGACATTCATATATGAGCCTTATCCCACAATCAGGTCTCCCTGAGGTACACACCGTGTTGTTCCATCTTTCTGCATTATCCACCACGTATAACCTGGTCCTTGAGCAAAAACAATCCCACGGATGGGTTTGTCTGTACTCGAGGCAGGGTTGATCCATACTGTCTTTCCCAACAAACCTCTGACATGGGCCACTGGGGCTTTATCCCCATCTACTATATTAAGGAGCTCAGACTGAGCAGGACCCGCTCGGTTGGTGGAACCTCGAGTGTTAACTAACCAGGTAGCCTTCGCCAAATGCTGCTCCCAGTTTTTTAAAGACCCCCCACCCAATGCTTTTAAGGTGGTTTTTAACAATCCATTATACCTTTCCACTTTCCCTGCAGCTGGTGCATGATAGGGGATATGGTATACCCACTCGATGCCATGTTCCCTAGCCCAAGTATTAATAAGATTGTTTTTAAAATGAGTTCCATTATCCGACTCAATTCTCTCGGGAGTACCGTGCCTCCAAAGGACCTGCTTTTCAAGGCCCAAGATAGTGTTACGAGCTGTGGCATGAGACACAGGGTAGGTTTCCAACCATCCCGTGGTGGCTTCTACCATGGTTAGTACATAACGTTTGCCTAGGCGAGTTTGAGGCAGCATGATGTAATCAATCTGCCAGGCCTCCCCATATTTGTACTTAGACCACCGCCCACCGTACCAGAGGGGCTTCAGCCGTTTGGCCTGCTTAATGGCAGCGCACGTCTCACAATCACGAATAACCTGAGAGATACTGTCCATGGTTAGATCCACCCCTCGGTCTCGTGCCCATTTATAGGTAGCATCTCTACCCTGGTGGCCTGAGGCATCATGGGCCCATCGTGCCAAGAATAACTCTCCCTTATGCTCCCAGTCGAGATCTATCTTCAACTCCCCTATCTTTGCAGCCTGATGTACTTGCTGGTTGTTTTGCTGCTCTTCATTAGCTCTACTTCTGGGGACATGGGCATCTACATGCCGAACCTTCACAGGTAACTTCTCTAACCGAGTAGCGATATCTTTCCACTCTTCCGCAGCCCAAATTGGTTTTCCTCTGCGCTGCCAGTTCGCCTCTTTCCATCTCTTCAGCCATCCCCATAGAGCGTTGGCTACCATCCAAGAATCGGTATACAAATAGAGCCTTGGCCACTTCTCTCTCTCTGCAATACCTAGGGCCAGTTGAATAGCTTTGATTTCGGCAAATTGACTGGATTCACCTTCTCCTTCAGTAGCCTCCGCAACCCGTCGAGTGGGACTCCATACAGCTGCTTTCCACCTCCGTTTCATCCCTATGACGCGACAAGAACCATCAGTGAATAAAGCGTAACGTGTTTCTTCTGCTGGCAACTGATTGTATGGTGGAGCTTCCTCAACCCGGGTCACTGGCTCTTGTTCCTCATCCGCGACACTAAAGCTCTCACCTTCGGGCCAATTTGTAATTATTTCCAGGATCCCAGGGCGATTTAACTTCCCAATTCGAGCGCGCTGCGTAATGAGGGCAATCCACTTACTCCAAGTAGCATTGGTGGCATGGTGGGTAGAGGGAACCTTTCCTCTGAACATCCATCCCAGCACCGGTAGTCGGGGTGCCAGAAGAAGTTGTGCCTCTGTACCAATCACCTCCGAGGCGGCTTGGACTCCTTCATAGGCGGCCAAGATTTCTTTTTCTGTTGGGGTATAGTTATCTTCAGACCCCCTGTAGCTCCGACTCCAAAATCCCAATGGTCGGCCTCGGGTCTCGCCAGGCACCTTCTGCCAAAGGCTCCAGGACAGACCATGGCTCCCGGCCGCAGAGTAGAGTACGTTCTTTACATCTGGTCCCGTCCTAACTGGACCAAGGGCTACAGCATGAGCGATCTCCTGCTTGATTTGGACAAACGCTTGCTGCTGCTCAGGGCCCCAATGGAAGTCGTTCTTCTTGCGGGTAACCAGATAAAGGGGTCTCACAATCTGACTATACTCGGGGATGTGCATCCTCCAGAAACCTATAGCACCTAAGAAGGCTTGTGTTTCCTTCTTATCAGTTGGTGGGGACATAGCAGTGATTTTGTTAATAACATCCGCAGGAATCTGACGCCGTCCATCTTGCCACTTCACCCCCAAAAACTGAATTTCTCGGGCAGGTCCCTTGACTTTGCTCTTCTTAATGGCAAATCCAGCTTTCAGGAGAATATGAATGATCTTCTCTCCTTTCTCGAACACTTCCATTGCCGTGTTCCCCCAAACAATGATATCATCAATATATTGTAAATGTTCTGGAGCCTCACCCTCTTCTAGTGCAGCCTGGATCAGTCCATGACAGATGGTAGGACTGTGTTTCCACCCCTGGGGCAGTCGGTTCCAGGTATACTGCACTCCCCTCCATGTAAAAGCAAACTGAGGCCTGCATTCTGTTGCCAGAGGGATGGAGAAAAACGCGTTAGCAATATCGATGGTCGCGTACCACTTTGCTGCCTTGGACTCCAGCTCGTACTGCAGTTCCAGTATGTCTGGTACAGCCGCACTCAGTGGTGGAGTCACTTCATTCAAGGCACGATAGTCCACAGTCAATCTCCATTCTCCGTCAGATTTTCGCACAGGCCAGATAGGGCTGTTAAAGGGTGAGTGGGTTTTACTGACCACCCCTTGGCTCTCCAGCTCTCGAATCATCTTGTGGATGGGGATCACGGCATCTCGATTCGTCCGGTACTGCCTGCGGTGCACTGTCGAAGTGGCAATTGGTACTCGTTGTTCCTCTACCTTCAAGAGTCCTACTGCAGATGGGTTCTCTGATAGTCCAAACAAGGTATTCAATTGTTTAATACCCTCTATGTCCACTGCAGCTATTCCAAAAGCCCACCTGAATCCCTTAGGATCTTTGTAATAGCCATTCCGGAGGAAGTCTATGCCCAAAATACACGGAGCCTCTGGACCAGTCACAATTGGATGTTCCTGCCACTCCTTCCCAGTCAAGCTCACCTCAGCTTCCAACAAAGTCAACTGTTGTGATCCCCCCGTCACTCCAGCAATGGAAACAGGTTCTGTCCCCACGTATTCTGATGGCATTAAGGTACACTGTGATCCAGTGTCAACCAGTGCTTCATAGTCTCGTGGCTCTGATGTGCCAGGCCATCTGATCCACACCTTCCAAAAAACCCGATTTTCCCGTGCCTCTTCCTGGCTAGAGGCAGGGCCCCTCTAAGCCAGATTGTCCTTCTTTCCTTGGGTGTATGCCTTAGAAGTTCCTTCAAGGGGATCGGACATGTCATCGTCATACTTAACATCTCGGCTGCGAGCAACCGGAGCTGCCCTCTTTTTGGTGATACTTCCTCTTCTCTTCAAATCACGCACCCGTTGTGCCAAAGCAGCAGTGGGTTCTCCATCCCATCTTCTCATGTCTTCTCCAGACTCACGTAGAAAGGCCCATAACTCAACCCGTGGGGTGTACCTTCTCTCGCCATCAAAGGAGCGCCAGCGTTGGATACCAGGACCTCTAATTTGCACAGCCGAGATTTGAATAAGGTCCTCCTTAATCTCTTCCCGGAGTTTCTTATGATTCTTCTCTATTTTGTCCTCTAGTTCCCGCAGTTGTGTTTCCACTGCTGCAATTCTGGCATGAGTTGGTCCATGCACAGCATCTGCATATGCTCGAAGCTTCTTCGCCATATCAAGCACAGTCTCATATGTATCATCCCGCTTCATTATTGCCAGAGCAGAAGCGTATTCAGGTGGCCCAAGTCGCACAAGTTTCCTCCACATTACAGGTGTGCATGGTACCAGGTCCGGATTCCTAGTTGTTATATCATCTGAGAAAATGAGCTCTACCACCGCCATTTCTCTCAGGCGTTGGATCCCCTGCTCTATGGTCTTCCACCCTTTCTGCTGCATATAGAGATCATCGGCACATAAGTATCTTTGTGCTACACTCTCCAGGACCCGATCCCAGAGGCTGTGAGGGCTAGCCCTGCTCATCATACCTTGATCGATGACAGTATCATGCGACAGGGATCCCAAATGCCTCGCTTCAGTACCATCCAAAATCGTAACCTCCCCTGCAGCATCCCAAAGGCGGACTAACCAACTAATTATAGATTCGTCAGGTTGTCGTCTGTAATCCTTTCTTAGGCCTCTGAGGTCCTTCAGAGAAAAGGAGTCAATATTAGCTCCAGAATCTGTGCCCCTTGATGTGGCCTCTGATTTTGGTGAGGGTCCTTCTCCTGCATCATCATCATCATCCTCCACCTTTCGATCGGTCTTGTCTTTACACTTTCCACCTCTTGTATTAGCTGCGACAGCCATGGGTTGGGGCCTGTTGTCTGATTCAGCTGCTATCCTGGAGCCTGGGATGTTAGCTGCAGCCTGGGTCACTGGGATAGTAACTAACTTATCTCCCTGTTCCCTTTCTGCTATCTGCTGCTCCACAGTATCTAGCAGAGTACGGTAAACAAACGCCAAGGCCCAGCTCACTGCAGTAAGTCTTTCCTCCTTAGTATTACCATGGCACTTCTCCCTCAAATACTTTGCCACCTCGACTGGGTTCTGAATTTGATCAGATGGAAGGTCCCAGTCTATAGGATCAGCAAATTCCTTTAAAGTCTGGCCCATATCCTCCCATTTCCCACTCCAGTCAAGATTTTTCCTGCTTTGTTTTACTCCTGAATCAGGAGTCTCTCTAACCCCTCTAGAAATCTCAGCTTTCATTTTATATACACTCCAGACAGTATAGGAAAGGATTAATAAGTTAAATGCCAGAAAGATGGTTTCTTTTAAACTCAGGGGAAATTCAACATTTCCTAATAGAGATGTCAACAATTTGGAGGAGAAGAAGGAAGACAAAAGCTGAGAAGCCCCTTCCCCTTCTTCTCCCCAAACAAACTGAGTACACAGCCATGACAGCAATCCATACATTCCTGAAACAAGGTCTTCCATAAACCTCCGACAAATCAGCACACACAAGACCAGCCCAATGACTATTCTGGTTCGCGCCCCCTGCTTACAGAAGCTACTTATTATGGACAACACCAGAGCTATTTTTGGGTAAGGAAATAACCCTAGGGACCACAAAGGTATTAAAGCTTCAAAAACCCCGAGGGACCAGAAATACCGGCAAACTTTCACCCCAAAGGACATTATGAATTACCAATATGCCTACAAAACAACCAAGACCAAAATATTATTGTTATAGGTTTGTTTTCCACTGTCTTTGGCCTCCTGGGTTTCCCGGCCAACGCACCAAAAAGGATGTCCTGGTTCAGGACAAAATTAGGGGAAATCTCCAAAAGGGAGTCCCCCCCCCCCCCCCCCCTCCCCCCAAACACCGGGTTCGGGAAGGAATTCCTCGGAGGAGCAAAGTGGAAAACAAAACCTATTTATTGACAATTAACAAAAGAACACTCCCCAACACAAGAAAAGAAAAGAAAACCAGTTCAGTGTTGTGGAGGGTGCCACGCTTCTCTCGCAGGCTCCAGAGATCCCGCCGGGCGTCGGACGTCCCAGGTCAGGTCCAGAGCCGGTCCAGTATCTTCAGGGGAGGGTAAGAAAGAGAAGACGAAAGAAAAAAAAAAAAGAAAAAAAACAGCGCAGAAAGCAGCAAAGGGAAAAAGGCAGCTATCAGCTAGGGCTAGGCAGTAGCAAGCAAGCAAAGTAGCAAACCGAAGCAAGCAGGCCAGCCAGCCAAGCAGCCAAAAGCCACAAGCCAAAGTGCACCCAGTCCCCCTCCCTCCTCCCTCCCCGCCCCGCCGCGGCAAGACGGCCGGGGGGGGGGGGGGGGGGGGTAGAGAGAGAGAGAAAAAAACAAAAAAAACACAGCTGCCAGACATAATACACGATATTGGGATAAAAGCGGTCATCCCACGACACCATGATATCATAATTGTTATCATGATGGCATAATTATTATCATAATGAGATAATTATTATGATTATTCCATATGGAGGAATATATAATGATTACGACATCATGGTTCTGACTCTGATTTCAGAAGGTTGAACAATGATTTATTGAGCTATTTTATATGACACTAATACTATACTATACTAAAGAGATACAATAGAAAAACCTGTGGCTGTCTGAGGCGGTCACAACATAGCTTTGACTTGATTGGCCAATCAATGTAAACAACTATTAGTAGAATCTAATTAACAAATCGCTCTCAGTAAACAATCTCCATATCACCTTCCACATGTGCCAAACAGGAGCAGTGAACAGAGAGAAGAATTGTTTTCTCTTCTCTGAGCTTCTTATTGCCTCTCCCAGGAAAAATCCTGGGAGAGGCAATAAGAAGGAAAAATCCTGGGAGAGAGAATTATGTCTCTGTCTGTTCAGAGAATGTGAATTCCACATCCTGAGGGCACCCAAAGCTCAGCTCAGCCCTTGGGTCAGCTCCTGGCACACCAGGCTGGGCTTTCCCAGGAGAACAGAGGGGTCTGGGGGGTTCACAGGCAGCATCTCAGCCCCAAAATGCCCAAGGACAGGTGCCAGGCACGGGGAGCATTTGGAACAGGCACAGAAACAGAAGGAGAGTCACTGGTGTAGTTGGGATGAGTTTAGTGGGTTTTTTGGAGAGGGGTTTAGCCCCACAGCAGATTTTGTTTGGTTTGGCCCAGCCAAGACAGGGGTTGGGTTGGTTTTGTTATTTGTTTTAAGGTTGGAAGGAAAAAGAAATTTTTAGGTTTTTTTTCCTTTTAACATGTTTCTCACAGAGGCATGTCTAGTTTTCTAGTGGTTGGAAGCTTTTATTACTTCTTTAAATGTTTCTTATGTAAAACTATGATATTTTGCTCTTTGCCTCTGTGAAATACACATGTTCTCCCATGTCTCCTCAGTCCTGAGGACCTGAGGGGTTTTCCATTCCCAGTGGGAGCTCTTGCTAACATAAGGAGTGGGAAGAAAGGCTCCATCCACCCTTCTCTTGAGGTCACCCTGACTCCAGCCTGAAGCCCTGACATGGCAGTGCCCGTGGTCCCTCTGCCCACAGAGGGTGACTCAGGGCTGAGCTCAAATGTCCTGCCTGGGGTGAATCCCCCCAGTGAGCTGGATTGATGCCAGGGACCCCAAATGTCCCTGTGTGCCCTCACGAGGTGACACAGCTGTCCCAGGAGCAGGGACGAGGGGAGGGAACTGTGCAGGACTCATCCCCAGGCAGGGTCTGAGTGGCCACAGCTCCCCACAGCCACACCTGTCCAGGGCCACCAACCCCAGAGACTGCTGCCACCTAGGGCTGTGCCACCACCCAGGGGACCGACCTAGTGCCATCCAGGGCTGTGCCAGCACCCAGGGGACTTGCTGCCACCACCCAGAGGCTGTGCTGCCACCCAAGGGACCTGCTGCCACCACCCAGGGGACCTACTGCCACCCAGGGATCTGCCACCACCCAGGGCTGTGCCACCACCCAGGGCTCTGCTGCCACCATCCACAGGCCCTGCTGCCACCCGGCTCTGCCAGCACCCCGGGCTCTGCAGAGCTCCCAGCACTCTCCATCCTCCTCAGGGAAGCTGTCAGACACGAGTGAAAAGCCAATCAATTAAAATGCTGCCTGTTTCAGTCTCCTCTAATTGTTCTCATGGCTGAGGTGACGGGTGGTGATTCATCTCCCTGGCAGCGAGAGCTGGGCTGTGGGAGCGATGCTGGGGATGCAGGAGGAGGTTTTGGATGAGTGATGGCTGCTGGGGCCGTGCTGCTCCTGCTCCCAGCCCTGGAGGCTCCTGCACCGGCACAGGGACGTTCAGCCTGAGCTGGTTCCTGAGCTCACAGGCTCAGCCTGAGCTGGTTCCTGAGCTCACAGTCTCAGCTCAGTGCTGGGCTGTCCCCAGGAGCTGCTGCACAGCCACATCCAGGCTGGGCTCAGGGTTCAGCCACATTCCCGTGTCCTGGGCTGTACCAGGGTTAGAATTGACATTACATGAGGACCCAGCAGGATCAAAGCTGCCTGTGCCAAATTCTCTCTGCATTGACACCCTGGGGCTGAATAATCCCCACCTGAAGGGTGGAGAGGACTGTGGGACCTTACAAGGACATTCCTGCATGTGAGGCACCTGTGAGGAGCACGGCTGGAAGAAAAACTGGAGAGGAAGGAACATGTCAGTCCACGGGTGGAAAATCAAGATTTTCCAGGCTGAATGGAAATGGAATAAAGGCCAGGGCAGAGAGAGACCTGGGAAGTGCTCGGGATAATCCCAGTGACTGTGTGAAGACAGTGCAGCCCCAGTTCAGAGAAGAACAGCCCTGGGGGAGGAGGCATCATCCACGTGCTGGGCTGTCCAAGGGTCCTGCCAAGGCCTCCTGGAAACACAGGGAAACTCAGTGGGATAAAAACCAGGCCATGGATGGACATCTGGCTAAAGGTGGGAAAGAGCAGAACAAGGGCTCTGCTCCTGCAAAGGATCCAGCCCTGGGGAGTTCCTACAGCTCCCAGAGGGTTCATTGCCTTCCTGGTGATCAGGAATCACCCTGAGCCAGGGGATCCTGTGTCACACCAGCCTGGCAGGGCTGTGTCCCACCCCTGGGCAGGGCTGTGTCCCACCCCTGGGCAGGGCTGTGTCCCACCAGGCTGGCAGGGCTGTGTCACACCAGGCTGGCAGGGCTGTGTCACACCAGGCTGGCAGGGTTGTGTCACATCTCTGGGCAGGGCTGTGTCACACCTCTAGGCAGGGCTGTGTCCCAACAGGCTGACAGGGCTGTGTCACACCTCTGGGCAGGGCTGTGTCACACCTCTAGGCAGGGCTGTGTCACACCAGGCTGGCAGGGCTATGTCACACCAGGCTGGCAGGGCTGTGTCACATCTCTGGGCTGGGCTGTGTCACATCAGCCTGGCAAGGCTGTGTCACACCTCTGGCCCGGGCTGTGTCACACCAGGCTCCACAGAAGGTGACAATTGTGCCCAGGCAGTGCCAGCCAAGCCCTGTCAGAGTGAGAACTTCCTGAACGTGAGGAGCTGGTTGGAAGCAGAGGCCCTTGCCCTTCCTCATGTCTCTTGGAACTGTCCTGTCCTGGCAGTGCCAGGGGGGTTCCCCTTCCCCATGTGGAGCAGTGGAAGCTGCAGGGAGGCCCCACCATCCCCATCCTGCCCTCGGAGCTCCTGTCCCGGGGCAGGGGTGCAGAGCACTGTGAAAATCCAGGCCAAGGGACTGGGGATGAGGGAGAGGAGCCCCTGCTCCCTTTCCTTCTGCATCCCACAGGAGGGTGGAGGAGGCCTGGCAAAGGACGGGACAGTTCTGGTGGGCTGGGAGCAGCGTCTGGGGCCTCCTGGGAGGGCTGGGCCTGTCCATGGCTGTCATTGCCACCCCCACATCCCGGAGCTCGGCTCGCTGAGGAGTTCAGAGTTCAGCCGAGCACAGATTGACTGCGGGAATCAGCAGTTCCTGAGCTCCATTAGTGCCTCATTACCTCAGATCTCCCACTGCGGCCTCGGGGAGCAGCGAGCCCGGGGTGACCGCGCTGGCAATGTGCAGCACAGGGAGGAGAAAAGGAGCAAAGGGCCGAGGGGAGGCCTTCAATTAGCTTAATTTGCGGTGCAGCACCTGCCCCAGCCTCCAGCCTGCGCTTCCCTGGCCCGGGGCTGAGTTTGTCTGGGAGGAAATTCAGGATCTGATGATGACCTGGGCCCTGCCATGATGCTGATGGGGAGCAGCGGCCGGAGCACCTCCCTTGGCTGGGCATCTCCCGACAGCTCCGTGTGGCCGTGTCACTGCCTGCCAGGGCGTGACAGCGCCATCCCTCCCTCCCGGGCCTCCCGTCACTCCCATCCCTCCCTCCCGGGCCTCCCCTCACTCCCATCCCTCCCTCCCGGGGCCTCCCCTCACTCCCATCCCTCCCTCCCGGGGCCTCCCCTCACTCCCATCCCTCCCTCCCGGGCCTCCCCTCACTCCCATCCCTCCCTCCCTCCCTCCCTCCCTTCCTCACTCCCGGGGCCTCTCCTCCCTCCCCTCACTTCCATCCTTCCCCTCATTCCCATCCCTCCCCCCACTCACTCCCATCCCTTCCTCTCGCGGTCTCCCCTCACTCCCATCCCTCCCTTTCATCCCTCCATCCCCTCCCCTCATTCCCATCCCTCCCTCCCTCACTCCCATCCCTTCCTCTCGGGGTCTCCCCTCACTCCCATCCCTCTCTCCCGTCCCTCCATCCCCTCTCCCGGCTCTCCCCGAGTGAGGAGGGGGAGCTCCCCAGCCCGGGGGACAGGGCTGTGTTCTTCATTAGCGTGGTGCTCTTACTCAGAAAATGGGTTTCTGTATTTCTTCCTTGTTTCAATTTAAAAAGAAAAGAAAAACAAAAGAAAAACAACAAGTTGTGGAAGGCTGGTTTGGAATAAAAGAGGCAGCAGCCAATCTTGGAAATGATTCTGGAAGAGCTGCAGCCCTCTCTGGCCAGGAGGCACCAGTGTCCCCCGGTTTGCAGGGATTCCCATTCCCTGTCTGTTGGTTTTTGATGTGAAAACGGCGCTTCGAGGCACCCAGAAAAGCTGAAATATTTGCTACATTTTGAGGGAAGATGTGGAATATCCCCGCACTCCTAGCGCCAGCCAGCAGCAGTAGAAGGAACATTCCCGAAGCGCTCCCGGGCTGGAGCTGTCCCGGTGCTGATGCTGCCTCTGGCCAGGTGGGAGCTCTGGATTTGGGATGCTGGGAAGGAAGGAAAACACAACCCTGCTGTGCAGAGGTGCTGGGCAAGCAGGGAAATGTCACCAAAAATGCCCCCCGAGCTCGTGAGACCCCCCCAGCCCAGTGGCTTTGTGTGGCCCAGCTCATCCCTGCCCACGTCCTGAACACCAGCAGAGCACTGGGGGTTTTACCCAGAGCAAAACCAAAATGTGTAACTGAGATTTTGTCTCTTGGGAGCTCTGCTGAGTGGTTTTTTGCTCTGTTTCGTGAACACTTTTTTCTCCAGGGCTACAAATTCCCCCAGGCTGATGTTGTGGCTGTCCAGGCTGGAGCTGCCCCTCAGTGTGGTGGGACACTCTGGTCCCTGCCCTGCCCTGGCAGCACCAAGAACAGCCACATCTGGCAGAGCCAGGAGTGCAGCAGAGCCCTGGTTCCAGCAGCAATTAAAAAAGGGGGAGAAGGAAGGGAAAAAGCCAATTACGTGTAATTGGATTCAGTAAACTGAATTATCTCCCCATTAAAGCCGGGCTTGTTTTTAGATAGTGGGACATTCAAACTATCAAAGGCATTAATTGATTCATCCCCCTTTTCAAGTGCTTTCTCAACAGTGCCTCTATTCAGGAGCTGCAACCTTTTGTTCCCGGGGGGAATGGGAATTATCCAGCCCGTGTTTATATCTTGGGAGCTCTATTCACTCCGGCTTTTTCGTCCTGGTGCTGTTTTAACTCAAAAAACCGAGGCGAGACTTCTGCAAAACATAATGGAAGGTTTATTTCTTCTTTTGTGCTGCCTTCAGTGCTGCTGGAAGTGTAATTTAACCGGGGAGAGAGGCACAGGGGAGTTTGGAGGCTGGTTTGGAGGCACAGGGGAGTTTGGAGGCTGGATTGGAGGCAGAGGGGAGTTTTGAGGGTGGTTTGGAGACAAAGGGTGTTTGGAGGCTGGATTGGAGACAGAGGGGAGTTTGGGAGCTGGTTTGGAGGTACAGGGGAGTTTGGAGGCTGGTTTGGAGGTACAGGGGAGTTTGGAGGCTGGTTTGGGGGCAGAAGAGAGTTTGGAGGCTGGATTGGAGGCAGGCAGATCCCAGACATGGGATGGGAGGGAAGCCAAGGAGCACCAGGAGCTCCTGGTGGTGCTGGGCTGGATGTTCTCCACAGCTCCAGGCTGCACCGAGGCATTTCCTCAATTCCTGTGCCCTCTGCAGCTGCAGGAAACACTGAATTAAGGATGTTCCACGCCCAGAGAGCATCCCAAAGGATTCCTGGGCTGCTGCTGACCCCAAGGCTCGTGCAGTGCCATAAATAAACATTTCTGCACTGCTGCCAGGGCATTTCCAAAGGCAGTGGTGGCCAGAATTGTCCTGTGCAGGACTGGGGATGAGACCCCTCACATCCCCCTGCCTGCCCAAGTGGCTGCTGGGTGCTGGGAGAGCCTCGGGAATCAGTCAGCTCCCAGGAGTTATTTAGGCAAATTGAAGCATTATGTCAATTTGATGGGCAACATTTCAGGCCTGAATGGTCCTATTGGCATTTCCCTCCTTTGTAATCAATAACTCCTAAAGGATTACAATTTAATTTTTAAAGGGTAATTCAATCAAGAATTTTAAAACAGAGGACATTCTTAAAATTAAACTTTAATCCAATTTAGTTCTTTTTAAAAATTATACTTGCAGAAGAAAGGAGAGCAATTTCCAAACTACCCCTCACCTTGGACTGAAAGGGGAAACTTCTTCTGTACTCCTGGTAGGATTCTGTCCTTTGTTCACCTTGAGTTGCTCTTGCCTTTAATTCTTCAAGGAATTAGTGTTTCCATTAATTCCTTGAAGAAACACCTTCCCAAAAATCCCAAGGACCTGGCTGAGTTTGTCACTGGTGACACCACCAGCACCTGCTAATTCCTATGAGGCTCCCCACAGCAGAGGCTGACAGGGAAAAGCTGATTTTTTCCCATGAAAATATTCCTGCTCTTTTCCATCTTTTTGCTTCTTTGGGCCAGTCCCAGGCAGCTCTGAAGGGGTTGAATGAATGGATGGCACAGAAATGACACAGAAATGGCAAAGGGCAACTCTGAAACTCCCCCAATTTCCTTGCTCATCATTTCTCCAAGAAGAGAAACTTTCACTATTTCTTCTCCTGTTTTTCATCCCTTGCTTCTCAGGCCCCAGTCCTGCTGCCCTTTGGGATGAGGAACCTCTGTCCAGTTGGGGACAGCAAATCCCAAATCAGACCATGGGTGACCACAGCAGATCCCACTCTGCAGCACCATGGTGGCACTGCAGAAAGGAGAGGGTGACAGAGGGTGACAGAGGGTGACAGAGGGTGACAGAGGGTGACAGAGGGTGACAGAGGGTGACAAAGAGCTGCTGCAGCCCAGGAGAGCAAGAGGGGTGATCCAAACCTCCCAATTCCTTTGGATTTCCTTAGGAAAATCCATTAAGCAAAGCCTCCCCTAAACAACCCTGGCTGTCGAGGACACTCCAGGTGGAGCAGGTGACACCTGGCCCAGGCTGAGAAGAATGAGGATGATGATGAAGAAGAAAAGACCCCACTGTGCTCAGAGCTTCCCAAAGCTGTCCCAGCAGAGCTGTCCCCATGAGGACACTGCTCTGGGAGAAGTTCTCCCCCTCCAGAACATAGAGGTGGAAACATTTCTTGCTCATTATTGAAGACCATGCTTTTCTGTAGAGCTCTGGTTTCTGATCCCAGCTGGGTGTCTCCATTTGAACAGCCAGGTGTCTGCTGAGGAAGGCAGGAACCTTCCTTAAAATGGAAAATACAAACCCCCTCCCTCTGAATTATTATTATTTTGAAATTAAGGGGCTCTCAGGCAGAGACATGGGAGCAGGAATGAGGGTTCTTTATCAGGAAAATTAAAAATACAAATAAAAATTCTGCCAGAATGCGAGCAGGCCCTGGCACGCTGTGGGTCAGGGGGTGGCACAGCCCCATGCCAGGGGGGCTCAGCCCTCCTGCAGTGCCAGCTGTGGTTCTGCTGGAGCAGGGATCCTGCACAAGGGGGGAGTTTTCCTCTGCAGCTCCAGGGCTGCTGCAGATGGGCCTGGGCTCCCTCTGGCCATGCAGGGCAGCAGAAAGCTGCTCCTCTGGCAATGCAGGGGGCAAAGGCTGCTGTGCTGTGCCAGGCTCAGCTTGGATCCAGGTAGGAATGCTTGGCTCCTGCCCTGGGCGCAGCATCTCCCCATGGGATGCTGGAATTGGATCAGCCCTGCAGGGACACTCAGTGGCCATGGACAGCAGAGATCTCCTGCAGGGAGGATTGGCTGTGGCAGAGATCAAGAAAACTGCCCCAAGAACAGCAGAGAGCTGCCCCAGCTCTGACAGGGGGCACAGCACACACAGCCCCATTTCCATCCTCAGACACGGGGCCATGGATGCTCTGAGGGGATTGTGATGGAAAATGCACAAGAGGCCCCAGAGAGCTTGGAGGGAAACAGCCAGTGAGGGGTTTGTGGAGGTGACATCTCAAGCCTGACGAATTAATCACTGTAATTAATGACAGAGGGAACCAAAAACAAGGACCCTGCAGAGATTTTGTGTAGGATCTGAAGCTCCTGCAGCCTGAATTAAAGCAGAGCACAAGAAATGGAGGGGAGGGAGTTCTGCTGAATCAAGGGGTGAGAGAGGCCAAGAGAGGATTTGCCATAATGAGGAAATTTAAGGAAATATCATCATATCCATAGGGGCGATAAAGCCTTGAAGCAAAATCCAAGGAGAGAGGCACAAATTTAGGTGGAAAACAGTCTGGGAGAGTGAGCAGGTGATGCCCATCCCTCAGTCCTTCATTCCTGAGTATTTCCTTGCTCTCCACTGAGCTGAGTGCTCTTCAGTCAGAGGGGTTTGGGTGTCTGCACCCCCTCGTGTGAATATATCCAGAATGGTTGTTTTGAATGTAAAAATAATTAACTAAATCCTTAATTAGTTAAAAATTATATATATAAAAGAATGAGAGAGGGGTAGAGAGAGATGGGTTTGTGGTTTTCTCAAATTATCAAGAAATGAATTTTTATAATTCTCTTTTTGCTTTATGTGCCTGGCACCTTTCATCTACCAAAAACACCCCCAAACCCAAAAAACTACTTAAGTTTTTTATACATTTCTCTTTCTTGCTGATTATCTGAGTGTGCTGTCAGTTCTTGGCTGCAAACACAGTTTTGTCATAATCCCTTCAGAATAAAAACCACCAAAAAACCCCCAGGAAAGCACAATATGAATTCCAATGATTTCTTCTTTACAATTCATGGCTGAAACAAGCATTTGATTTACAGTCATGGAGACACTTGCTGCAGGCTAATTAAAACCAACGTATTGTTGGCAGATCATTTATTGAGGGAAAACAAATTGACAAAGGATAAATTAAGTTGCCACGCAATTAACTGGGAAAAAAAAATAAAAATATGCCCAGCTGAAATAGGAAATGAATCCAAACATTTATCAATATCTCAGCCAGGGCTGAATGAAGTTTCAAGTTCCCTGGAGAGAAAAGGAAGAAGATGGGGTTGAAATAATCTTGGAAGAATTCTGGGACTCGAATTTGCAGGGATGGTGGTGAAGGACAGTGGAGCAGGGTGAGGTTCCATGAACTTGGCGGTGCAGGGATTTTGTTGGTCCAAGGACAAGAAGGAATTCCTGCCTGAGAGGGTGGGAGGGGCTGGGCTGGAATTGCCAGAGCAGCTGTGGCTGCCCCTGGAGCCCTGGCAGTGCCCAAGGCTATAGAATTTATACCCCGATGTCTCCAGGTGTGTCCTGCTTGGCTTCTTCTGACCCTTGCTGCTGATCCAGAGGTGGCAGCTGTGGTGTTTTTCCAGAGATACCTCTGGCTGGCTGAATGCAGCAGCTGGGCGCTTAGAAAAGTCCAGGCAGGGAGGGAATTCAGTTTACCTTTGGTGGAAAGGTTCCAGCAGCAGTGACGAGAAAAGGAGCGGGTTCTGTTGTAAGTTAAGTCCAAGGTTTATTGCGTAGATCACTGTAACAGCTCCAGGATCCAACCCTAGACAGAACTCCCTGATGGAACCGGATACAACAAAAGACCCCTCCGTGTGGTCTCCTGTCCTTTTTAAGCCCGGAACCAGGGGGCGGGGAAGGGACAGGTGAAGGCCAACCAGGTGTGAGGAGGGGATGGCCCGGGGGGGATTGATTGATTGATAGGCAGCTAGGCAGGAGGGCAAAATGGGATGGGAAATAGGTTCACATTCCAGAGGGGGTTGGGGACAGGAAATGGTGTAACACTGCAACACAAGGCCAGGCTGGACATTGGGGCTGGCAGCACCTGGCACAGTGGGAGCTGGCCCTGGGCTGCAATCAGCTGCCATTGAAGATCCCTTCCCACCCAAACCACTCTGGCATTCACATTCCTCAATCCAGGATGGAAACCAGCACCAAAAGCCATTGCAGCAAATGGAGAAAGGAAAGGAAAGAATGATTGCCTGGCTGCTTGCAGGTGCCCCCAGTGCCATTTCCCACAGGGGGTTTGTAGCCTGGCAAGGCCTGGTTAGAGAGGTTTGGGCTGTGCCAGGGTGCCCAGAGCAGCTGTGGCTGCCCCTGGAGCCCTGGCAGTGCCCAAGGCCAGGCTGGACATTGGGGCTGGCAGCCCCTGGCACAGTGGGAGGTGTCCCTGTGGGTGGCACTGGAGGGGCTTTGAGGTCCCTCCCAACACAGTAAAACAGGAGACCCCCAGCTTGGGGAATGATTGGCACCTGACTCCATTGATTCAGAAGGCTGAAGAATTGCTTTATTAAACTGTACTATATTACATTATACTATATTATATTAAGGAGATGCTATACTACAAAGAATACTAAAAGATACTAAAGAAAACTCGTGACACAGGACACAGCTTTGAGTGATTGGCCAAGGAAACAAAACAATCCTCAGCAGAATCCACCTGACAAATCCCTTCAGATAAACAATCTCCATAACACATTCCACGTGTGCAAAACAATAGGAGCAGCAAGTAGAGATAAGAATTGTTTTTCTCTTCTTCTCTCTGTGCTTCTCCAGGAAAAATCCTGAAAGAGAGAATTATTTCTCTCATGTGAATGCCACATTCCAACCCAAAACCATTCCAAGGTTCCATGATCAGTGTGATCCCAAGCCATTAAAATCATAGATTTGACCAGGGAACCTGTCCCAGGCTCTGAATTGTCCTGAATTTGTCGCCAGAGCCCTTGGGTGGAGCAGTTTCACTCTCGGACACATTCCCAGCAGAAATCCTCAGTGTAGGGCTGCTCTGGGCTGGGGAAGGAGGAGCTGCCCAGGCAGAAACTCCTGTGGAACGCCAGAAATCCCTTCCAGGTGAAAGCTCTCCTCCCTCTGGAGATTTGAGCTCAGCTGGTGGGAGCTCCTGGGAATGGCAAAAAATCCCATTTTCCCTTCCTGATCCACAGAAAACCCTGGGGGAAATTTGTGTTCAACACCTGCTGGGAGGAGCTGCTGCAGCTCCATGAACAACCTGGAATTTCCTGGCTCCAAAAGCAGAAAATGTTCTCTGCACCAGGAGGGGACCAGCACTGGGTTTGGGTGGGATGCACTGGTTTAGGGTGGGATGCACTGGTTTAGGGTGGGATGCACTGGTATAGGGTGGGATGCACTGGTTTAGGGTGGGATGCACTGGTTTAGGGTGGGATGCACTGGTTTTTGGGTGGGTTACACTGTTTTTGGGTGGGACACTCTGGTTTTGGGTGAGACACACTGGGTTTTGTGTGGAATACACTGGTTTTGGGTGGGACACACTAGTTTTGTTTGGGATGCACTGGGGTGGGATACACTGGATTTGGGGTAGGATGCAATGGTTTTGTTTGGGATGCACTGGTTTTTGGGTAGGACACACTGATTTTTGGATGGGACACACTGGTTTTGTTTAGGATGCACTGGGTTTTGGGTAGGACACTGATTTTTGGGTGGGACACACTGGTTTTGTTTGGGATGCACTGGTTTTTGGGTAGGACACTGATTTTTGGGTGGGATGCACGGGTTTTGTTTAGGATGCACTGGTTTAGGGTGGGATGCACTGGTTTAGGGTGGGATGCACTGGTTTTGGGTGGGTTGCACTGCTTTGGGGTGGGTTGCACTGATTTTTGGGTGGGCCACACTGATTTTGTTTAGGTTGCACTGGATTTGGGTGGGATACACAGGTTTTTGGGTGAGTCATGCTGGTTTTTGGGTGGAATATTCTCCCACCTTACCCAGAGAGCAGAACCTGAGCTGTGACCTCTGAATCCAACCTTTCCCCCAAATCCAACCTTTTCTGCCTCGCTGAGCTGCTGTTTCCTGCTCTGCTGCTTTCCCTTGGCTTTTCCAGGTGTGACCACGAATGAAATAACAAAACCAGCACCAGGATCATGCAGCTGCAGCCACACTGCAATGCTGTGGGCAATTCTGGATCATTTGAGAAAAACAACTTCAAAAAAAGAAGAAGAAAATTTCAAAAAAATTGTTTTATTTCACCAGGAAAATGAGAATGCCTGAATGAGAGTGGCTTCCAAACATGAAAACTCCTCAGGAAGCCACCTGGGATGTTGTGTGCTGACCTCAGCCCTGCAGCTGGCAGAACTATATCCTGAACTCAGTGGGAATGGAAATGATACTCCAAATTATGGAACTGCAGCCAGCAGAGCCCCTCTGCATCAGCAGCCCAGCTCTGGAATAATTTGGGTGGGAATTCGAGGAGTTCCATGGGAGCACCAAACCCATTCCTGCTTTCAGCTGCAAATGAGAAGGAAATCCAGGGAAACGGTAAAAATATGTGAGTGCAAGGAGGGTGTGAAGGGAGATGGAGCTCTCTGAGATTCTGCCCTGCATTAAAAATTCATCCAGGACATGACCTGAGAGCAAAGCCCTGAGCCCCCCATGCACCTACAAGGGGAGGTTTGGAATTCTCTCTCTCCCACCTGGGACACCCAAAACTCCCCCAAATCCCAGCAGCCCCTGGTATCTGCACCAGGAGAGCGTGGAGTTTGCTCTGCCTCTGCTCCTCATGCATTTTTTCTGAGGATGAATTTATTTTGAATTATTCTTTCCTTTCTGCTTTTGATCTTTGGAGGTCTTGGTGGAGCTGTTTGCTCAGGCTGGGAGGGCTCACCAGGGGCTGAGTGATTGCAATGATCTGGAGGAGGAGAAGTGGTTGAATATTGCAAAAACCTCGAGTCTGAAGGATTTTTTAACAAGAAGAGTCCTGGTTTTAATGGATTCAACAAGAAAATACCAGATTCTGCAAGTCTGACATCATTTTTACATCAGAACTCCTCCACCACCTCCACTGGAACTGTCTCTGCACGTGAGAGGAAAATCAAAGCCCAAATTACCTGAGAGACAGAACCTGAGCCCACAGGTGAGATGTTCCCCAGGTGGGTTTCTTGGTTAGTTGAATTTCTCTATTTGTGCCTTCAGCCTCTGTGGAAAACTGCAAACAGAATTTGGGGCAGAAAGGTTTGGGTTTATCAGGATGAAAAATATGGATTTTATAATTTCAAAGCAGCTTTTCTACTAAAAAATAAAAAGTCTGGAGTAGTGAAAGAAAAGTTTTTTGTCTGTTTTTTTCAGGACTAAAGGTGCTTCAGAAAAATGGCTGTTCTGCATGAAAATGCAATTCTTAACAAAATAAAGAGATTCTGTAGAGAATGGCAACAAGAGATTCAATAAAGAATTACAACCAGAGACTCAATAAAGAATTAAAAACAGAGATTCAATAAAGAATTAAAACCAGAGATTCAATGGGGTCCCTTTGCCCTGATCCTGGCTGGCAAGGGGTGACAGACCCAGGATTTGCTTCCCCCTCTATTCCCACACCTCTGCACCTGGACTTTCCTTCTGGCCATGCCTATGTGGAGGTTGAGAAACACCAAAAATCAGACAGCTCAAAGCAGATCTGAGCCTTGCAGCTCCGATCTCATGGAGCCAGCAGGCCCTGGGAATTTAAATCATCTTTATTCCTTCCCATGACTCATTCCTGGGCCTGACTCAGCGTCCTCATTAGGATTTTTTCCCCTGTGGAAAACCCAGCCGGGTTTGATCCAGAGCTCTGCCTTCCATTTGATTTAAGGTCACTATCAGGGTTTGCTCTGCAGATGCTCTGGCAGCTGTCCCTGCCCTGGCACAGCTGTGCCACTGCCCTGGGCACAGCTGGAGCCAAAGGTCACCAAGCCCTGCTCTGGTGTCCCCAGGCCCTTCCCCTTCCCGAGCCCTGCCACCATTCCTGCAGCTCCTGCTGCTCAGAGCCTTCACCCACACCCAGAGGGACCTTTGGGAGCAGAGAGGGGAGAGGGGAGAGCCCAGCCAGGGGACAGCAGGGCCTGGGCTGCTCCTGTGCCCTGACGGTGACACACTGGTGCCACAGGCTGGGCATGCTGGGCACTGGGCTGGGATCCAGCTGGGGATGGAGCAAAGGGGGGCATTGCAGAGCCTGGACACTGTGCTGGGATCAGACTGACCAGAGGGGTCATTCCCTGGACACTGTGCTGGGATCACACTGACCAGAGAGGGTCCCACGCCAGGGCCCAGGTGGGCTCTGAGGCTCTGAGGAAAAGGAAAGGATCAATTGCTGTTCTGTCAGAGTCACTCAGCTTGGAAAAGCCTCTGAGATCAGGGAGTGCAGCCACCCCCAGCACTGCCAGGGCCACCTCTGGCCATGTCCCCCGTGCCAGGGCTGGGGACTCCCCACTGCCCTGGGCAGCTGTGCCAGGGCTGGATCAACCTTTCAGTGAAGGAATTGTCCCCAGTATCCAACCTGAGCCTCCTTTCCTCCAGGCTAAGCCCTTTCCCAGCTCCCTCTGGAGCTCTCCAGCCCCTTCCCAGCCCTGCTGCTCAAGGAACAATGGGGATGAATCCCCTGAGCCCAAAAATTCACCAAAATTTGACTCTGCTGCTCAGAGCTGAGAGTGCCATCCCTGAGCCACACAGGTGAGCGAGGCTGGAGCCAACCCCAGGTTCACCTGCAGGGAACCTCCCCCAGGGATTTCTGACCTCTGGGATGGGACTGGCAGCGATCAGGGAAACCCAGTGACCCAACACCAATGGAAAACCTGCTGACTTCTAATTGGAATATTACCAATATTGCTGATGGGCCGTGCCTTGGCTTGTCTGGCCCTTGGTGCTCACCCAAACAGCAGCACTGTGGTGTTTCACCCACAGACACTTTGGGCTGGCTGGTGTGTGGTGTTTCACCCACAGACACTTTGGGCTGGCTGGTGTGTGGTGTTTCACCCACAGACACTTTGGGCTGGCTGGGTGTGTGGTGTTTCACCCCACAGACACTTTGGGCTGCCTGGGTGTGTGGTGTTTCACCCCACAGACACTTTGGGCTGGCTGGGTGCTGCAGTTGGCACGTGCAGACAAGGCCAGGCCTGCAGGAGCTCTGGTGGTGCTGGGATGGAGCTTCCCCCCATAACAGGGGCTGCTCCTCAGGTTTCCCTCTGTGGAGAAGCTTTGAGGCCATGGTGAAGGAAAGGAGTCGGTTCTGATGGAGGGTTTGGATCCAGAGCTTTATTCTGGCCCTCAGGCCTCTGAATGCAGCAGCAGCTCCACCAGAACTCCCTGAGCCCGTGGCTGCTGCTCCTTTGAGCCCCGGGGAGAGGGGCAGGGAAGGGGCAGGGAGCCACCAAGCAGGGTCAGGAGGGGAGGGACAAAGGGACAAAGGACACCTGGATGGCCCAATGCCCCCAGGGGTAGAGGGCATCCTTTGGATCTGCCAATCACTCGATGCCTTCTGGAATGCCAGGAGTGACAGACAGTGCTGGGAGGGGAAAGGAGAGGGGACTGACACACCTGGGAGGGAATGAACAGGGGAGGGACCCGGGGTTCTGAGGTAAATGCTGGAATCACAACGCAACAGGCTTCAGTACTGATAATATTTATTCCTTACTTCATCCTGGCAAACTTCTCTCCTGGAGTATTTCTGGGGGAGAAAAGAACCCGTGGCTGTGAGCAGAGTGGTGAGCATCAGGACAGCGTTTCATTAGCATGGTGATCAGATCTGAGCCCTGATAAACCCGAGCAGAGAACAGCTCCAAATGAAATCCCCGCAGCAGTTCTGGAGTGCGAGCGTTTGAGGAGAGCAAGCAGCTCCAGGCAGCACAGGCCTGGCTCTGATGAATTTAATCAGCAATGGGAACTTTGTGTGAGACAGAAGGAACTGCCCAGAGCCAGTTGCTGGAGCATATTGTGCTGGAACATATTTTATTTATTACCGAGTGCTGTATCAGAAAGAATTTTCATCAGATCCTCCCTTTGCTCCTTGTTTTTATTTTGTTTCTCTCATCTGTTCAGCTCTCCTCAATGTTTGATGCATTTTTCATCCTCTGCCTTCACTGGGCTTTGCCTCTCTCACTCTTTCTCAAAGTTTTCCTGTGTGGGAGTGGTGCCTGGAATTTGGGGTTCTCATGGGGGCTTTTTTAGGGAAAATTCCTCATCAGGGAATTCCTCCCAGAGGATTCCAGTGGGGCTCTGAGGGTGCCTCATGGAAAGCTGCATTTCCATGAGAGACCAGCTCCACCCACCCCAGAGCTCCATGGACATTCCAGGCACTGCTTCCATGAGGAAGAAGAAGCAGTGAAGGGAACACGAGGGGAGCTCAGCTGCAGCAGAACTCGAGCCAGGTCCAGCCATTCCTCCTCAGGATCCCAGGAGGGCAGAGGAAACATCTGGGCTTTAGGATGGGTCTTTTAGAGTCAGTTCTGTGGCTGTGTTGGAAAACCCCCAGAAATTATGGATATTTCCCTTCACTCCAGGCACTTCTAGGGAGCACAGGCACCTGCTGAGCCCTGCTTGTGTTTTATCCCGAGGCTGTGGAGGCCTCCCTGGATTTTGGAAAAGCATCTCCAGCTCAGGTTGGGCTGCCCATGGAGAGCTGAGCACCCTGGAGAAGTTTTTCCTTCCACCATGGATAGCCAGAGATTTGGAGATGTTAAAATATCACAACAATTCAACACCAAAAAAAAAAAAAACCTTCATGATGAAGCAGCCAAAGTCTTTATCCAAGTCACTCCAGAGTCTGTGAGAGAGTCTGGGCATGCCAGGAAAAGTCCAGCCTGGATCTCCTGGGGATGGTCTGGGACTGAATTTCCTGTGCTCAGGTTGGGAAAGTCCAGCCTGGATCTCCTGGGGATGGTCTGGGACTGAATTTCCTGTGCTCAGGTTGGGAAAGTCCAGCCTGGATCTCCTGGGGATGGTCCGGGTCTGCCCTTCCCGTGCTGAGCCTGGCAGGAGCTGCTCAAGCAGCACCTTTGGGTGGCCTCAGCTCTGCCCTCCCCAGGCTCCTTCCCGGGGCTCCCCAGCCTGAGCCAGCTCCAGAGCAGGTCTGTGAAGGAGCTGGGGCTGAATTAACTGGGGGTTGAGTGGGTTGGGCTTGCACTCAATTAGCGCTGTTAATGAGTGTGACCAGCTGATGGCCTCCCTCCATCCCCGGCCACCCGAGCCTCAGGTGCTGGACCAGGCACCCCTGGAGGGCCCCATGGAGCCTCTGGAGCAGGAGGTGCTCAGGCTGTGGCTGTTCCTGATCCAGCTGCAGCATTCCCAGAAACGGGCGGGAAACAGAGGACGGTGCAGCATTCCCAGGACTGAGAGGGAAGGACCAGAGGGTGCAGCATTCCCAGGATTGAGAGGGAAGGAGAGGAGGGTGCAGCATTCCCAAACCCGGGAAGCAGAGGAGGCTGCAGCATTCCCAAACCCGGGAAGCAGAGGAGGCTGCAGCATTCCCAGGATTGAGAGGGAAGGAGAGGAGGGTGCAGCATTCCCAGGATTGAGAGGGAAGGACCAGAGGGTGCAGCATTCCCAAACCCGGGAAGCAGAGGAGGCTGCAGCATTCCCAGGACTGAGAGGGAAGGAGCAGAGGAGCCCAGCACGGAGCCCAGCCCCAGAGGTCACACCAGGCTGGGTCCAGCCCCTGGGGCTGATTTGGGCTCAGGGAACAAAGCCTGGAGCACTGGGGATCCTGACCTGAACTCTCCTGCACAGGGCAGCTGCCTGAGGAGAGGAAGCAAGAGCAGAGGAGATTTGTTCTTGTTTTGAAAGCGTTTGTTCCGAAGGCACAGCAGCCTGCTGAGCTGTTCCTGCCCTGCCAGAGGATAGAAATAGGGACAGAGCCCGAGCCTGGGGCTGCTCCTCAGCTCCTGACAGGACCCAGCACCGCTGCCTCTTCCTCCTCAGGCCTGGCCACCGCAGGGATGAGGTGACTCTGCCTCACTTTCATCCTGTTTCTATTTTATTTCTCTGTTCAGACATTGACTCTGCATCCACAGGGGTTCGGCTTTGGTTGCTTAAATCTTGGTTTTGGTACAGGGCTGGTCCTGCATCCCCTCAAGAGTCCTTCTGATTGGATTTCTTCATCCAACTCCTTCCTCACCCCAAATTTCCATCCCTGTCCCTGCTTTTCCCCAGCCAGGGGGGAATGAAGGTCATTTGGGTGGAATTGCAAAACCTTGGCATGATGTGGGGAGGAATGACTGGCAGGAAATCAGCTCTGAAAGCTCAGAGTGCTTTATGGGAGCAAAGCTTGCTCTCATTAGGAAAATCCAGATTTGTTGTGGCACTGTGAGGCTGAGCTGGGATGCACACAATATTTCCTTGGGATATCTGGCAGCTGGATCAGTGTTTAATATATCCATTAAATGCTACATCGAGATGTAAGAGCAGCCAATAAAACTTGTTTATTTACCTCTGAAACCTCTGGCAGAGCAGAGCCCATCACTCCCTGGATATATTTCCCTGATCCCATCTCCCAGCTATTGGGAATGACAGCAATAAAAGGAAGAGCCATAGATTTTCTCTCCTAGCCTGCATTTACCGTGGACAAAACAAATCCTATCAAAATGTATTTATTTATTTATCTCTCCCTGGAACGCACCCAGAGTGCAACTCCTGATGTGTTTCTACAATTGCCTGGAATATCCAGGAGGGACCAATCACCCCCATCCTCATGAGTCCTTCCCTGGGATCCATCTCCAGGAGAAATGGAGCATTTTGGCTTTATTGACGTTTATGGCTGTGTTTATTGTCCCCGTGCTGGGACAGCCAAGGGTTTCCTTGGCAGGCACCTGCACTGTCCCTCCCTTCCAGCATCTCCCAACTATCAATTCCCCAAAATTGCCTCCAATTCCAAACCTGTAACATTTCAAACAGGATGGTGGGGGGGAATAAAACTGAGCACTAAATCAGGCTGGTGGGTTCAGACAAGAGCACAGCCAGCAGGAAAATCTGGAATAAAAATATTTCTCTGCTCATCCTCCTGCTGAAGGTGTCAGAAAAATTAATCCACAAACACCAGAGGTTTATGTCCAAAAAGGAGACTGAGGTGTCCTTTTACTTTATTCCAATAAAGGGAGAGGCCATGGGGCATCCCCTGGGGTCTCTCCAATTTTTGGAGGATGCAGCCTCCTTTTTATCCCAATTTCCAGCTGCATTTCCCTTCTCTCTTTCCCCATTGCTAAGGTATTTGAGAGGTTCAGACTTCCCAGAACACCTGATCCCAGAGATTTCCCTCTAATGTACAACTAATTTTTGATTCTTACAGAATTTAGGGGTTTTCTTCCCCATTGTTTCTTTCATCTTTCAATGTCTAATTTCATTTGTCAGCACACCTACAGTTTATTTGTAAAAACAAATATCTTTTTCCATTCATCAATCAGTGGAATCCTCCCCAGTGTTTCTCCTATCTCCCAGTGTGGTTTTATCTCCCAGCAGACCCACAGCTGGTTTGGAAAGACAAATCCTCTGTTCCTCTCAAAGCTGACAGTGTGCCAGTGCCTTGTTTTATAGCTTCAACACCTTTTGATATTTTCCCAGTGCTGTCCCAGGCTCTGGACACAGGGAATGGGCAGTGGGTGAGGAGGAGCAGAGGGCAGCTCCACCTTGGTGTAAAATCACCAAATCCCCGCTGGGGATTTCAGGCTTCTCAGCTTCCCAGGAGAAGAACCCTGGGTGAAGGGATTTTTCAGACAATGTGAACGCTATAGTCAAGTACCTCAGAAATGGGGAAAGTGAGAAGGGAAATGCAGCTGGGAAATTGGGATAAAAAGGAGGCTGTGTCCTCCAAAAATTGGAGAGACCCCAGGGGATGCCCCATGGCCTCTGCCTGTATTGGAATAAAGTAAAAGGACACCTCAGTCTCCTTTTTGGACATAAACCTCTAATGTTTGTGGATTATTTTTCTGACACCTTCAGCAGGAGGATGAGCAGAGAAATATTTTTATTCCAGATTTTCCTGCTGGCTGTGCTCTTGTCTGAACCCACCAGCCTGATTTAGTGCTCAGGGAGCTGGATCCTGCTGGGGGCTGGCAGAGGAAATGTGGGCAGGGGCTCCTTGTGATTGCCTCCATCTCTCCCAAGAGCTGAAGTGTAGTAATTACAAATCCTGTGAGCAGAGAGAGACGTGGTTCTCCCAGGAAAATCCGGGGGAGCTGTGTGGAAGCTGTGGGAAACTCAGAAGAAAGAATTCAAACAATTATTATCTCTCTTTTTGTAACCACTGTTTACAGCTCTGGCTCTCCAGAGTGTGCTATTCATAGTCACCAATAGTGTGAGAGGTTTCTACTTTGAGACCAATCAAGTCTCACCTTAGTGAGTCACATTATAAAAAACCTCTTACTTTCATTAAACAAAATTTGCTACTTTCATAAAACACTTTTTGCTTCTGATCCACCTCAAGACTGGAGCCTTCTCTCCACCCCTGACTCAACACCATCACTGAAGGAACACCAGGACAAGGGGATATTTTGTCAGTTTTTTCCACATCAGAGAGGACAGAGCTGTGATCTTTCCTGGGTGATGCTGCTGATCCAGAGCCCAGCTGAGCTGGGCTCATTCTGATCTGAACCACTGAAAAAATGATTTTATGAAGACCCAGAATGGTTTCTCCTTTATTTTCCCTGCTCCTGTTTGTTTGTTTGTGTGGTTTTACAGAGCCACTGCTCACCCCGGAAAGGAGAGGGACAGAACAAGGTGCTGATCACCCTCCCGGTGTCACTCCAGCTAATTAGACAGGCGTTAATTACCAGCTGAGGGCTTGGAGCTGCTAAATGTGCTCAGGAAAATGAGAGCAGGGTAAACCCAAAGTGGCTTTGCACGGGGGCTCTGTCAGGGGGAGGTGGGGAGGGATTTGGGTGGGATGCAGGAGGCAGGAAATGTCCTGTCCGTGTGTTCCCTGGGGTGCTCAGCACGGAGGTCCCAGAGGGGGAACATTTTCCATCTCACAGCTCCTGCCATTGCAGGATCCATGCCTGGGCAGAGTTTGGCAAAGCCTTGGGATGGCTCCTGCTCTGGAATTCCCTGATGGGAATGGTGATGGAGACAAAGGCACGGTGGGAGTGAGGCTGAGGGGACACCGAGAGGAGCAACCTCTGTGTGTTCCAAAGGCTTGTCCATAACCAGGCCAGGTCAGAGCTGGGGATGAGCCAATAAAATCCCTGGCCAGGAGAACTGGAAACATTCCTGTCACCCTGTTCTCCTAAGTTCTTCTAAGCCTTCTGATGTTTACAATCTTGTAATGAAGTTTCTCACGCACTTTTATGTAAATAATTATTGCTTTATTATGTAAATAATTATTGTTTTTAAATAGTTTTGTTTATGTAAATAATTATTTTTATATTGTTTTATTGTTTTTCTTCTCCTCTCTGGAGAAGAAGAATTTTGATGGACTGTTGGTTTGTCCAGTGTCATTGGAGAGGTGGCACTGTCACCCTCCAATCCACTGTCACTTTTGAGAGTCTATAAATATTGGAGTCAGAAAATAAACTTCCCTTCTTCTTACCTTGGAATTCCAGTGTCCCTGTTGTTTTATTTGTGTCCTATTGTGACACATTCCCTGCAGGAGCATCCATTATTCAGGAATGGGGAATGCATTCCACCAGCCCCAGTTATTCCAGTGGTTATTCCAGGATTCTCAGTCCTGCTGGAGCTGCACATCTGGACAGGGTTTGTCCCTGTGGGAGCCCTCAGATCCCACTGAGCCCCTGGAAAATCCAGCTGCTGATTGTGCTGCAGAAATAACAACTCTGGGATGGTGCTGTTTGAAGGAGAAGGATGTTCCTGACTCCTGGGCCTGACAGTGGATTTGTCATCTCTCCACATCCCCTGTGAGGCCACATCCACCTGGGAAAATCCTTGGGAACAATTATCCCACCCAAACCGTGCCTCCCTCCCTGCTTCCCAGCTCACCTGGGGGATCCTTTTCCATGTAAAACATTCTCAGTGCTGACAGGGCTCCTGTCGCTGATGAGGTGGAAAACAGCCCCAGCCAGCAGCAGGGAATCATCAGAGGGATGAAAAATGAGCTGTGGATAGCAGGGCCTGGCCAGGACTGTGCTAATTGCTGTGCTAATTACAGCCACTGCACGTGGAGGTGAATTCCTGGTGGGAAGGTGGATGCTCTGAGCATTCCTCACTGCAGGGAGGGAGGGATCAGCTCTGGCTGCTCTCCTGGAGGAGCTGGGTGAGTGAACAGGCAGGAGGAATCACCTGCCAGCTTCAACCATCACCTTTCACCTGCCAGGAGCTCAAACAGCTGAGAGAGGAAAACTGGAGGAAAATCCCCCTTTTGAACCAGCCTGGGTCCATCCTGCTGCTCTTCCAAGGCTCAGAATTCCACATGGCTCCAAGCCCTGGGTCAGGGGAGATGGGGGATGAGGGCAGCTCTGCTCTCGCTGTTCCTGGCCAGGTTATTGTCTTGGTTTGGACAGACAGGAGTCTGCTAAGGAAGGCAGGAGCCTCCCCTGAAATGGAAAATGTAAACCCTCCCCACCCCTCTGAATTGCTATAAATTTAAATTAAGGGGCTCTCAGGCAAAAATATGGGAGCAGGAATAACAGTTCTTTACTAGGGAAGAAAATAAAAAGGATAAAATAAACAATGCAGTGAACTAAACCAACCCTGCCAGAGTCAGAACCCAAGCTGACACCCTGTGGGTCAGGCTGGTGGCAGCAGTGCCATTGGAATTGTGGCTCAGCCCTCCTGCAGGGTCAGGGCTGGTTCTGCTGGAGCAGGGATCCTGGAGAAAGGTGCAGTCTCTGCCTCTGAAGATGCAGGGCAAGAGGCAGCTGCTGTTCCTCTGGGCAATGCAGTGCAGGAGCCGTGCTGGTGTTCCAGAATCTCCAGATTCTATCCGGGTAGGAATGCTTGGCTCCTCCCTCTGGGCTCCCATCTCCCAATGGGATGCTGTAGTTCTTATCAGCCCTGCAGGGACATTCCAGAGCTGTTATCAGCAGGTGTCCCCTCCCGAGGGAGGAGTGATTGTGGTCACTCAGAGAGATAAAGCAAACTGCCCACTTGACAAAGGTAATCTGCCATACAGATGGTAATGGGAAACATCTTGCCTTGCAATCTGGGACGGTTATAAATAATTATTTATGTGTCTGAGGTTTCCAAGCAGAGAGGAGAGAAAGAGGCAAAGAGAGATAATAACACATAAAAATGTGAAAAGTCCCTTTCTACCCTGGCAAAATGAGTGCTTGGCCTTGGCATGGTGTAACAGGATTTGGCTTTGATAGTGACCTAAATTTAACTTTTCTTAAGGTTGAAAGAAACCTCAACCCTGAACTGATTCCTCTCTGTTTAAACCCAGAGTGCTCTGTGATCTCCCAGCTGGGTCTTGATGCTTTCCTCATCCTGGGAGGGGAGCACCAAACCTGGAACTGTCAAACCCAGAATTGCCACACCTGGAACTGTCAGACCTGGAACTGTCAAACCTACAATTTTCAAACCTGAAATTGTCAGACCTGGAATTCTGGGGGTGCTTTGGGTGAGAGGCAGATTCCTCAGGGCTGACCAAAGCCTCCATTATTGTCAGTTTTTCCAAGTGGGGCTGGCATTCACTGCACGTCCAGGGAGAATCCCAGGTTCTGTCTGACTCCCTCCTCCTCAAGGACAAATTGAACCATTAATTCCCTTCAGGGTTAATGGTTAACCAGAAATCCCTTCAGAGGTCTCTTTTGAGGATGGGAACAAGGGACAGGAATGGTTTTCCATGGGATTATTTAGTGGAATCACCCCTCACTGAGAGCTGAAGGGCTGAACCCAATAACAAATACCCCAAACCCCTGAATTTGACCTCATTAATGATTTTCTAGGGAGTGATAAGAGCAAAGCAGGAGGAGAGAGATGGAAAGGGCACCGAGGAGAGCTGGGTTCCCTCCAGCTCCAGGGAACCAGACCTTCCCTCAGAGGTGTTTCCTCTGGGATGCTCACCTGGAAAGGCCTCCCAGCTCAGGACATCCTGCAGGAGCAGAACCATCCCTTCCTCCTCTTGCCCCAGGATGCAGGAATGCGGCTGTGATGGAATGAGAATCTCAACTCCCACAAAAAAAACCCAATAAAAACCCAATCTCTCCTCATCACACCCTCGAGCAGCTCCAGGAACACGACACAAATTCCTCATGAATATTCTGGCGAGCAGAAGAGCGAGATTGCTGCTCCCAGCTCCTCATCAGCCGAGTAATTAACGGCGCTAACTGGGGGAAATCCCGAGCAGGGAGCAGGGAGGGGAGGGACAGCTCCCTCCTGCCCCAGACTCCCCTGCCCGAGCTGTTCTCTGCTGGGCTGGAGCCACGGACAGGCTGGCAAGGGTGGATGAGCCTCCCTCACCCAGCTGTGCCCACAGAGCTCCGGGTCCCATCCCCAGGTGTGGAATGAAGGGAAAACCCAGCAGGGATTCCCTGCAGACACCTTGGGGCAACCCCAGCCAGGAATCTGCAGGAATATTTGCAGTGAAATGAAGCAGAGGTGGCCAAGGCCCTCAGGGATGGAGCGAGAAGGGCAGGACAGGGCTCCCCTCCCATGTCCCTGGGGCAGGGCAGGGGTTCCAGGAAGGTTTTGGGGTCACAATCTGGAACAGGCTCGGTGTGGGTGGCCCTGAGGCTCTGCAGGGTTTGGAGCTGAGCCATGGAACACAGGGGTCAGAGGGCAGCGCTCTGGGCCAGTTTCCACATTTTGTTCTTTTTCTCTTTTTCCTTTCTGTGAACATTTTAGCCCAGTTCTAAGATCTAATCAGGTGATAAAGGTAAAAACCTCGAGGTGAGCTGATGTCAGACTCCTCCAGGCTGCTCCAAGCTCCATCCACCCTGGCCTTGAACACTCCCAGGGGTGGGATGGAATGGAATCCCATGAATTCCCCTGTGTCAGGGCCTCCCCACCCTCACAGGGAGCAGTTTGTCCCCAATATCCCCTCCAAATCCACTTTTGGACAGTTTAAAACCATCCCCCTCACCCTGTCACTCCATCCATTGTAAACAGCTCAATTTTTAGCAGTTTCCAATAAAAATATGGCACATCTGGGGGTTGTTGGTCAAACATCTGCTGGGTTCCCATTTTTTGCCCCAAATCAAAGCTCAGAGCTCTCTCCAAGCCTGGGCTGTAAATAAATATTTGTGCTTCACACAGCAGGGCTGTGCCCTCACCCCTCCCCTCCCACAAAATCCCCCAAACATCCCCAGAACTGCCCAGATCCCTGAAAAATCACTGTTCTACAGGCAGAGTCATAAATCCCCACATTTATACCTTTATACATTTCCATTTCCCCCTCTTTTTCCCCAATTTCTCACGTTTTCCTTCATTTTTCCTCTTCTCTCCCTGTTTTTCTGTTTTTCCCTTCCCCCCATTTTCCTCTCTTCTCTCCCTGTTTTGCTGCTTCAGTTTAGTCTAGCACAGAACTCCCAGGGGACACAAGCAGGAAATTCTGAGTGATTTTGGAGACAGGAACACCTAAAAAACTAAAGAGAGTTGTTCTCTCAGCTCAGGAACATCTAAAAAAGGGATCAGAATTGTTCCCTGGTTGTTCAGCCCTGCTCCTCCCTCTGGGCTGTCCCTGTGGGCCCAGGCCTGGTGTCCTGATGTCCTGTGCCACCACAGCTGCCAGGTGACAAAGCCTCCAGACTGACTCAAGCTCTTATTGCTCCTCCAAGACATTTCTTTTTTTTTTTTAACCCTCGGATTTGAATTCTTTTTTTTTTTTTTTTTTTTTTTTTTTTGGCGGAGCTGCAGCAAATCCCAGGAAATGTGGAGCAGATGTGAATGTCTGGGGGCTCCCTCTGAAGGAATCCCCAGCTGCTCCATCTGCATTGAAATGTCAGCCCCGTGGTGGGGAGAGGCCTGGCACCATTTGTGTTTAACAATTTTGCAAATGTGTTAGGTTGGCAATCACCCTGTTCTGGGTTTAAATTCTAATTTCATCTTTTTTTTATTTTTTTCCCTCTTTCCCTGCCGTCTGCTGGATGCAATATTCATGTACTGTTAAATCAAACACTCCATTAACAGCAGCAGAGATAAATATTGAATTAATGGAATTATTCAGGTTGATGGAAGATTCATGGGATGGTGCTGGAGAGTGCTGGGTGTGAGCTCTGGCAGCAGCTGAATCCCTGCCCTGGCTGGGCTCTGCCTGCAGGAGCCACAAAACCAGCCCCAAATGCTGGGATCCAACTGGGGGAGTGTTCCAGACTGCAAGGCAGGATGTGTTCTGTTACCATCTCCATGGCAGCTGGCTCCTGTTCAGCTTTCCTTATCTGTTCCACACCCACTCCTCCTGCTGATAACAGCTCTGGAATGTCCCTGCAGGGCTGATAAGAACTACAGCATCCCATTGGGAGATGGGAGCCCAGAGGGAGGAGCCAAGCATTCCTACCCGGATAGAATCTGGAGATTCTGGAACACCAGCACGGCTCCTGCACTGCATTGCCCAGAGGAACAGCAGCTGCCTCTTGCCCTGCATCTTCAGAGGCAGAGACTGCACCTTTCTCCAGGATCCCTGCTCCAGCAGAACCAGCCCTGACCCTGCAGGAGGGCTGAGCCACAATTCCAATGGCACTGCTGCCACCAGCCTGACCCACAGGGTGTCAGCTTGGGCTCTGACTCTGGCACTGTTGGTTTAGTTCACTGCATTGTTTATTTTATCCTTTTATTTTTTTCCTTCCCTATTAAAGAACTGTTATTTCCCGCTCCCATATTTCTTGTTGCCTGAGAGCCCCTTAATTTAAATCTATAGCAATTTGGAGAGGGTGGGGGTTTATATTCTCCATTTCAGGGGAGCTGCTGCCTTCCCTAGCAGACACCTGGCTTTCCAAACCAAGACAGGGAGATTTCAGCATTCACTGGGAATATGTTGAGGGTGTGGATGTGAACAGATGAAGACAGGACAAGCCCTGAGCACTGATTATTTTAGGCTGTCCCATCCTTCTGAGGAGGAGCAGAATCCACCAGTTCCTGCTGTGGAACAAATTCCCATTTTCCAGTCCCAAAATCCATCAGCTCCTCCAGCCCTCAGCCTTGCCTGGGGCTGCGCAGGGACCCTGGGCAGGCAGAGCCCACCCCAAAGGAGTGGGAAGGGCAACAATCCTGGAATGGTTGGGGTTGGGAGGAAATTCAAACTCCAGTTCCATGGCAAGGACACCTCCCACTGTGCCAGGTGCTGCCAGCCCCAATGTCCAGCCTGGCCTTGGGCACTGCCAGGGCTGCAGGGGCAGCCACAGCTGCTCTGGCAATTCCAGCCCAGCCCCTGCCCACCCTGCCAGGGAACAATTCCCAATTGCCAAGATCCCATCCAGCCCTGCCCTCTGCCACTGGCAGCCATTCCCTGCCTCCTGTCCCTCCATCCTTGTCCCCAGTCCCTCTGCAGCTCTCCTGGGGCCCCTTCAGGCCCTGCAAGGGCTCTCAGCTCTCCCTGCAGCCTTCTCCTCTCCAGGTGAACAATCCCAGCTCTCCCAGCCTTCCCCAGGACATGTTTATGAACCACCCCTGTGTCCTTAATTCTGTGTTTTGACAACACTCTCCAGTCACTTTCCATATTTTTATGCCTTACTTCATGAATATTCTGAGCGGGAAACTCATCCTGAAATTGTTTCCTTTTTGTCTTCTCTTCGAGGAAACGTTTGTGTGCAAAGTCTCCCTAATTTATGTAAATACGGAGGCGGCAGAGTTTTCATTTCACTGTTACAAATTAAAAGTTCCCCAACATTTCCAATTAGCTGGAGAGAAAATCACCTCTAAAAACATCCCAAAGCCAGCAAGGCTGGAGCAAAGGGAGCATTCCCACTGTGACACCAACAGAGGAGGCTCCAGGGGAAGGGAATGAGGATTCCTGCCAAGGTGTGGCTGAAAACTTGGGGACAAGGGCAAGGGAATTTCTGTCAGGGTTAAACCCAGCTCAGCATTGCCCCTCATAGAACCTTGGAATGTGCTGAGCTGGAAGGGACCCACAGGGATGATCAATGCCAAAGCCAAACCCTGCCCAGAGCCCCCAGCAAGCCCAGCCTGGGCATCCCTGGAGCTCTGGCAGCCTCGGGGCCGTGCCCATTCCCTGGGCAGCCTGGGCAGTGCCAGCACCCTCTGGGGGTAGAGCCTTGCCCTGAGCTCAGCCTGAGCTGCCCTGGCTCCTTCTCGAGGCCCCCTGGCAGTCTCAGGTTCCAGGAATGTCCTTTTCCACTCCCTGGCTGCAGACAGCAGCAGCACAGCGTGTTCAGATGCCCAGGGCAGCAGAACTCTTCTGACAGGGATGATTTTATTGCCTTCACACCCCAGAGCTCAGCCCTCTCCTCCCCAGGGCCAGATAAGAGCTCAGTGCTGCTGTTTAAGAAAAAAAAATCCCATTTTGGCACCATGGCTGGCAGAAATATTGAGAGCTTCATTCCTTCCCTCCTCCCTCCCTCTCTCCCTCCTCTTGTAATCTTTGATAAAGAAAAAAGTGTTCTTCCAGAAAGGGATGCTAATTAACAATTAATTCTTTTATCTTCCAGCGCCGAGACTGGGAGACCTGAAGAAGATGTAGAATAAAATTAGTGGTAATTAGCTTTTTAGAGCATTAAATAAACAGCGACATGAACGATGGAGAATTAATGTTATGCATTTATTTTTAACAATATTTATCCAGGCGGTTTTTGAACAAGGCCCCGTGGCGTTGGCTCCCTGTAACACAGGCAGCACCGAGGAATAATCACATTTTGGCTGCCTTCAGACAGCACCATGCAAATCAAGGAATAATGAAGAGGAGCCTCTTAATAGGGGCTTGGTGGCTGTGTGCTGGAATATCACATCAGGGTTTGCATTCCTCTGGAGAGCTCGGGAATTGCTGCTCTCCATCACTCCCAGCCACAGGCACTGCCCGGGAACCCACAGCCCTGGGACGGGGGGAGCTGCCAGCACAGGGCCCTGCAGGGCTGGGGACACCCGGGGACACCCTGGGGACAGCCTGGGGACAGCCTGGGACACCCTGGGGACAGCCTGGGACACCCCGGGGACACCCCAGGGACACCCTGGGGACATCCTGGGGACAGCCTGGGGACACCCCGGGGACACCCCAGGGACACCCTGGGGACATCCTGGGGACACCCCGGGGACACCCCAAAGACACCCTGGGGACACCCTGGGGACATCCTGGGGATACCCTGGGGACACCCTGGGGACACCCTGGGGACAGCCTGGGGACACCCTGGGGACAGCCTGGGAATACCCTGGGGACACCCCGGGGACATCCTGGGGATATCCTGGGGACATCCCGGGGATACCCTGGGGACAGCCTGGGGACACCCTGGGGACATCCTGGAGACACCCTGGGGACATCCTGGGGACAGCCTGGGGACATCCTGGGGATATCCTGGGGACATCCCGGGGATACCCTGGGGACAGCCTGGGGACAGCCTGGGGACACCCTGGGACACCCTGGGGACAGCCTGGGGACACCCCGGGGACACCCCAAAGACACCCTGGGGACACCCTGGGGACATCCTGGGGACAGCCTGGGGACAGCCTGGGACACCCTGGGGACACCCTGGGGATACCCTGGGGATACCCTGGGGACACCTGGGGACAGCCTGGGGATATCCTGAAGACTCAGCCAGGGAAGGACACAGAGTCCATCCCCAGTGGGGCAGAGATCATGGGATGGCAGAATATTCCAGGCAGGAAGGGACCCACAGGGACAATGGAATCCAGCTCCTGGTCCTGCACACGGGACAGGGACAACCTTGGGGGCTGTGGCTGGGGGTGACACACACAGGTCACAGGATACCAGAGTATTCCAGGCTGGAAAAGGAACCACAGGGATCATCCTGTCCAGCCCCTGGCCCTGCACAGTGGGGTGGAGTATCCCAGAATATCAGAATATCCCAAACTAGACCCACAGGGATCCAACCCCTGGCCCTGCACAGGCACCCCAAAATCCCACCCTGTCCCTGAGAGCATTTCCAAGCCTAATTCCATGTTTCTGTCTCAAATCCCTGGTGAAACACCCGGATGTTGTGCCCTGATTCCCAGCAGGGTCCTGGCTGTCCCCTGGAGGTGAAGGGTGCAGAGATCACAGATTTCAGCCCCAGCACATCCATCTCTGCCTGACTGCATTCCTTCTTTTCCCTGCTGCTCTGGGCTTTTGGGGCCCCTCTGGAAAGGATTTTCCCCGTGCCCAGCTTGTGTCCACTGCCACCCCAGCTGTGTCAGGGACATTGACACCCCTGGAATGTCCCCATCCACACACTGGGGACACTCAGGCAGGAAGGGCAGTCCCAAAATCTCACTGCAGTTCTGCTGAACACGCCTGGGCTCACCCCTGTCCCACGGCCAGGCTGGAGGGGTGGGAGGTGTCACACCCTGTCTGGGTACAGCCTTACTGCTCAGGGCTGTGCTAATTAAAAAGGAGCCTCAGCTGATGAGCATTGGACACTATTCTTAATTAAGACTCTCTGCAAAGGTGGAAGCAGAGGGGACATATTGTAAATGCACAGCAGGCCCTGTGGCAGGGAAGAATGATGGATCTGACTCCATGTTCTCAGAAGGCTGATTTATTACTTTATGATACTATATTATATTAAAGAATGCTATACTAAACTATACTAAAGAACACAGAAAGGATACTTACAGAATGTTAAAAAGATAATAATGAAAACTCCTGACTCTTTCCAGAGTCTGACACAGCTTGGCCCTGATTGGCCAAAGAGTGAAAACAACTCCCAGCAGAATGCAATGGAGCAATCACCTGTGGGTAAACAATCTCCAAACACATTCCAAAGGAGCAAAACATAGGAGAAGCAAATGAGATAAGAATTGCTTTCCTTTTCTCTGAGGCCTCTCTCGCTGCCTTTCAGCTTCCCAGGAGAAAAACCCTGGGTGGAGGAATCGTGTTCAGAGAATGTGAATGTCACAGGGACAGAGGGGACAGGGCAGGGCCCCCAGCCCTGCAGAGACCTGGAGCCTCCTGCTCCACATCTGCTCCCACCATCCTGCCTTAATTAAAGGAAACCTCATCACTGACAGGCTTCAATCAGGCACCTAACGAGGAGCTGAGGTGTGCTAAATGCCATCAGCCGATTGTCACCAAGCTGAGGTGACAGCAGGAGGGTGGGAACGGCCCCGATTCCCTGCCAGGGTTCCTCTGGGAGTGGGAAACCTTCACTGGGATTTGGGAGAACAGCCCTGCTCTGGGTCAGGGTGAACACAGGGCCGGGCAGGGCTGTGGCCTGGGGGGACACAGGAAAGGGACAAGGACAAGGACAGCCCTGGGGACTGTGGGTGACACACACAGAGCAAGGGCAGGCCTGGGGACTGTGGGTGACACACACAGAGCAAGGGCAGGCCTAGGGACTGTGGGTGACACACACAGAGCAAGGACAGGCCTGGGGACTGCAGCTGGGGGTGACACACACAGGGATGGGAACATTTTGGCCATGAGTGACACACACAGCGCAGGAACATCCCCATGGGACTGTGGCTGGGGGTGCCACACATAGGGGAGGAATGGGGACATTGTTACTGGGGGTGCCACACATAGGGCAGGAACAGGGACATTGTGGCTGGGGGTGACACACATCGGGCAGGAACAGGGACACGGTGGCTGGGGGTGACACACATAGGAGAGGAATGGGGACATTGTTACTGGGGGTGACACACATAGGGCAGGAACAGGGACACTGTGGCTGGGGGTGACACACATAGGGCAGGAACAGGGACACGGTGGCTGGGGGTGACACACATAGGGCAGGAATGGTGACACTGTGGCTGGGGGTGACACACAGAGGAACGGGGACAGCCCTGGGGACTGTGACCATGAGTGAGCCACTCTGGGACAGGGCCAACCTTGGGGACTGGCTGTGGGTGACACGCTGGGACAGGAACATTGTGGCTGTGGGGGACCCACACAAGGCAGGGACATCCCCGTGGGACTGTGACTGTGGGTGACCTTGATGGGACAGGTCTGAGGGACTGCAGGTGACACACACAGGGCAGGGACAGCCCAGAATTTCCTCCTGCCCGGTCACTGCAGAGAAAGCCCTGGGAGACAGTGGCACCTCCACTTGCTTTACACAGATTTTCCAGTTTTAGATAAAACTTTACCCCAGGCATGGAGTAAAGCAGAGCCAGGAGGGGCTTGGTCACTGCAGAAACTCAGCAAATATTTCAACATTTGGGTCTTTGGTTCCTGTTTTGGATGCTGGGAGGGGCGTTTGGCTGGCTCAGTAGTGATTTGTTTCATAGGGTTGATTTTTCCCCACTGAGAGAACAGAAATTTGTGAATTCTGCCTGGGAAGAGGCACAGATAATGTGATAGGCCATTAATCCTGCAGGAGTTAATTGGCTGGGGATAAATGATGGACAGAGCAGGAGGCAGGGGAGGGCAGTGCTCCCCTCACAATATTAACCCCAACATGATTAAAGCCATTTTTATCCAATTCATGGCCCAGCTCTTTCCAAGGACAAGTGAAATGAGGAGAATTGGCTGTGTCCATTCTCAATCTCGAGTATTCCCATCAAATTTACAATTCCTTCCTGTCCTGATGAAGAGTGGGCAAAGTTTTCCCACTCCCACCTGAACCCAGCCATGGGTGGCCAGAGGAGCTGGAATCCACTGGGGAATTGGAGCTTTGTGAAAAATTTCTAAAATAATTTATCTTAGTTAACCTGTTGTTATGAAAGCACAAGTAATAGGTTCCAAATTTTTTTTTTTTTTTAATTCTCTAAAATTTTATGGAATGTAAACTTGAAAATAAAGGAATAAATAGAGGAGGAAAAAAAAGGGAAAAGGCCTTGGAACCGATCAAGCTGAGTTAAGGAGCACTGGTGAATAAAGCAGCGCCGGTGCTGTTTTAGACCCTGAGCTGGCATTGAAATGTGAAATAACCCTCAGACAAAGAGCCCTCCCTGGCTGCCCTGCTCGCTCAGAGAGGTCTGAGCCCTGCCCAGACCTGAAAGCCGCGGTTCAGTTTGCAAACAAGCTGGAAAATCAGACAGGAAAGCCCAAAGGGATGGCGGGGGAAGCCAAAAGCCACCGAAGAAAGAAATGCATCAACTGTCCCTAAAATGGGGCCAAGAGGGAGGCTGGGGGTCCAGAATCTGGAAAATGAGAGGTTGTTCAGGTTCCCAGAGGAATCTGTGGCTGCTGGAGCAGGGGAAGGGGTGAGCGACCACCAGGGATTCAGCAGGGCCGGCTGTCCTTTCTCCTGCAATGAAGCTGATTTTGGGAGAGAAATCAGGGACAAATTGCTGCAAATTCGGCTGAGGGAGGTGGGGAAGGGTCTGGAGCCCCAGGAGAGGCTGAGGGAGCTGGGAAGGGGCTGAGCCTGGAGCAAAGGAGGCTCAGGGGGCCCTTGTGGCTCTGCACAGCTCCTGCCAGGAGGGGACAGCCGGGGGGGTCGGGCTGTGCTCCAGGGAACAGGGACAGGAGCAGAGGAGATGTCCTGAATCTGCTCCAGGGGAGGCTCAGACTGGATTTTAGGGAAAATCCCTTCACAGAAAGGTCACAAAGCCTTGGAAGAGGCTGCCCTGGGTCGTGATGGAGTCACCATCCCTGGGAGGGCTCTTTTCCAGCCTTGATTAATTAATTAATTAATCCTGTGGTGGTGGAATCCAGCAGCCCCAGTGTGGCAATGCCTCTCTCCAAGAGCTGCTCCTGCAAGGAAAACTCCTCCAGCCTGTGTTCTGTGAAGGGAATTTCCCTTTCCTCAGGGACAGAGAGGTTTCCCCCCTGAGGATGTCTGGGCTGAAGTCAACCCATCCCTGCCCTGTGATATTCCAGAGTGCTGGTCCTGGAAAATATATTGGGAATGGGAGCAGGGATCCGGCTCCATCTGGCTGAGCCATCACCATTTCCACAGGAGAGTGAGGGAATGTGAGTCATTCCAGAGGGAATTGGGAGTTCTACACTGTCTTGGTTTGAACAGCCAGGTGTCTGCTGAGGAGGGCAGGAGCCTCCCCTGAAATGGAAAATGCAAACCCCCTCCCTCTGAATTGTTATTATTTTGAGATTAAGGGGCTCTCAGGAAAAGATATGGGAGCAGGAATAACAGTTCTTTATTAGGAAAATTAAAAATACAAATGCAATAGCACAAACAAACCCTGGCAGAGTGCGAGCAGGCCCTGGCACGCTGTGGGTCAGGGGGTGGCACAGCCCCATGCCAGGGGGGCTCAGCCCTCCTGCAGTGCCAGCTGTGGTTCTGCTGGAGCAGGGATCCTGCACAAGGGGGGAGTTTTCCTCTGCAGCTCCAGGGCTGCTGCAGATGGGCCTGGGCTCCCTCTGGCCATGCAGGGCAGCAGAAAGCTGCTCCTCTGGCAATGCAGGGGGCAAAGGCTGCTGTGCTGTGCCAGGCTCAGCTTGGATCCAGGTAGGAATGCTTGGCTCCTGCCCTGGGCGCAGCATCTCCCCATGGGATGCTGGAATTGGATCAGCCCTGCAGGGACACTCAGTGCCCATGGACAGCAGAGATCTCCTGCAGGGAGGATTGGCTGTGGCAGAGATCAAGAAAACTGCCCCAAGCACAGCAGAGAGCTGCCCCAGCTCTGACAGGGGGCACAGAACACACAGCCCCAGCCACATCTTGCAACCTGAGACACTCACCTGTGATGGGAATGGCCCCTGCTGGCCTCAGCTCCTTCCTCCACTGCCCCAATCCTTCCCCCCATTTCTGTCCCACAGCTCTGGCTGCTCCCAGCTGCTCATTTCCCCCCCAGTGACATCAATTGCTCTGACAGGAGCTGTTCTCTCTGCAGGCAAACCTTGTCCCCATGGAATTCTCAGAGCATCACTCTGAGTTCCCCTGCAGTGCCTCCTTCTCATCCATCCTCCTCCAGGAGAATTGCAGCCTCTGCCAGGGCTCCCTGGGGCTGTGTCACACCTGGGACCGTTCCCTGCCACCTTCCCTTCCCAGCAGCTCCTCAGAGGGGTCAGGGTCAGTGTAGGACCTTTTTTACAACACCTTGTGCAAGAGTTTGAAGCCTCTCAGGCCTGACCTGCAGTCTCCACCTTTCCCTCTCTCCCCTCTCCTTCTCCCCGGTCTTCACAAGGCCCCAGGGATGAGGACCAGCCCCAGATTCTCTGTCAAGGACCCAAGTGGAGCAAAATTTCTTTGATTTTGTGTTTTCTTTGAGCTCTCACCAACCAGGAATGAGCTTTGAGCCTGGAGATCCAAGCTCCAAGCACAGCCCCAGGAGCTGCTCCAGCGAATCCAAACCCTCCTGCCTGGGCTCATTTGTTCCACTTCCCTCTGAAGGCAGCAATCAGAGCACTCCATCTTCCTCCAAATTGAAACTCGAGGGGAGATTGAAAAGGAGATGCTTGTACCACATAACCACTGACATTCCCGAGGAACTTTAATGCCTGAAACATCCTCGGATTTGTTTTGGCTCAATTCAATCTCACCTCAGCACAGGGCAATCTCTGCACCTGCAGCAGCTGCTCTGAGGCAGCCTGGCAGAGGGGCAGGCTCGATTCCACTTCTCCCTAATGGGATTGATTAAAAGCTTTGCTGCATTATCCCTGACACGGGGGCACTTTTATCCAGGGATGTGCTGGGTTTTATCCCCCTGGGGCTGCAGGTTCGTCACTGCTGCTGCTGCTGCTGGGAATCCCAGGTCCTGGCTGGCACCAGAGAGCTCCACAGATCCTTCTGCCCTCGAGTCCAGCTGCAAATGGCTCAGTGCTCAGCAGCAGAGTGCATGTGGTGCCTCAGTCTGAGCAGTTTGGGGGATGCTGGAGGGAATCTGTGCCACGGAGCCCTGGGGGGGTTTGGGGTGAGTCTGGCCCTTTGCTGCCGATTTTTACCTGTAGAAGTGCTCAAACCCACTTTCCCTGACCCTTTTGCCTTCTTACCCTTCAGAACCAGCTCCTCCAGATGATTTGAGTGGTCCCTGGTGCTGGTCTGGGGCTCTCCTGCATCCCCACCCTTCGAGGAGCAGCAGGACCTGAACTCCTGCTCCTTGTCCCCTCCCTGGATCCTGGGTGCTCCTGTGTCTGCTCCTGCTGCCCCCTGCAGTGCACAAATTCCCATCCTGATCCCTGCATCGTCTCCCAGCTGCCTCCTTTCTGACGGGAGGTATTTCCTGCCTGGCAGGCCTGGGAGAAGCTGCTGCTCTGCAGCTGAGCCCACTGGCTTGTCAAAGGAACCTCAAAAAAAAACAACAACAACAAAAAAAAAAAACAACAAAAAAAAAAAAAAGGAAAAAAGAGGGGAAAAAATAAAAAAGGGTGGGAATGATGGAATGATGAGGGATAGCAGCCTGGCAGTGAGCAGCAGCAGTGCTGAGCAGTTCTCACACTGTGGAATGAGCTGAGGACCTGGGGTCACCGAGGGTTTGTGGGGGGACACTGTCCCCAATGTCACCTCCAGGGTCACTGGGCAGCCAGCACCGTGCAGGCTCAGGGATCGCCTGGGTCAAACCCAGCCCCACCTTGGTGCTGATGGGTTTGGGTGGTGCCAAAGCAGCCCGGTCACCTCCTCCTGCCGTGCTGCAGCTGCCACCCTTGCCTGTGACAAGGACCTTCTGACAAGGCTGTGACAAGGCTGAGACTGGTCCTTACTGGTCCTTACTGGTGCCAGCTACACCGCCCGAGGAGCTTCTGGTGCTCTGAGCTCCCGGGAACGGCTGCTCAGGCTCGGAGATCGGGCTGATCCCTGCCCCAGCTCTGAGAGCAGCACCGCTGCCCTGATTCCTGCACAGACATCCTCATTTCATCCATTCCCTGGCAGGGAGCTGCAGCTGCTTTCCCAGCGCTGCCAGGGAGCATTAGGAGATCTTTGATTGCTGACCTTGCCCCTGCCTGGCTGATTTGCTCTTCCCTTGTACTTCCTGACAGCTGCTCTTTTCCAGCCTGCTCCGCCCGGGGCTGCGCGCTGCCCTCGGGCAGCTCCGCTTTGCTGCGAGCGCGGACGGCTCCGGAATCGCTGATGCTCGGGCAGCTCAGCGCTCCTCTGTCCCTGTCCTGCTCCTGGATCACGGCTCATCCCTGCGGGCAGCCGGGCAGAGCTCTCCAGGAGCCGCCGGAGCCCTGGCATTGCCAAATGGAGTCCCTGGTCCTTGGGGCTGCTCCTCCAGCACATTCCGGAGCGAGGGGAGCGGCGCCCGGCGCTTCCCGGCCCCGGCGGGGTGCGGGATGGCTGCGGAAGGGAGGGGGAATCTCATCAATAAAAGCGGCGATTTTGCCTCCCCCGCTCTCCTCCCTCACGCCTGGCGTTTGAAAGGCAGGATTGAGAGCTCGCAGCTCGGGGGCTGCTGCAGATGTGGAGCGGGGCCGCTCCCCGGGAGTGCTTCCAGCAGCAGAATTCCGATGGGAGGAAATGGGCCGGCGACACCCCGCAGACAATGCTCCATTGGAAGGCTCCTCTGCAGATGTGCTTCCTCCTCATCAGCACTCGCGATCCGCATTGAGGCTCCTTCCCTCCTGCCCCGCGCTCTAAAGGGGCTGAGATTTCATCTTGGGCTCCTTCCCAGAAGGATGAAAGGAAGGAGTGAAAGGGAAGAAAGGGAAAGCAGCCGCTCTGGGTGGGACCGGCTCCCTCTGAATGGGAATTCTGGGTCACACCGGTTCCACTGAAGGTTTGCCAGGCAGCTCCTGGAGCTCAGATGGAGCTGGGGTGGGTCTGGGCTGGATTTTGTGCTCCCAATAAAAGGACAGAAGGTTTTTTTCCCTTCAGAACTTCCTGTGAGCTGGTTTTCATTGCTTCCCCAAGCTGAGAGTAGCCTTAAAAATGCCAGGATCGCTGGGGTTGGAAAAAACCTCTGGGATCATCGAGTTCAAGCTGTGCCTGATCCCCTCATTGTCTTCCAGCCCAGAGCTCTGAGTGTCACATCCAGGAATTCCTGGGGCACCTCCAGGGATGGGCACTGCAAAGCTCCCTGGGCAGCCCCTGCCAAGGCCTGGCTAAAGGAAATCTCCTCCAATCCTCCTTTATCCTGGAGCAAAGGAGGCTCAGGGGGCCCTTGTGGCTCTGCACAGCTCCTGCCAGGAGGGCACAGCCGGGGGGGTCGGGCTGTGCTCCAGGGAACAGGGACAGGAGCAGAGGGAACGGCCTCAGGCTGGGCCAGGGCAGGCTCAGGGTGGGCACAGCAGCAATTTCCCCATGGAAAGGGGGCTCAGGCCTTGGCAGGGGCTGCCCAGGGAGCTTTGCAGTGCCCAGCCCTGGAGGGGTCCCAGCAATTCCTGGAGGTGGCACTCAGAGCTCTGGGCTGGGCACAAGGTGGGGATCAGCTGGGACTCGATGTCCTTGGAGCTCTTTTCCCACCTCATCTCTGCCATCCTGAGCACCAGAATCCCAAAGGCTTTTCCCACAAGGGAATATCCATCCAATGCAGCCCCAGCAGCAGAGGTGTCCCTGCCCCAGCCCCTTCTGGCAGGAAACATTTCCTGTTCCCCCACAGCTCCAAACCCCTCACACCAACAACAGAAAAGGAGTTCTGAACATCCTTAAAATCCAATTTTTGCATATTGGGGGAAAATTTCTCCATGGACAGGGTGGTCAGGCCTTGGCAGGGGCTGCCCAGGGAGGTGTCCCAGGAACTCCTGGAGGTGGTACTGAGGGCTCTGGGCTGGGGACAAAGGGGAGATCAGGCACAGCCTGGACTCGGTGGTCTCAGAGATCTTTTCCAGCCTCAGTGATCCCGAGATTCCACGATCCCATGGAAGGGATGCTGCCCTGGGGTGGCACCTCCAGCATTTCGGGACCTGCAGCAGAGCAGGGCTGGAGGCAGAGCTGGGGCAGTGGGGATGGAGCTGCACTGGAGCGGGGCTGGAATGTGGGGAATGGGGATGGGTGGGATGAGGGGAACAGAAGGAAATCAACAATTCCCAGCTCCTGCCACGGAGACCTTCAGGGAGCTGAAATTCCCTTTCCTGCTGCTGGTCTCTGTAGGGGTGTGGAAGGTCTGGAGCTGTGGAAGGCAGAGCCCCAGAGCCCATCCCAGACTTTCCCAAGGAAATGAGGCAGGAAACCTCTGACTGCGTGAGCTCCAGGTGAGGGGAATATTTTGTTAACCTACAGCACCTTTATAGGGGTGAGGAACAGGGAGCTTTGGAAAACCAAACACAAGGAACTCCCTCGGCTCTTCCAACACCTTGAATGGTGCTGGTTGTTTGTTTTCACCCAAATCTGTGCATTTTGTTTTTTTGTTTTAAGCAAAAAGCGTTTTTTAAATGTCACTGTCTGTGTCCTTCTTCCCCATTGTCTACAAACCCAGCTGTTTTTTCCCAAATATAATTTTTTTCAGTCCCCAAATCCCAACCAAAACATGCTACATTAATTTGAATTCTGAGTTATTTTCTGATGGTTCTTTCTGGAAAGTGTTTTATTTTTTTTTCTCTTTTGTACTGGAGTTCAAATATTTTCAGAGCAAAACAGTGGCTAAACATTTTTAATAGGGAGCTCTTTTATCCAAATCCTTCATTGAGGAAACAGCTCCGGTGTGGTTTTATTTCCCTGCATCTAATTTAATGTATTAAACCTTCTGAGCACTGGCTTTCATTTAAATGACCTTTTTTCTTTATTTGATTCAGGGAGGGTGAGTGGGGGGAAAAAAAATCCGATTCTTTTCTGATGAAACAACTGCAGGAAAAGGTTTCTGTCTTGAGCAGAATGAAAATGAGGATCTGAATGCTGTCTCCCACACTGGGACTGGTGGAGGAGCTTTAAAAAAACACAAAACCAAAATAAAACAAAACAAAAAGAAGAGACGACCTCAAGCAGTTGTTTCTGTTAGAAATGGTTTGGTTTGTTCATCCCTGAAACAATCCCCAGCCTCTGGATGCCCAGACTGCTGGGGAAATCATGGAATTAGAGAGCAGTTATGGCTGGAAAAGCCTCCAAGAGCATCAAGGCCAAACTCAGACTGAATCCCTCTGAACCGAATCTCCAAGTGCCACATCCACCCATTTTTGGGGCACTTCCAGGGATGTGGCTCCAGCACTGCCCTGGGCAGTCCCTTCCTGTGACAGACTCCTCCTTCCATGAGGAAATTCCTGCTGATGTCCAGCCCAAACCTCCCTGGCACAACCTGAGCCTGTTCCCCTGTCCCAGCCTCACCTTTGTAGCACCCTGGCTCTGACTTTTGGGAGCTCCAGGGATCCAGGAAGGCCTTGGGATGCTCCATGAAGGTATCCAAGTGGTCCTGAAGGGATGCAGCTATTCCAGCTCCAGGGGCTGGATGGGGGCATCGTCTGGGTGCCACCATCCCTTGGACACCACATTTCCTTGGATTTTGTGTTCCCTTGGGTGCCACCATCCCTTGGACACCACATTCCCTTGGATTTTGTGTTCCCTTGGGTGCCACCATTCTTTGGACACCACATTTCCTTGGATTTTGTGTTCCCTTGGGTGCCACCATCCCGTGGACACCACATTTCCTTGGATACTGGGTTCCCTTGGGTGCCACCATCCCTTGGACACCACAATCCCTTGGATTTTGTGTTCCCTTGGGTGCCACCATTCTTTGGACACCACAATCCCTTGGATTTTGTGTTCCCTTGGGTGCCACCATTCTTTGGACACCACAATCCCTTGGATTTTGTGTTCCCTTGGGTGCCACCATCCCTTGGACACCACAATCCCTTGGATTTTGTGTTCCCTTGGGTGCCACCATCTCTTGGACACCACATTTCCTTGAATATTGGGTTCCCCTGGGTGCCACCATTCCTTGGATGCCACAAGCCCTTGGGTATTAGGTTCCCTTGGATACCTTGATCTCTTGGACACCACATTCCCTCAGATATTGTGTTCCCTAGGTGCCACCATCCCATGGACATCACAATCCCTTGGATTTTGTGTTTCCTTGGATGTCTTGATCCCCTGGACACCACATTCCCTTGGATAGTGTGTTTCCTTGGATGTTTTGATCCCTTGGACACCACATTTCCTTGGATTTTGTGTTTCCTTGGATACCACGCTTCTAGCTGGGCACAGGCTGGGCTTTAAACAGCCCCCAGGCTCTGGCTGCACAGCCCCAGCCCTTCCCAAGGGATTTTTCCTGATTTTTCCAGAGCAGCTCCCTGCAGGAGCCCTGGGTCGCTCCTGTCACAGCAGCCACCAGGATGAACCACCTGGGATCCCTTGATGTGGGCAGAGAATGGAATGGAAGGCAGGAAAGGTGGATTTGCTTTCCCAGCCTTTTTTTCTCCTCCTGGGTGGAGATTTCAGCCAGGACCAAGCAGATGATCCCTGGGGTCTGAGCTCCAGCCTCACCGTGGTGACCCCAGAGTTCCAGCAGGCACAGGGGTGGCCCAGACTCTGCTCCCATCCCACCCAGCCCAGGAGCTCTCCTTGGATCCCTGTTTTCCTCTTTCTCCTGCTGCTCTGGACACAACAAAAACCAACCCAAAACAAAAAAGAGCACACAGCTTCATTTTGCAATCTCCAGAGATGTCTGAGCAGAGGCAGCCACGGAATGAAGATCTCGCACTCCCAGGAAATAAATCAGATGTTGATTGGCAAGTGAAATCCTGCCCAGCCTGCCTGGAATCCCAGATGAGCCCACCTGCAGCATGGCTGGGGCCATTCCTGCTCTCCAAACACATTTTTCAATCCGTTCCTCTGAGCCTGCAGGACCAATCCCACTTCCCAATTCTCCATTTGGACAGAAACACTGAGCTCCCCTTGGCACCTTGGGCTTGTGTCTGGGATTTCTGGGCAGATCAGAAGGGCCCAAGGGTTACCAGAACCATTGGCAGCAGATAAGGGATTGCTGTTACAGCAGCTTGGATTTTAATTTTTGTATTTTCCCCTCTGATGGCTGTGGGCCATTTTCCTGTGATGTGGGAAACCATGCCATGCAGTTCCCAGACATTTTATGGGATCAGACTTGTCACACAGCCTGAGCACTTCTGTGAGCTCTCTTCACAGGGAGGAAAAAGCAAAATGTGCCCTGGGGACATCGAGTGGGACAAAATCAGACACTGGAGAGGGAATAAACCCTGAGCCCAAGGATCAGCAACCCTAAAGACCAGAAACCCTAAAGACCAGCAACCCCAAGAGGGCAGGAGCAGGAAGAGTATCTCCCATGGGATCATCCTCAGTTTCCCAGGAAAACTGAGCTCCCAGCCTGGAGAAATGAGAGCAGCAGCCCCAGCAGAGAAATGGGGAGTGCAAAGCCCAAGGATTGATCAGCGCCAGTCACAGTCTCCACTGTCCTCTCCTCAAAGAAATAAAGCAGCTTTAGTGAGCTGGGACTTAATATTTGTATCCCAATATTAATATCCTGCTGCTGGACCCCTGAGCCCTGGAATTGTCACATCCAGCCCTCACCTGTGCCCAGTTCATGCAGTCGGGTCTCCCTCCCTCCCTCCCCCCATCCTCATTCCCTGCCCCAGGGCAGTCCCCTAACCCTGGGAATTCACATCCCTTCCTTCCCTGGCCTGCCCTGATCCCCTCGGGGTTCCTGAATGCTCCAGGCACGGGCAGGGCCGTGGCAGCCGTGGTTATCACAGGATCATGGAATCAGCTGGGCTGGGAAAGATCCTTGGGATCATCGAGTCCCACCTGAGACCCAACACCCCCTTGTCACTGGCCCATGGCACCAGCACCTCCAGGCACGGGGACTCCACACCTCCCATCCCAATGCCCAGTGCTCCCATTCCAGCTCCCAATGTTCCCATTCCAGCTCCCAATGTTCCCATTCCAGTGCCCAATGTTCCCATCTCAATGCCCAATGATCCCATTCCAGTGTCCAGCATTCCCATCCCAAAACCCAGTGTTCCCATTCCAGTGTTCCCAGTATTCCCATTCCAGTGCCCAATGTTCCCATTCCAGTGGCCAATATTCCCATTCCAATGTTCCCAATGCTCCCATTCCAGTGCCCAGTGTTCCCATCCCAATGCCCAGTGTTGCCATTCCAGTGTCCAACGTTCCCATTCCTGTGCCCAGTGTTCCCGATGTTCCCATTCCAATTCCCTGTGTTCCCATCCCAATGCCCAATGCTCCCCAATCCAATGCTCAGTGTTCCCATCCCAGTACCCAGCGCTGCCACTCCAGTGTTCCCAGTGTTCCAGTCCCAGGTCCCAGTATTCCCATCCCAGTGTTCCCAGTGTTCCCAGTGTTCCCAGTGTTCTCATTCCAGTTCCCAGTGTTCCCTGTGTTCCCATCCCTGTGCCCAGTGTTCCCAGTGTTTCCATCCCAGTTCCCAATATTCCCATCGCAGTGTTCCCAGTGTTCCCAGTATTCCCAGTGTTCCCAGTGTTCCCATGCCAATCCAGCCCGTTTTGGGCTCATTTCGGGAGGATCCAGCACCATTTCCCAGCTCCCCGGGCAGGGCTGAGGGGGCGGCTCAGGGCAGGGCTCCCGGCGGTGCCCAGGACGGACAGGGAGCAGCCCTGGATCCAGGGAGCCACCGCAGCCTCCCGCAGCCTCCTGGCGCCGCACACCCCGCCGAGCTGCTGATTGCCTAATTTATTTATTTATTTATTTATTTCCTTATTTATAGATTTATTTATTTATTTATTTATTTATTTATTTATTTATTTATTTCCTTATTTATTTATTTATTTATTTATTTATTTATTTATTTATTTATTTATTTCCTTGTTTGTTTGTTTGTTTGTTTGTTTGTTTATTTATTTATTTATTTATTTATTTCCTTGTTTCCTTATTTATTTATTTATTTCTCTGTCCGTTCCACTTTGTTTGCGGTGGGTTAAACAAATCAAAGCGCTGCGCTGCGGTGCCGATGAGGAGCGGCTAATTGCCGCTGTCATTAATTACCGTCGGTGTCACGGACGGGAGCGGGGCGCGGGCTGTGGGGGACGCCAGCCGTGATTTGTGTTCGCGTGGGGACATCTAGTGACAGCGGCGACAAGTGCGAGCATGCCGGGGATGGCAAGCCTGGGTCCGGCCTCCTGCGTTCCAGCTCTGGAATTCCTGCTGCCCCCCTCCTGTCACCCCAGGGCATCCTCGGGCCGTGTCCCCAAATGGGTTTTGTCTCGGGTGTCTGGCCGTGGGGCAGGGCACCCCCAAGGCTGTGCCACCCCCGCGGGATCCCTGCCAGGCTCCATCCAGCGGGATGGCATGGGGGCAGGGATAAGCCTGGCACGGCTTTGGGTTCCTCTGGTGCCCAGGGGCAGCCACAGGGACAGGGGACAGCCCTGTGCCAGGGGCCGGGGGTGTTGAGCAACAGGAGGGTCCCAGTGCTCCCAGTTCAACTCCTGCAGGTCCCAGCTCTGGATAAATCCCAGCCCCATGGCAGAGTCAGCCTGGCTCCTGCTCCTGTGGCCTCCCTCAGGCTGAGCCTCGTCCCGTGCATGGCCCGGGCTGTGCTGTCACCTGCACCTGGGGGTCCCCCGGGTCTGTGCAAGCTGCACAAACCCAACATCCCATTTGTCCCCCTATGCTGGACCTGTTCCTGTTGTTTGGCTTCTCTTGGAGAATCCCTGCTGCTGGCTGTCCCCTGGAGCTGGGTGTCCCTTGGAGCTGGGTGTCACCTGGAGCTGAGTGTCACCTGCAGCTGGGTGTCCCCTGGACCAGGAGCTGGGTGTCCTGTGGGCACCTCTGACCCTGCAGCTGCTGCTGGGGGGGCTCCCCCCATCCCTGCTGTCCCAAATGTCCCTGCTCACATGGCCTCACCTGCAGAGCACAAACCCAGCTCTTGTTTCATTTTTTGCTGCTCCAGGCCTGGAGCTTTCCCCCCTGTCTCTGTCCCTGTCACAGCCCAGCTCCCTGTGCTGGCCACCTGCTGTCATCCCAGAAAGGTTTGTGTGGGAAGGGACTTAAACCCCACCCAGTGCCACCCTGCCATGGCAGGGACACCTCCCACTGTGCCAGTGTCCAGCCTGGCCTTGGGCACTGCCAGGGCTCCAGGGGCAGCCACAGCTGCTCTGGCAATCCGTGCCAGGGCCCAGAGAAATAGGCCAAAATGTGCCAGGGTAAAAAATTCTTATCCCTAATAAGAAATGAGCTTATGGCTCTTTATGGACAGCTGGAGGGTTTGGTGAAGTGAACGTGCCCCCCATGACCCCACAGAGCAAGAGCTGGGAACAGAGCTGCCCTCCAAGCCCCAGTGCCCATCTGGAGCAGCACCTGGGGCTGTGACAAACCCATGTCCCTGTCACTGTCCCTGTCCTCTGGGAGCTCTCTCTTCACTCTCCCATTTCCAGCAGGAAAGGCTCTGTGGGCTGAGGGTTTTCCATCTCTGCCCTAAGGGCTGCACTGAGCTCCAAAACCACTTCCACCTTTACCTCTTTATCTCCCTCCCCCAATTTATATCCACCTTAAATTTTTTCACTTGCACCTGCTGCAATCAAGATCTCCCCCATACAGGTCTGAAATTAATCCTTTATTTCCCAAAGCAGACCTTGCTATCAGTAATTAACTTTTTTCCAATTAACTGCTGAGACAGTGGCTAATTTATGGGCATGGTGATAAAATCCCAAATCCAGGTGATTGCCCTGGAGGTGCAGGAAAGGGCAGGGAGTGATTTTCCCATGGGAATTATTAATTTTATGCTGTTCTGGAAGGTCCAACAACAGAATCCCTGAGACTCCAGGGAGCCCAGGCGGAGCCTCTGGGATTCCCCAGAGCTCTGGGCCAGGAGCTCCCTGTGCCACCTGAGCCCTGCCAGGCTGTGCTGAGGTGCCAAATTCCCTGTTCCCAGTCCATGAGGAGTGTGGAGCTCCCAGTTTCCAGCCCTGACACCAGCTGGGTCTGGAGCTTCTTCCCTGGAAGGCAGGAGCAGCTTTTACCCTGCTTTTCCCAATCTCCAGAGTGGGAAAGAGGGGACTCCACACCAGAGGGGGCACAGGGAGGGGGACATCCCTGCTGTCACCTCAGGGACATTCCTGCCACCTTAGGGACATCCCTGCTGTGACCCCAGGAACACCCTGGTCACCTTAGGGACACCCTGCCACCAAAGGGCCATCCCTGCTGTGACCCCAGGGCCATCCCAGCTGTGACCCCAGGGCCATCCCTGCCACCTCAGGCCGTGCCAAGAGCTGCTGCTGAGGTCATGTTCAGGTCCCACAGGCAGGGTGGAGAACCAGAGGAGATGAAGGTGCTCAGGAGCTGCCTCAGGACAGCCCTTGGTCTCCAGGGCAGGAATTCCTCTTTCCTGCCCATCCCTACAGCCCTTTGAGGATGCTCCCAGCATTTCCCTCCACGTTTGGGATTCTTGGGGAATTCTTCCTCCAGCCAGGATGGGGGAAAGCAGCCTCATCCTCCCCAGGAATCCCTGAGGCAGGGAACTGCTCCTGTTTATTGGGATCCCAGCCTGACCCATGCAGGATGATGGGAGCAGCCAAACACCACAACCACTGCAAACCCCACAGAACAGCTCCCGATGTTTTAGCAGTGACTAAAACATCAATAAATCCCAGAGACTGCTTGCAGTACAGAGCCACTTCCAATTTCTGGCCAGAGCTCTGATCCTTGGGAGGTTCCTCACTGCAGGAATTCCAGGGCAGTGTTCTCAGCCCTGGCGAAGCTTCTCGCTGAGTGAGAAATAATAATCTGCACATGGCTCGGGCCAGAAATGCAGGATGTGGCTGGGGCTGTGTGTGCTGTGCCCCCCTGTCAGAGCTGGGGCAGCTCTCTGCTGTTCTTGGGGCAGTTTTCTTGATCTCTGCCACAGCCAATCCTCCCTGCAGGAGATCTCTGCTGTCCATGGCCACTGAGTGTCCCTGCAGGGCTGATCCAATTCCAGCATCCCATGGGGAGATGCTGCGCCCAGGGCAGGAGCCAAGCATTCCTACCTGGATCCAAGCTGAGCCTGGCACAGCACAGCAGCCTTTGCCCCCTGCATTGCCAGAGGAGCAGCTTTCTGCTGCCCTGCATGGCCAGAGGGAGCCCAGGCCCATCTGCAGCAGCCCTGGAGCTGCAGAGGAAAACTCCCCCCTTGTGCAGGATCCCTGCTCCAGCAGAACCACAGCTGGCACTGCAGGAGGGCTGAGCCCCCCTGGCATGGGGCTGTGCCACCCCCTGACCCACAGCGTGCCAGGGCCTGCTCGCACTCTGCCAGGGCTGTTTTGTATTACTGCATTTCTATTTTATTTTTATTTTTTCCCTCATACAGAACTGTTATTCCTACTCCCATATCTTTTCCTGAGAGCCCCTTAATGTCAAAATTACAATAATTCAGAGGGAAGGGGTTTACATTTTCCATTTCAAGGGAGGCTCCTGAACAGCAGACACCTGGCTGTTCAAACCAAAACAGCACAACATCAATCCAGCAGCACCTTCAGCTGCCTGAGCCCTGAATTACCTCACAGGAGGGAGGAGAGGAACTTCACTGCTGTTCCCAAAGAACAGGAAAATCCTCCAGCCTCAGACAGATTCCAGGCCCTGGAGAAAAACCTGGATGCTCCCAGAACTTCCTGATGCTCTGAATTCCTGGGGTTCACTTCCTCCATCCAGGAAAGGGGAAAACCAACCTGATCCTCCCCAGTGCCAGAGCGGGTGCGGGGGTTGCACGGTGGGGATGGACAGAGAGCAGAGATCTCTGCAGCCAGGGCAGGAACTTGGGGTTCATTGCAAAGGGCCTGGGTGCAGGGCCCTGCTGGGAGCTGCCAGCCACAGCTCAGAGCAGGGCTGAGAGAGGAGAGGGGTAGAATGTAAGAGAGTAAAAGGGGTGAGAATTAAGAGTGTGGGAAGAAGTGGAAGATGCAGTGGAAAGAGCGAAGAGAAGAGAAGGGAAGAAAAGGAGAGAGAGTGGTCAAAGTTTCCGTTGCAATACAATAAATCATCTTCTGTGCTGAATATTCTGATTCTCACTAACCAATCTAGTACAAGATACAAATCCTACAGCATTTCCATACAGCCTATAAGAATCACTACATTACCATACTGTGCTACATTTTAAACCCTTAAACCTCCTCTTTAGACCCCTTCTGCCAAGCCAGCAGGGTCTGCTCTGAGCCTTGGGCCTGTCTGCAAGCAGAGGGAATTGTTTGATCCAAAGGGGATCACCTTCAGCTGGCCATGCCATTGTTTTCCAGTTGTTCAGTAACTGAGGGATCTCAAAGCTTGCTTTCATTTCAATCTCCCTTAGAGTTTCTATATTCTCAAAATCTTTTGCCAAGCAATCATATTGATAAGGCTTTCCTGTTTCATTCACCCCAACACCCAGGAACCCCCGGGACAGGGAACTGCTCTGTTCATTGGATCCCAGCCTGACTGCAGGGCCTGGAGGAAAACCACAGCAGTGCCTGGTGCTCCCTGCCCATTCATTAGCAGCAATTACAGGGTGTGAGAGTTACAAATTGCTGCTGAAAGATGTCAGCGAGCTCCCAGCCTTGGGTTTAATTGAAAGCACTTTTTAATTTAATTACTAATGGCCTTGTGTTATGATATCAGTGCCCTGCAGGAGGAAATGGTGTCTCCAGAGGGAAAAGAGCTTCCCTGTGCCTTGGGGACCTTCAGGATTCCTGTGGCTTCAGCACCAACAGGAGGCAAGGGAAAAGCAGCCAAGGACTGTTTTCCCATGTCCAAAAATCAATAATTTATAAATTATTTTTCCTGAAGACCGAAAGGAACTTGGGACTTTTGGTGGGACAACATTTTATAAATCATTTGGCCATGAGATCTAAAGGAACTTGGGATTTTGGGGATGACATTTCATAAATAATTTGGCCTGAAAATCTAAAGGAACTTGGAAAAGTTCGTTTAGATTTTCAGACCAAATTATTTATAAAATGGTGGAAAAGTGAAAAGAAGGAGTGGGGCATGTATAAAATCATGAAATTATGGAATGGTTTGGATTGGAAAGGGCCTTTAAAGGTCATCTGCTCAGCAAGCAGGGACATCCTCAAGGAGTTCAGTTTGCTTCCAACCCCATCCAAATCAGCCTGGAATATTTCCAGGAATGTGGCATCAGCACCTCTCTGGAAAATCTTCCTGAAGGATGAAGCAGCAAAGGGAAGGGAAAGGAGCTCCCTGTGTTCAGCAGGATCATCTCACCCTCCTGCACCCAGACTTCTTCCAGCCCATCCCTGCAGGATTTGGGATCTCGTGGGTACATATTGTAATATTGGCTTTTCACAAATATTAAAGTGGATTTTTTTTTTTGTATGTGTGGTGTTAAAGTAACTTTGCTATAAAGATACAGATTTTGTTTCAGTGCAATAGCTGCTCTCAGTGTGCTGTGTTCCAATGCCTGCTGGGATGGGATAACACCCAGTGCACACAGGACGAGCACACCTGGACAGATCTGCCAACCATCAGCACTCAGGGCTGAAGGCAGAGTGGGCCAGGGCCCAGATGAGGGGATGAGAATGGGCTGAAACCACAGCCAAGGAATTCACATGCTCTAAAAAGGCAGATCCGAGGAGCAGCCAGGCTAAACAATTCTTGGTTCGTGTAAACTGGTTTAGGGAACAGTTTACTGTGCATCATTGTTTATGAATTTGTAGCAGGCTGATGCACTAGAAATGGTAAATAAAAGGTTTCTAAAATAGCAGGGGGGCTCCTGGCTGAGGGCCAATATGCACCCGACTGTCATCTTTGCTTTATTTTCTTTGTCTCCTATTGTACTTTATTAAACTTCTAAACTTTCTTTTACTTACTTTAGCTTTAACTTAAAAACTTTTAAAACTTTTAAACATTAAACTTTGTAAATTTTCACAGGACAGTGAAGGTGTTTTCCACAGGGACATCAGGGCTGTGTTTGGCTGTGCAGGATCCTTTGTTTCCCAGATCAGCCACACTGAGCTGAGGATTCTCCTCTGCCAGCTCCATCCCGCTGCCCTGGGCAATCCATTAATGACACTAATTAGGACATCAGAACCCGGTGACTAATTGACTTCTGGGCTGGCTTTTGTTGTTTTAAGGGGATGGGAGAAGGGAGGAAGAAGGATTGTTAATTAGTTTAGTTCTGCTTTATCTGAATCACAATATTCCTCACAGAAACTGTTCTGGGCCTGACAATGGATTTTGGTCCTGGAGCACTGGGAGGAAAAATTCCTTTTGTTTTTTGTTATTTATGGTCAATTCTGAGGTTGGGCTCCTTGAGGGGGATTTTCCTGGGTGAGGGGTGATCCAGAGTTTAGCTGGGATTGAGGTTTTAATGAGCAATAACCGGGAAATCTGGAGATTGTTCCTTGATTGATGGAGGGGATGGATGGGCAGAGAAACTCTGGGGAAAATGCTCAGCAAAACATGGATAGAATGCTCTTCTCTCCATAAAAAAACACAGGGAAGAAGCTCTGCTGTGTCTGCACTCCTGAAACAAGGAACTGCAGGATTTAGGAAGGATCCAATCCCCCAGGTCCTGCCTGGAGGTGCCTTGAAGGAACAAAGTTCAGGATCAGCCCGAGAATTGGGATTGCAACCCCTGCCCAGGAATGGCCCTGCCTGCCTCAGCCTCTCCAGAAAGGGCTGGAAATGGTTTTATTTCCCCAAAAAATGAATTTCATGGAAGTGTTTGGATTCAAAGTGGGCTGAGTGCTGGAGGCAAAGATCCAGCCAGGAATTTTTTCCCATTTCCTGAAAAATCAAGGAAAAGGCTTCAGCTGCAGGATGGCAACAGTGAAACCCTCTAATGTGGGCACTTCCATGGTGCCAAGGCAAGAACTAAAACTAAATCCATCTTCCAGATCCTGAGGCCATTAAATTTTTACTTTTAGGGCATTTAAAGAATAAATAAATAAGCACATAAGGAAATTACACACGGGAGCTCATTTCCATGATGGGTAAAGGGATTATAGCTGGAAAGAAAAGAAAATTAATCAATTATTAACCTCATCAGATGGGGATGAATTCTGATCAGCTGATTGAAGAGAGAGGAAAATTGATCAGCTGATCAGCTGATTGAAGAGGAGAAAAACAAAGTCAATGATGAGAAAAAAGCTGAGAGCCAGAACATGCAGAAACAACTCCTACTGTCCTGCAGGAGTTTTTCTGCTCCCATTTTAAATATACTTAAGATGGAGAGTGATTCCACATGAGGAAAAGGATTCCTTGGGTGGCAGCAGGGGTGACTTGCTTCCCTGGGAGAGGGGTTCAGGAGGTACCTGCACATCTGAACTTCTTCTAATTTATCAAGAGAAGTGGCTCAGGGGCTCTCAAAGGTGCACTTGGAATAATCCCACAAATGATCATAACAAGATCTGCTCCTGTCGAGACACAAATGTGAAACATCTGCAATTTATGTGGAAAAATAGACAGGAACTCATCCCAAGAAGTTCAGGAGCAGGAGGGGTTACCCTGGATCTGGGATATTCAGGATTTGCCTGCCAGGGTGAGGTTTGGCCATCAGGAGCTGCCTGCAGCCCTTGACCCAGGACTCATCCCCATGTCTCCAGGAGTGAAAGAAATGACTTTTATTGTAAGAGAGGCTCTGTTTAGAGAGAAAGGTGTTTTCTTGTTCTTCTAAAGTTCTCCTAAGCCTTCTGATGTTTCGGTTTTTGCAATGGAGTTTCTCACGCACTTTTCATGTAAATAATGATTGTTTTGCATTCCTTTCTGGAGGAGGAGAGAACTGATGGACTGTTGGTTTGACCAGTGTGGATGGAGAGATGGCAATTTCATCCTACAATCCATGGCCACTTCTGGAATTCTATGAACATCGAGATTCAGAAATAAACTGCCCCATTTTTGCCTTGGACATCTCAGAACGTGAGTGTCATTCATTTCATGTCATATTGCAACAGAAGGCTCTGCCCTTGTCTCTGGACCCATTTCTTCCCTTTCACAGAGAGAAGAGAATGTGACATGAGATGATTCCCTCATGCTAATGTGGTGCAGTGTGATTTCAGGGTTTACCTCAGAACCCCGGGTTCCTCCCCTGATCATTCCCTCCCAGGTGTGTCAGTCCCCTCTCCTTTCCCCTCCCAGCACTGTCTGTCACTCCTGGAATTCCAGAAGGGCATGGAGGGATTGGCAGATCCAAAGGATGCCCTCTACCCCTGGGGGCATTGGGCCATCCAGGTGTCCTTTGTCCCTTTGTCCCTCCCCTCCTGTCCCTGCTTGGTGGCTCCCTGCCCCTTCCCTGCCCCTCTCCCCGGGGTTCAAAGGAGCAGCAGCCACGGGCTCAGGGAGTTCTGGTGGAGCTGCTGCTGCATTCAGAGGCCTGAGGGCCAGAATAAAGCTCTGGATCCAAACCCTCCCTCAGAACCGACTCCTTTCCTTCACCATGGCCTCAAAGCTTCTCCAACAGAGGGAAACCTGAGGAGCAGCCCCTGTTATGGGGGGAAGCTCCATCCCAGCACCACCAGAGCTCCTGCAGGCCTGGCCTTGTCTGCACGTGCCAACTGCAGCACCCAGGCAGCCCAAAGTGTCCCTGGGGTGAAACACCACACACCCAGCCAGCCCAAAGTGTCTGTGGGGTGAAACACCACACACCCAGGCAGCCCAAAGTGTCTGTGGGGTGAAACACCACACACCCAGCCAGCCCAAAGTGTCTGTGGGGTGAAACACCACACACCCAGCCAGCCCAAAGTGTCTGTGGGTGAAACACCACACACCCAGCCAGCCCAAAGTGTCTGTGGGGTCAAACACCACAGTGCTGCTGTTTGGGTCAGCAGCAGGGCCAGACAAGCCAAGGCACATCCCGTCCCCAATATTGGTAAAATTATCAATACTAATGAGCCTTTGGGGAGGTGCTGTTATCAGGAAACCTCCTCAGCACTCACACAAAGGACAACACTGGCTTCCCAAATTTCCAGCAAACTTTTAATATTCCCCCAAAACCAAAACACATCTGCTCTAGTGACAGTTCTGAACAGGCCAAGTCACCCCAAAAAGCTTTTCTCACGTAGTCTCAAGTATAAATATTTTGATACAAAAAATAAAACCCCATAAAGAACCCCATAAACCCCATAAACCTCCCTCAAGGCACCCGTGGGGATCCATGGCCAGGTACAGCTGCAGGGACAGGCAGCCTGAGGTGCTCCCAGCCCACACTGCCAGGGAATCCAGCAGCAGCAGAGTCTGCAGGGTCTGGGCTGAGCCTGGCAGGGCGCAGGGACCGAGGCTCTGATTCCAGGGCAGCTCCAGCAGCATTCCCAGCCTGGGGGATGGATTGGAGCTCCAGCTGAGCGTGGGGGGACACAGCAGGGCACATCTGGCTGGTGGCAGAGCCACACAGGGTCCCTGAGCCTGGGCAGGGTCCCCCAGAGCAGGGCACATCTGGCTGGTGGCAGAGCCACAGAGGGTCCCTGAGCCTGGGCAGGGTCACCCAGAGCAGGGCACATCTCCTGGCTGGTGGCACTCAGAGCCACAGACCTGGCACAATGTCAGGGTCACCCAGAGCAGGGCACATCTCCTGGCTGGTGGCACTCAGAGCCACAGAGGGTCCCTGAGCCTCATCAGGGTCACCTAGAACAGGGGATATCTCCTGGCTGGTGGCACTCAGGGCCACAGACCTGGCACAATGTCAGGGTCACCCAGAGCAGGGGACATCTCCTGGCTGGTGGCAGAGCCACAGAGGGTCCCTGAGCCTGGGCAGGGTCACCCAGAGCAGGGCACATCTGGCTGGTGGCAGAGCCACAGAGGGTCCCTGAGCCTGGGCAGGGTCACCCAGAGCAGGGCACATCTCCTGGCTGGTGGCACTCAGGGCCACAGAAGGTCCCTGCACATCACCCAGAGCAGGCTCAGCCCAGGCACTGGGACACTGCCACCATTCCCTGCTAGCAAAGCTGTTCCCATTCCAGTTCCAGAGCTCAGGAGGAGCCCAGGCAGGAGCAGCCTGGCCCAGCCTGCCTGCAGAGCACGCTCAGGATCAGGACTAAACCTCACCTAACTACTAACAACCACCAGGAGCTCAGCCTTGGCCTTTACACCCAGCAGCTGAGGGTGAGTCTAAGTCACTCTGAATTTTAAATTAAATTATCTCATGCATAGAAACAAAAGCTGCAGCAGAGGATTCACAGAACTCATCATCAAGTACTCAGTAACACACTGTATATATATTAAGCTTTAAATAAAAAATCTTTCAAGGTTTTTTTGTTTGAATATATGCACTCTATAGGATGCAGCAAACTCGAGCCTGGTCTAACTCTCAGTCACACCCTGTGCTCTGCCCTTTATACAAAGTCTGCTCTACTGTAATAATTCTTCCTTTTAAACAAATGCAGGTAGCCTAGACCTTAATAAAAGCTGCCCAGAGCCCTGGGGCTGAGCTGCCCTCCCTGAAAAATGGAGCAGTTCTGGTTCTGTTACTTTGGGAAGAAGGTGAGAAACTGCTGGAGTGGGGGTTTAGATGATCTTGTTCTCCAGGGCTTCGATTCTTTTGGCCACAGCTTCCAGTGAGGAGAAGTTAAGGAGGAAAAGCAGCAATTTTTCTGGGAATGTTGGGAGGGAGACTTTTTATGTGGGCACAGAGTGATGGGCCAAGGTTTGAAGTAAAAGAGGAGAGATTTAGATGGGATTTGGGGAAGGAATTGTTCCCTGGCAGGGTGGGCAGGGGCTGGGCTGGAATTGCCAGAGCAGCTGTGGCTGCCCCTGGAGCCCTGGCAGTGCCCAAGGCCAGGCTGGACATTGGGGCTGGCAGCACTTGGCACAGTGGGAGGTGGCCCTGGGCTGCAATCAGCTGCCATTGAAGATCCCTTCCCACCCAAACCACTCTGGCATTCACATTCCTCAATCCAGGATGGAAACCAGCACCAAAAGCCATTGCAGCAAATGGAGAAAGGAAAGGAAAGAATGATTGCCTGGCTGCTTGCAGGTGCCCCCAGTGCCATTTGCCACAGGGGGTTTGTAGCCTGGCAAGGCCTGGTTAGAGAGGTTTGGGCTGTGCCAGGGTGCCCAGAGCAGCTGTGGCTGCCCCTGGAGCCCTGGCAGTGCCCAAGGCCAGGCTGGACATTGGGGCTGGCAGCACCTGGCACAGTGGGAGGTGTCCCTGGGGTGGCAGGGATGGGATGGGAGGAATTTTAAGGCCCTTTCCAGCCAAACCACTCAATAATTCCCCAATCCCAGGCTGGCATCACAGGCAAGGATGGGAGCAGCAGCAGAGGGGGTCTGTGCCCATCCCCTCTGGTGTTCCCAGAGCTCCCAGGCTGGTGGAGCTCCCTGCAGGAAGGAGCTGCCTGTGCTCACACATCCTCCCACTGCCCAGGCTCACTCCCAGAGGAGGGAAAGGAGGGGCTGACAGAAGCCCTGACCCTGAGGAGAGGAGCAAGAGCTTTTCCTGGCGTGCCAGAGCAATTTTCTGCTCTTCTCACTAATTCCTGTTGATGGTGTGCCTGGAGAGCCACCCACCAGGTGGGAGCTGTGACTTCCCGTGACCTCTGCACCACACAGGTCACGGATCTCACCCAGATCTCACTCCTGGGAGGAGGAACAGAGCTGTGCCACAGCAGGGCCCAGAAATGTGTGAAGAAATCAGAATGTTCCTTTTAAAATTAGATCCTCTCCTGATCCTCGGTGGTGAGACATCTCCCCTGCCCTTGTGAGCCACCCTGAGGCTCCATGAATTCTGTTTTTCAAAAGTTTTAATCCTACTCACAATTTTTTGGTGGATTTCTTTCTCTTTCTGTCATTTAGGGAAAGGCCCAGCATGGCAGGACTCAGTCCCACCAGGTGGGTTCTGATGGGCTCCAACTCACCTGGCTGGAGATGCTTCCAGGGAACAGTCCCATCAGGATTTATCTCCCAGCACTGAGTTTTGGCCAGCTGGGACAAGCTGGGGTGGGTGGATGTGTCCATCTGGATTCTCCACACCACCCTCCTACAGCCTGAACTGCTCTGATGTCCCCCTGTCCCTGCAGGCCATGAAGAGTTCGGGCAGTGTTGGATGTTTGCTCTGAAGGAACTCCCTGCCTCCCATTCCAGCCTCAGGACCCATCTCCCCACAATCCCAGAATCCCAGAGCTTGGAAAAGCTTGGAAATGCCCTTAATCCCAGGGCCATCAAGTCCAACTTTCAACCAACACTCACCTTGTCACCACCCAGAGCTCTGAGTGCCACGTTTGACCCCAGGTGCCTCATTGCCACCTTCCTGGGCCCCAGCCCAGCTCCCTCCCCCAGGATCAGCCCTGCCCTTGGTCCCTCTGGATTCCCAGCCCAGCCAGTCCTGGCCAGATTCCAAAGGATATGTTTCTGCTGCAAGGAATTGATGAGCTCTTCTACTTTGGTCTGGAACTTCACGATGGATTTGCACTCACACGGATCTTCCTCTGTGGGTCACAACAGCAAGAGGATGAGTGGCACAAAAAAATGGATTTAATCAAAATCCCTGAGCACAGTGAAACAGCACAATTCTTATTTTCTATGGCAGAAACAGGAAGGAAATCAAAATATAATTATTTCTAATTATCTGATTGATCTCCTCTGGCTTTAACATCAGATGAACAGACAATGTCACATTTTCCTGTTATTTCAGCCATGGGAAGTCTTTCCTGGGTTTCCATCTCTCTGGAAACTCACTGAGCTCTGCCCCTGATGCTTCAAGTTTGCCCTAAAATTGGAGTTTGACCAAATAAAACCAACCTCTGTCTCCCCAACAAGATCCAATAAAAACTGGAGGCACTGCTGCCATCAGGGCTGGCTTGAGCTTTGCTTCAGTAACTCCACTCCTTGAGGGGGTGGAACCACGAGCCTTAATCACTTTGCTAATTTATGTCACTAATTTACATCTGTTCTTCAAGGAAAATTAACTCAGACTGGAACAGGAGGAAAAAAATGCCTGGGAAAGAAAGGGAGGGGTTACAAGGCCACTCTGAGCTGAGCAAAGGAGGAGCAAATAAAAGACAGAATTTTAAAAGGAAATTAATCTCTTACACCAAAACTCAACAGGTTTAAACCAGCCAGGTGTAACCTAAAGCTGGAGATTAACAGAAGATTTTAAGGCAGCTGTTGAGAAATACAAGCTGGCACTGGGAATGAAAAAAAAATGCAAATATCTCCTTGCCTTCCTTTTTTTTTTTTTAATACTCAAATGTAAACATATTTACCCAAATTGATATTTTACAAACAAACAGTTTTTCTGAAATTTACTTTTTGTTTTTTGAAGGCTGAAGCTTAAATGCATTTGAATGATTTTAAAGTACAATTTATTGGGGATTTCATATAGATCTCATCCTTTGTTCTTGGATTGATCTTAATTTCTTAATTAGACTTTTCAAAGAGTCTCTGCCTTGCAATCCTGGCTCTGGAGACATGGAGATTATCCCTCTCCAACTTCTCCAGGAGGAAGGGAAATCCCATCTTAAGGAACCTGGAGACAAATTCATCATTTCTGAAGAAAAAGAAGGGCAGAAAGGTGGAGGAGAAAGGAAGGAGAAGGGGATTTGGGAGAGGGGGACATAGCTGAGGCGTGGGGGTTGCTTTGCCTCAGGTAACCACCCAAAAATATCAATGTCTCCTGATGCTCCTGTGTGTTCTGCCAGCTCCACACACTGGGAACTGGAGATTTTTATCAAATCCACCTAAAAGGGCATTTTCATCCCTCTACTCCAGGCTGCAAATGCTGTCACTGAACCCCTCCATCCCCAATCCCCCTCCCACCAGCACAGACCTTCAGCTGCAGCTTCTCCAGGGGCATTTCCACCCCTCCAGTCCAGCCCTGAGCACTGACTGAACCCCTCCATCCCATCTGTGGCAGATGAGCAATGCCATGGCTGACTCTCACCATTAAAGGCAAATATCCTGTGTCTATGTCAGGAGCAGTTTTATAGATTTATAGCTGTGTTTTACCCCCTTGTGCTGCTCTCAGGGGTGCCCTGGGTTTGGGACATTTGGGAGGGTCACTCGTTCCCATGGCAGCAGCTGCCCCCAGTCAAGGTGTCAGGCAGGGATCTCCACCCCTGGGCAGGGAAGGAGGAGCCCATGGACAGAACTTTGGGGGGAACAAAGGGTTAAAAGAGGAAACCTCCATGGTGTGGGTGAGCACATGGTGGGGAAATCCTCTGCTCCTGGTGCTGTAATGTTTTCTCTATTCAGTCTTCTGTTGTGTTTTTGATAAGGTATTAATAAACATTTTAAATTTTTGAAAGTGAGCATCATTTTTCACACCAGTCCTCTCTTACCAGCACAGATTGAGGATCTACAGCTTCTCCAAGGGCATTTCCATCCCTCCACTCCAGCCTTGACTGAACCCCTCTATCCATCCCCAATCCCTCTCACCAGCACAGGTCTCCATCTGCAGTTTCTCCAAGGGCATTTTCACCCCTCTGCTCCATCCCAATCCCCTCTCACCAACACAGACTGAAGATCTGCAGCTTCTCCAAGGGCGTTTTCATCTCTCCACTCCAGCCTTCAAACACTGGGACAAACCCTCTCCATCCCAGTCCCCTCTCACCACACAGATCTTCACCTGGTGGTCTCTGGAGGGGCATTTCCCCCCTCTGCTCCACCCTTCAGATGTTGTGGCTGAACCCCAGTCCCCTCTCACCGACACAGATCTTCATCTGCAGCTTCTTCCCGATCCTGCTGATGGTCCTGAAGTCGGCAGTGTAGAAATAATGCTCAGCCACGGGTTCTGAGGCGATCTCCCTCAGCTCATCCTCCACAGCATTGCCCACTCCCACGGCAAACATCCGAAATCCTGCCGGGAACGGGATCCTGTGAGCACCACGGAGCTGCCACGGGGCCACCCTGCCAGGCTGGGCATCCCCTGAGCCCCACACAGCTCCAGATCCTCGCTGAGAATCACCCCCTGCGAGAGTCTGTCTGAACTTTCCCTCATCTACCTCACAATTGTCATTTGAGGACCACTGAAGAGAAGACCCCCCTGTCTTCTGTGTAGGAGAAAGTCACACACCAACAAGGCCCTGAGACCTGAGAGCACAGTGTTAAGCTATTGTTTTCACAGGTGTTGTTTGCTGTATGCTACACTGAGCCCAATGAGAAGAAGAAGGGGGCACTGAGCCCTGTTTGCAACAACAGCCTTGGGAGCTGTCCCACCTCTCAGCCTGGCTGGACTTCTCCTGAGTTCAGGTGGTCTCCCACAGAAGACCCTCACCTGTTTTACACCCACCGTGACAGACAGACTGAGATGGAAGGAGCCTCTCCATCAAGGACTTGGAACCCCCATGTGAAAAGGCCCCTCTGCTCCTTCCAAGGACTGGGACTGAATTCCCAGCCCAGGGGAGGTGTGTGGGGGACCAAAGCTGACCAAAGTGAGATGTTTGCCTGCAGGTTGTGACCACTGGGCCACAAAAACAATTTTGTGCTCTCGTTTACTGCTGAGAGCATGGACTACCTGTTACATCTATTCCTTATTGTATCTCTTCCTCCTCCACCACAATTTTCAATAGAGTTATCATAATAAAAACCTCTGAGTTAGCGAGAGATTTCAAGATCTCCCCAGTGTAACAGGCGGATCCTAACAGGACTGGACCAAAAGAATTTGTCTCTATGTTTGGTAGCTGTATCCCCCTCTTTCTCTCTCTCTCTTTTTTTTTTCTCTCTTTCTCTATCTTTTCTCTCCCTTAATCCCTCTATCATATTTTGCTGTGGCCATTCAATAAAGGTGCATTTGTTTTGATTATCACTGCACCTTTATTATTACACCCTGTGCCGTGTCGGTTTTTGCACCCTGAGATCAAATCCATGAACCATCACAAACCCTGTTTGAAAGGATGGATCATGACACCCCCTCCACCCCCACTATTCCAGACTCCTTTCAGCCAGGTCAAACAGGGCAAAAATAACTTTGCAGGCAGAGATTTTATTAAAATTTACCAGACCATGGGCACGGTGGCCACAAGAACAAGATTTTGGAGATTCTCCTTTCAGCCAGGTCAAACAGGGGCCAAAATATTTCTGCAGGCAGAGTTTAAGTAGAATTTCCCAGCCAATGACAACAAGAGCAAGGTTTTGGAGATGCAAGAAAGGGCAGGTGATGGTAACATCATCCCATTGATGTGAAAGTGATAATGTAGCAAAAGGGACCTGTGGGAATTTCCAGAACATCTCAGCCACTGTTAATCAACCCCTGTTAATGAGCCCCTGTGTCGCTGACATCTTTTGTGAAAAATCCTTTCTTAGGATTTTTCCTGCTGGAGCTGAGAAGAAGCTCAGTAACAAATGTAAACAATTATTATCTGCTGCTGTAGAATGCAACAGGTCCACCTGTGATTGGTCTTCTGTAGATGTTTGGATTTACTGACCACTCATGGTGGAGCTGCTCTCGCTCTCTGCCAGAGACAGACCTTTGTTATTCTTTCTATTCTACTCTTAGCTTAGCCACCTTCTGAAGAAGCTCCTTTCCTTTCTATTCCTATGTAGTATAGTTATAATGTTATATATATATCATAAGATAATAAATCAAGCCTTCTGATAATGGAATCAAGATTCCTGTCTCTTCCATCCTCTAAAAACCCCTGTGACCACCGTCACACCCCTGAGTGACAAAGTCCCCCTGCAGTGGAGCAGAACTGAGCTGAGTCTCTGTCCAAAACTGCAGCCCCCACTGGGAGTTGACAATTTGTCCTGCTCTGTCAGGAGATTGATCTGCTTTAAACCTGTTTTTATTGAACTGAAATGCAATTTTCCCATTTTGGGTGGTATTAATTAGCCCTGATTTGGAATACTTGTCTCTACTTGTCCATGCCCAGGCACTGAAATGTTTCCCTGCTCCCCTTTGTGCCTTTCTTTCTCTGGATATATCCAATATGTGTTATTTTTCTGAGGCTCAGCTCACTGAACAATTTTGCAGTCTCATTTTAAGCACTTGTTTATCCCACAGCAATAACTCATGGACAGATAAGAGATTTCCTTGCAGGGACAAGAGAGGAGAGAGAGACAAGGCACAAAGTTTTATCACCAGGGAGGAATAAATTCTATAAATACACTTTATAAGAACCTTTTGTTTTATAAGAGCTGAACAGCCCCATAAGATGTCAGAGTGCTTTGTAAACATTGGTTTTTCACGAGCTCCCTGACCTTTCTGCTTATGTGCTGGCCCCGAGTCCCATCTAGTGGTGGAGAGTGAAGTTAAAAGGAAGGGAAGGATTCAGCAATTCCTGAGTGAATTCCCAGGGGCTGGATCCATTTAACACAGGGGTGTCAGAGCCTGGGAATGTGCTCAGCAGGTCAGCAGAGGGGCAGCTCTCGAGGCATTAATATTTCATGGAGCTCAGGCACAGGAATCCGTCAGTGTATGGCCACTGAGTGTTTTTCCTCCAAGAGCAGCTGAGGAAAATTCCTTATTAATGTGCCTGGGGTTCCTCCTTGACCCATGTCTGGGCTTTGTTTATTGTTTTGTTGCTTTTTCTTTGCCTTTTCCAGGCCTTGAGGCTGATGCAGCCAAGCCACACTTGGCCCTACAAATCCTGGGGTTGGTTGTGTTTGTCCCTGTGTGCCTCTGGTGCTGGGCTGGGCTTCCTGACCAACCCCAGACAAATCCCAGAGTGGATAAGGGCTGGTTAGGAGGGACCTTAAAGCTCCTCTGGTCCACCACCTTCCACCATCCCAGGTTGCTCCAAGCCCTGTCCAACCCTAAAGGTGCTGAAACCTCCTAATTCCAAATTCCCCCTGCAGCTTCCTTCCACACTTGTGTGGAGCAATTAGACCTGGGTGCATCCCATTCCACAGGGTAAAACTCCACTCTGTCCATCCCATTCCACAGGGTAAAACTCCATCCTGTCCATCCCATTCCAGGAGGTGGAACCCATCCTGTCCATCTCATTCCACAGGATAAAAGTCCACTCTGTCCATCCCATTCCACAGAGTAAAACTCCATCCTGTCCAACTCATTCCAGGGGATGGAACTCCATCCTGTCTATCCCATTCCAGGGGGTGGAACTCCACCCTGTCCATCCCATTCTAGGGAATAGAATTTCACCCTGTCCATCCCATCCCATCCCATCCCATCCCATCCCATCCCATCCCATCCCATCCCATCCCATGCCATCCCATCCCATCCCATCCCATCCCATCCCATCCCATCGGATGGAGCTCCACTCTGTCTATCCCATCCCAAGGGGATGTCCATCCTGTCCATCCTGTCCAACCTGTCCATCCTGTCCATCCCAAACTCCATCCTGGCCAGCAGAAACTCCTCCAAAGGCAGAGAGGGGAACTAAAACCAGCTCTTGGCAAACCAAGGTGCACCTGATGCCCAGACTGAGGTGTTCCAGGCTCTCTGTGAGCAAGGATAGTCAGTAATATCTCCCCAGAGTTACTCAGTATAACCTGTGTGTATCCCAAGAGACAGACCCAGGGTCCTGCCTGGGCCAAGGGAGAAAGAAGCCCCAGGGAGTTCAGGAGCCCTACCTGAGTCCTTGGCTTTCTTGGCAGCATCTGAGATATAATCCTGTGAGCGCCCATCAGTGAAGACAATCCCCACCTTGGGGACCCCGGGCCGGGCTCCGTTGATGACGGAGAAGGAGCTGTCAACGAGGTACTTGAGAGCCTGGCCTGTCATGGTGCCCTTCTCCATGTAGGACATTTTCTTCACTGCTGCTTTGATGTCCTTCTTGCTCTTGAACTGGCCCAGGGGGAACTCCTGCCGGACGGAGCTGGAGTACTGCACCAGCCCCACCTGGGCCTGTTTGTCCGACACCTCCAGCGAATCCACGATTTGGTTGATGAATTTCTTCACCAGCTCAAAGTTCTCAGGCCTCACGCTCTTGGAGCCATCGATGAGGAACACAAGATCCAGAGCAGACCCCAAGCCACCATTGCAAGCTGAGGGAAAACATGAGAAGGAGGCAGAACAAAACAGCAGCAAAGGCCTCAATAAATTATGTAGGAAAATAGAACCCTAAGGAAATGGGGCTAATCAATGAAAACCCAACAGGAAAGCACAGCAATGTTTTGAAAGTGATTCTTTGAGAAGGAAGATTTCCCTTTCTGCCTTCCCTGAGCAGAACACTCCAGTGCTGTCACCGCGGTCCCCTCAGGGACCCCTCACATACCTGTGCAGGTCTTGCCGTCGCTGTTGAGGCTGAAGCCGTCCCTGCAGGCACACCTGTAGGCCCCAGGGGTGCTGACACACACCTGCTCACAGTCGTGGTCCCCCGTGGCACACAGGTCAGACACCACTGCAAGGAGAGGAGGGGGTGGCTTCAAGCAGGGGCCTCCCCACACACACCCAGCTCTGCACAGTCCCACATGGGCTCCATAACTAAATCTGCTTTGCAGTGGGACACAGCTCATTGAGCCTGGACAGTGCTGAGGCAGAGTCTTAGGCTGGAAATGGGGCTGTGTGTTCTGTGCCCCCTGTCAGAGCTGGGGCAGCTCTCTGCTGTTCTTGGGGCAGTTTTCTTGATCTCTGCCACAGCCAATCCTCCCTGCAGGAGATCTCTGCTGTCCATGGGCACTGAGTGTCCCTGCAGGGCTGATCCAATTCCACCATCCCATGGGGAGATGCTGCGCCCAGGGCAGGAGCCAAGCATTCCTACCTGGATCCAAGCTGAGCCTGGCACAGCACAGCAGCCTTTGCCCCCTGCATTGCCAGAGGAGCAGCTTTCTGCTGCCCTGCATGGCCAGAGGGAGCCCAGGCCCATCTGCAGCAGCCCTGGAGCTGCAGAGGAAAACTCCCCCCTTGTGCAGGATCCCTGCTCCAGCAGAACCACAGCTGGCACTGCAGGAGGGCTGAGCCCCCCTGGCATGGGGCTGTGCCACCCCCTGACCCACAGTGTGCCAGGGCCTGCTCGCACTCTGCCAGGGTTTGTTTGTGCTATTGCATTTGTATTTTTAATTTTCCTAATAAAGAACTGTTATTTCTACTCCCATATTTTTTCCTGAGAGCCCCTTAATTTCAAAATAATAACAATTCAGAGGGAGGGGGTTTACATTTTCCATTTCAAGGAAGGTTCCTGCCTTCCTCAGCAGACACTTGGCTGCTCAAACCAAGACAGGCACAAAGACAAGGAAGAAATTCCCATGAGTGTCCCTGCTCCAAGGCACAGCCAGGACTAGAAATCTTCCCTGAGGGCAAACCTCGCTGGATGTGGGGCAAATCACAGCACACCTCACTCTGCAAAGCTCCTGGGTGAGGTTTGGGTCCCAGCTGCCCTCCAGGTTGGCCAGTACCCAGTTTTTGCAGCTCTGCAATCCTGAGCAGGGAGCTCAGCTGCCCTTCCTGGACAGCATTCATGTGTGAACACACCTGGGACTCACCTCAGAGCTCTCCCTGCATGTGCAGCTCAGATCTCTGCTCTCCAAACCTGCCTGCTGCCCCTCCTGCCCTGGCTGTGGCTCCTGGGATGCTGAGTGAGCAGCAGCTGAGGGGCAGCACCGGGAGCTGGGGGGTGACAGCGCTGTCACAGTGAGGATGGCAAACAAACTCCAGAGCAAACAGGGCTGGGGAGGCAAATTCAGCTACAAATGTCAGGGAAAATGTGCAGAAATCCAGGCCCTGGGCTGGAGTGAATGGATGGGAGGTGGAGCTGAGTCTTTCTGAGTTCAGGTTTGTTATTTTGAGCCATTTGTGTTCTGCTCTACTCATATTTTGTACATTTTTTTTGGCCTTTCCAGTTCCCGTGGCTGTGCCAGCACTGGTAGAATGTTCCAGCCCAGATCATTGGGAATGTCAGTGCCCTTGGAGCTGCCTGTGGTTCAGTGCTCTGGGTAATCCCCCCACAGGCTGGAGCACCAAGGGTTTCCCGTTTCCCCATGAGTTTGCTGGGCACTGTGGGAAGCACCTTTCCCTGCAGTCAGTCCCACAGATGCTGTGCTGTGCTGGGCAGGGGGTCTGGGTCCATCCCTGGGGTGCTTTAGGGCAGCTGCACATGCAGAACAGGGTAACAGGGACCTGGGCATTCCCCCAGGGCTGTCCTCTGCTCCCTGCAGCAGCCCCGAGTGCTTCCCTCACTCCCAGGGCTTTCCCATGGGAAGAGCTTTGCCATCTGCACAGGGAGGCACAGAAAGGATTTTTCCCCACAATTTCAAATCATGGGGTGAGGCCTCAGCACCGCTGCTGCCTCCCAATCCCAGGGCAGCCAATACAAACTCCACAAATATTCATGGCCTGGATTCCAATCCTCAAATTCTGTCTCTCTCCCTCCCTTTGTCTCAGGTGTTTGTTCCCTCTGCCATGAGCTGCTGCTGCAGTGACACCTGATAATACCTGACTCATTCTGTGCTATCACCTGAGGATAATCCACAGCTCACTCTGTAACTGAAATTTCCCTCCTTTCCACAGAGGAGACAAATTTCCATGACAAAAAGCTGCTTCCCTTCATCACTTTCAGCCTGAGAACTGGACCAGGAGATTTTACACCTGTCAGAAGCTGGGAGATCTCCAGGCCCAGCCGTGTGTGTTTGGAGTTCAGGTGGATCACACCTTTCAGGAAGTGTTGCCACAGGTTTTTCCTTCCAGGGAAAGGCCCCTGGGCCTCTCCTGCTGACAGAAAATGGGAATTTATGGCCCATTCCTGCTGCCTTGGGGCACATTTGGAAGCAATAAAACATTCCCAGTCCTTCAGCAGCTCCTGTAGGAGCAAAGCTGCATTTGTAGGATGGTGTTGGTTGGGTGGTGTTTGGAGGATGGTGTTTGGAGGATGCTGTTTTGTAGGATACTGTTTTTGTAGGATGGGGTTTGGAGGTGGTTTTATAGGATGGTGGTTTTACAGGATAGTGGTTTTATAGGATGGTGGTTTTATAGGATGCTGTTTGTAGGATGCTGTTTTTATAGGATGGTGTTTGTAGGGTGCTGTTTTTATAGGATGGTATTTGTAGGGTGCTGTTTGTAGGATGCTGTTTGGAAGATGCTGTTTTTATAGGATGATGGTTTTGGGATGGTGTTTTTAGGATGCTCAGGCTCCTTTGACGTGCTGTGCAGACAGGAATTAGACCCTGCTCCAGCCAGGAGAGATTCCTGCCCCACGAGGTTCCCAACCCCAAAAGCAGCATCAGGCAAAGGCAGCTCAGCCTCTGCCAGGAGCTGGGACCATCCCAGCTGAACTGGGAATTCTGGAGGCAATGCTGATGGGGGGAATGCAAAACAAATTCTCTCCACTGCCCCAAAAGGGTGTGATTTCAGTGTGCTAAAATCCTCTTTTCCAGGTTGCTTTCCAGTGCCTCCAGGAGTGTGTGGATCGTGTTTGCAAAGTCTCCAGCACAAGTGAAATCTGGAGATTTCTTTAACCAAAGCCTGAAATCCCCTGGACAAAACCCTGCAGTTCTGGAAAGGCAACTTCAAAGAGCCCCTGGTTCCCACAGGGCTCTGAACCTGCAGGGCTTGGAGCAAGGAAGCAGAGGGGTGAAGGGTGGTCACAGGTACAGCTTCCATGGGAAAGGCTGGGGGAGAACTTTGGAAAAGGGTCTGGAGGGACAGGACACAGGGAATGCTCCCACTGCCAGAGGGCAGGGTCAGATGGGATACTGGGGAGGAATCTGTCCCTGTGAGGGTGGGCAGGCCCTGGCACAGGGTGAAGGCTCCAGGGGGAGCTGAGAGCCCTTGCAGGGCCTGAAGGGGCTCCAGGAGAGCTGCAGAGGGACTGGGGACAAGGATGGAGGGACAGGAGGCAGGGAATGGCTGCCAGTGGCAGAGGGCAGGGCTGGATGGGATCTTGGCAATTGGGAATTGTTCCCTGGCAGGGTGGGCTGGGGCTGGGCTGGAATTGCCAGAGCAGCTGTGGCTGCCCCTGGAGCCCTGGCAGTGCCCAAGGCCAGGCTGGACATTGGGGCTGGCAGCACCTGGCACAGTGGGAGCTGGCCCTGGGCTGCAATCAGCTGCCATTGAAGATCCCTTCCCACCCAAACCACTCTGGCATTCACATTCCTCAATCCAGGATGGAAACCAGCACCAAAAGCCATTGCAGCAAATGGAGAAAGGAAAGGAAAGAATGATTGCCTGGCTGCTTGCAGGTGCCCCCAGTGCCATTTCCCACAGGGGGTTTGTAGCCTGGCAAGGCCTGGTTGGAGAGGTTTGGGCTCTGGCAGGGTGCCCAGAGCAGCTGTGGCTGCCCCTGGAGCCCTGGCAGTGCCCAAGGCCAGGCTGGACATTGGGGCTGGGAGGACCCCCTGGCACAGTGGGAGGTGGCATCCCTGCCATGGCAGGGATGGGATGAGCTTTCCAGTTCCTTCCCACCCAAAACATTCCAGGATTCTCTGCAGAGCTTTAAGGTCCCTCCCACCCAAACCATTCCCAATTCCCGCAGCCCTGGCCAGGACTCACCACAGAAAGCCTCCTGGAATTTGTGGGTCAGCTTCTCAATGACGCTGTAGCTCTCCACATAGTCCACGTGCTCGTCCAGGGGCTCGCTGGCCATCTGCCTCAGTGTGCCCATGTCCACCCTGCCCACGCCGATGGCGAAGATCTCGATGCCCGCGGCCCTGGCCCGGGCAGACACGTCCTGCACCCCGTCCTGGGGCCGCCCGTCCGTCACCACGATGGCCACCTGCAGGGGTGGGATGGCATGGCATGGCCTGCCTGGGCACTGGGATCCTGGTTTGTGTTCCCAGAATGTTGGTGGGAAGGGTAGGAGTGGGTTTGAGTTGGTGGCCACGGTAGGAGTGAAGGGCTTGCGTTTCTAAAATTAAGGGAAAAGGGGATCCCTCCAGCTTTTCCCATTCTTTGGAGATCACACCAACCATGGTTTTTTGAGGTGGAATTAGTTTCTTTCTGAGCTTGAAAAGTTAAACTGCCAAGGATTGATGGTTTCACCAAGGGACAGTGCCAAGGATTGATGGTTTCACCAAGGGACAGTGCCAGGGATTGATGGTTTCACCAAGGGACAGTGCCAAGGATCAATGGCTTCACCAAGGGACAACTGCCAAGGATTGATGGTTTCACCAAGGGACAACTGGTGCATCCCCCTCTAAGGGGACTAAATTAAAATTTATGTTGTTCATAGCCAAATTTGAGATCAAGCCAAACTAAATATCTTCAGGGACACTCAGGACAAGCCCAGCTGAGTGTGGGGCTTCACAGCATCTCAGGAAATGCCATGGAAACATGGCACCCTTTATAGGTGGAGGAACTGAAGGATGGAACTGGACCCATCTCCATGGGGAGAGAGGGGAAGAGGCCTGAGGTCATGCTGTGTGTCAGGGCCTGCCAGGATTTGTGATTTTCTGTTCCAAATAAACAGCAGGGATTAAACCCCACCCCTGCTAGCCCCAGCATTAAAGTGGCAGCTGGTTTAAGTGGGAACTGGATTTCAGCTTGGATTAAACGGTGCCCTGAACCAGCTAAAACCCTTCCAGAGTCCTGCTCCTGGTTTGTCCCTTTTCCTCTTTATTTCTCTTCTGAAAGAGACTTTATCACAAGACCTGCATTCTTGCTCTTTGCCAATTCTTCTGCCCCTGCCACTTTTCCTTACAACCGATTTATTGTGACACCACTGCTGACCACAAAGGAATGGCTTGGGCTGGAATGCAGAATGGGGAAAGAGCTTCCCCTCTGTAAAAACCAGGAGAAACAGGAAAAATGTGGGGCTTTGCAATCTCATTTCAGCTGTTTATCTGCACTTCCTAAGGGCTGCACAATTAAAATTCCCAGGAGCATCATAATTCTGCAACTGGTGCTGTCATGGGAGAAAAATAAAGAAATTCAAGCCTCGCTCTCCTAGCGTGGCAAAAAAAAAAAAAAAAAGAAAAAAAAAGGGTAAAGCAGCACCTGTGACAGGTGTGGGGCAATGGATGTGCCCAAGGAGCTCCGGGGTTTTCCTGGGGCGGGAGCGGATCCGTGCGTGCAGTGGAGCCTTTTGCCAGGAGAGAGAGCCCTCGGCTCAGCCTCAGCTCCAGCCCGGCTGCTCCAACTGAGCCGCGCCAGCAGCACTGCCCGGGGGACAGACCCCAGAGCACGGCTGGGAGCAGGGAGCTCAGGGATCACAGGAGATAGATAGCACATCAGGGATCACAGGAGATAGCACATCAGGGATCACAGAGAGGAGTTATCACATCAGGGATCACAGGAGATATCACATCAGGGAATGAGAGGTGTTATCAAATCAGGGATCACAGGAGATAGATAGCACATCAGGGATCACAGGAGATAGCACATCAGGGATCACAGGAGATAGCACATCAGGGAATGAGAGGAGCTATCAAATCAGAGATCACAGGAGATATCACATCAGGGATCACAGAGAGGAGTTATCAAATCAGGGATCACAGGAGATATCACATCAGGGAATGAGAGGAGTTATCAAATCAGGGATCACAGGAGATATCACATCAGGGATCACAGGAGATATCCCATCAGGGAATGAGAGGAGTTATCAAGTCAGGGATCAGAGGTGTTATCAAATCAGGGATCAAGGGGCTATCAAATCAGAGAATGAGGGGAGTTATGAAATCAAGGAATGAGGGGTTATCAAATCAAGGAATGAGAGGAGTTATCAAATTAGGGATCCGAGGAGTTATCAAATCAGGGATCAGAGGTTTTATCAAATCAGGGATCAGAGGAGTCATCAAATCAGGGAATGAGAGGAGATATCAAATCAGGGAATGAGGAGCTATCCAATCAGGGATCAGAAGAGATATCACATCAGGGATCAGAGGAGATACCAAATTAGGGAATGAGGGGAGTTATAAAATCAGGAATCAGAGGTGTTATCAAATCAGGGAATGAGGGGAGTTATCAAATCAGGGATCAGAGGTGTTTTCAAATCAGGGACCAAACCCTGCCAGCAGGTCCTGTCAGCAGCCATGTGTCCTCCTGCAATTCTCTTCCTAAATCAAGAAATTCTCCAGGTTTTATCTGCTCCTCTCCATCTTCAGCTAAGCCTGAGTGCAGCTAAACGCAAGACCAGATAAGCCCAAGCCCAGATAAACCCTAGATGGGGTGGGGCTGCAGCATCCACCCCTGGATGTGATGGGGAAGATCCTCATAATGCTTCTGTGTGGAAATCTGCCATAAAGGACTCAAAATTCCTGTTGCTTTCTGCTCTGCTTTCGGAGAAAACAAAACTTCTGGATACAGAGTTGGGATAGGGAATTAATCAGAGAACCCATGGGGAAAATGAATGTAACAGTGAGAGGAGGCCAGGGCACCTGTCTGTGACAGCCTGGCAGAAAGAATGTAAAAATATCACTTAATATCACATTGGGTTAACCCAATCATCAGGAATTCCTGGTTTTTTTCCTAGGATTCCTACCATAGATATTTTCCCTGCATCTAGTCTGAGTCAATGTGAAAACAATGTCCCTTTTTTACTATTATTATTTTCAAACCTACCTCTAAATTATTTTTTGCAGTCTGAGGATCTCTCTAATTCCCTGCCATTGAAAAAGCTGAGTCCTGGTGCGTGCCTGGTTTGGGAAAGGTTTGGAGGGAAGGAGCAGCCTCTGGATCCTGGGGAGGCTGGCACTGCTCAGCCATGTGAGGAGAATTATGTAAAGGTGAAGCTTCTGCTGCCTCCAACAGCTGGATTTTGCCCTGATCCTCAGTTTTACCCTGGGAAAACTCAGAAATTTTGCTTTTCAAGGTCAAACCTTTTTCCCATTTAATCAGCAGCTTTCCCTGTGAATTCCTGACATTCTGGATCCCTCATCCTTCTGTCAGACAGAAATCCCACGTGGTCTGATACAATTTATTCCTGGTTATCTCAGACACCCGAGCATTCCTGAGCATTCCTGAGCATTCCCAGCTATCCCCAGCCCGGGCTGGCATTTCCCAGCTAATGAGGGAGTGATGGCTCATTATGCCCTGGGAACGTGATGTTCCAGCAGTGCTACAAGGAGAATCAGGCAGGAAGCTGCAGAAAGCCCTGGATTTGCTCAGCAATTTGCCAATTTATTTGTTGATCTTCCCTAAAAAATAAGGTGGAAGTAATTGGGCTTCCTGCGGGTTTTGAGGAAGGTGGGAGCAGGTTTTTCTCGGAGCTCCTCCAGAAACAAATTGTGCTTTTCCCTGCCCCGGGGTGACATTCGCTGCACAAAGCAAGAGCGAAGTACCGTGTGATGTTTTGGGATGTTGACAACCAGATTTGCAGGAGGATTTGTTGGATTTCTGCTGTGGGAAGGAGCAAGGACCGTGTCCAGTGTTTCTGGAAGCTTCACCTCCCTAAATCCCTGTACGACCTGTTCCTCCTCCCAGGCAAAGGATGGGGTCACCCTGAGCAGAGGGGAAAAGCTGGGTGGAGTGAAAAAGTGAAAAAATAACCAAGGAACCAAGAACACAAAGGGTTGTGGAGTTTTCCACCTTGCAGACATTGAAAAGCCACCTGGGCATGGTCCTGGGCAGCCCCAGGGTCAGCTCCAGAGCTGGAGCTCAGGGTCAGCTCCAGAGCCCCCTCCCCACCTCTTCCTGTGATTCTGCCTCTTGGATCAGCTCCAGAGTGGAAGGAAAGAGGGAAAAGCAAGAAGTTATTACCTTTTTTTTTTTTTTTCCTTTTTTTTTAAATGCCTCAGATAAATCATGCCAAAGCTCACTGCTCCCAGCTCTTCCAGCTGTCGAGGAAAGGTTTCAGGGAGACCCTGGAAATCCAGGGCAGTTTGTTCCACACAACCAGAGGTGACAGGGAGCAGCAGGGCTTGGGGGAGCTGTCTGGCAGCAGGAAAAGAGTGCACAAGGAGAGGGATGTTGAATGGTGTGGAAGAGATTCCAGAGATGAGGACCCAGCACTTTCACAGACAGCTCAGTGGAAATGTCTCTCCAATCTGCAGGAGCTGCCAATGCTGTGTGCAATTGTCAGACTGCATTTAGAACAAAAACTGAGACCAAGGCTGACTGTGTTATAATGAGTTCTGTATTTTCTTTCACTAAGCCCCAAAGATGAGCTACTTTTTCAAGAAGAATTGAGACGTTTGAACCTCACAGAGATTTTTCAAGAAGTGAGAGATTTGAAGCTCCCAGAAGTTTTCAAGCATTTGGAAGTTTGAACTTCCCAGAGGATTCCAAGCAGAATTGAGAGGTTTGAACCTCTTGAAGGTGTCCAAGAATTGAGAGGTTTGAACCTCTCAGAGGATTCCAAGAATTGAGAGGTTTCAACCTCACAGAGATTTGTAAGCAGAATTGAGAGGTTTCAACCTCTTGGAGGTTTCCAAAAAGAGCTCAGAGGCTTGAACTTCCCAGAGGCTTCTAAGAATTGAGAGGTTTCAACCTCCCAGAGGTTTGCAAGAAGAATTGAGAGGTCTGAACGTCCCAGATATTTTCAAGAATTAAGAGGTTTGAACATCCCTGATATTTCCAAGAACAGTTGAGATGTTTGAACCTCCCAGAGGTCTTCAAGAATTGAGAGGCTTGAACCTCTCAGAGGTTTCCAAGAATTGAGGGATTTGCACCTCCCAGAGGTTTCCAAGAAGAATTGATAGGTTTTCAAACCTTCCTGGAGGTTTTCAAACCTCCCGTTTGCACCTCCCAGAAGTTTCCAAGAAGAATTGAGAGGTGTGAACTTCCTGGAGAGTTTTAAGCCTCCCGTTTGCATCTCCCAGAGGTTTCCAAGAAGAACTGAGAGGTTTTTGAACCTCTTGTTTGCACCTCCCAGAGGTTTTCCACCTGTGACAATCAACCCCCAGGTGTCACACACAACCAAAGCCCAGAGAAAACCACCTTTCTGCTTTTCCCAGCCACTCCATGACGAGTCCCAAGCGAGGAGCTGGAGGAACCAGCCCCTTTTTACCTTTTTGAAGTTGGGCGCGCTGCCCCTGGCGCCCTCGGCGGCGCTGAAGGCGCGGCTGATGGCAAACTGGATGGCCAGGCCGGTCATGGTGCCCGTGGAGAGGGGCTGGATCCTGCGCACGGCCTGCAGCAGGGCCGCCTTGCTCTGGGGGCCCTGCAGGGGCAGCTCGCTGCGCACGGCGCTGGCGTAGTTGATGACGCCCACGCGGGTGGCGTTGGGGCCCACGTCCAGCGCCTCGATGACGCGCGACACGAACACCTTGATCTTCTCGAACTCGTGCGGCCGCACGCTGCGCGAGCTGTCGATGATGAACACCAGGTCTGTGGGCTTGGTCCTGCACAGGGTGCCTGGGGACAGCGGGGACAAAGGGAAAGAGTCAAAGGAAATGGGTCAAAGGGAAAGTGTCCCGAGAGGGGGAGATCGGTGCTGGTAAAGCAGCACTGGGTGGAAAGGAGCGGCAAGTTTTGGTCCTTTCTCTGTTTCACAGCTTTAACTGAATATTTTAATTTTCTTAATGCTTTTCTAGGGAAGCACCTTTAGGAAAGCAGAGTTCCTGGGGGTGACATGGGCTTGTGGTGAGCAAGGTGTCCTTTGTCACCCCAGGCTGTCTCTGAGGAAACCTCATGCACCCAGGGCAGCACGGAGAGAAGGAGGGAGGGATAAATGTGTGGACAGCACGGAGGGAGGGAGGGAGGGAAGGAGGGAAGGAGGGAAGGAGGGAAGGAGGGAAGGAAGGAAGGAAGGAAGGAAGGAAGGAAGGAAGGAAGGAAGGAAGGAAGGAAGGAAGGAAGGAAGGAAGGAAGGAAGGAAGGAAGGAAGGAAGGAAGGAAGGAAGGAAGGAAGGAAGGAAGGAAGGAAGGAAGGAAGGAAGGAAGGAAGGAAGGAAGGAAGGAAGGAAGGAAGGAAGGAAGGAAGGAAGGAAGGAAGGAAGGAAGGAAGGACTTGTCAAATGGCAGCACTGAGGGAAGGAGGGAGGGAAGAAGGAAGGGAAGGAGGGATAAAGCTCTGGACTGAAACCTGAGCTGCATTTCTGCATCCAAAAAGGCTGGAAAGGAATTAGTGCACCTCAGACCTGGATAACAAATCCCCATGGGTATCAGTCAATGGGAATGGGACCAGAACCAGCACAAGACTCAGCAATCAGCTGGGATGGGGAACAACATTCCCAGGTTAAGGGTTAACATTCCCAGCACAGCGGGAGCCAGAGCCCTGTTCCCCCATGATGGCACTGATAATAAACCCCAGTAACAGCACAGAGCTGCCTCACATCTGTCAGGGGTAAACAACAGAGAAATCTGGAACCCATAATTGATAATTAATAATAGATAATTAAACTCTACAGCCCCATGAATACCCACAGTGAAAAGGAGAGGCTATCAGGAGGCATCAGCAATGCAACAAACTGAATAAATTGTTGTTATTATTATTATTTTAATTTCTTGCTTTCATGCCATTTTCCATCTTCATTTTCAGCTGTGGCAAGACATAAAAAAAAGCCTGGTGTTTTTTTATGCTTTCCTAAATGAATGGCCCCATTTCTCCCAGCAGATCTATGGCATCCTGTTCTTTTTAATTTTTTTCTTCTCATTTAGCCTGTCTCTGTCAAGTGCTCTGTTAATATTTGATTTCTGCAGGGCCCAGGGAGTTCCTGTCATAAAGGAGATTTCTGTGGACAGATTTTTAAATGGGAGCTTTTGGGCCAACAAATCTGTTCCAAATGATGGCATAAATATTACAGCTGGTCCTCAGTGTGAGATCTAATGGGGCTTTCAGTCTTTGAGGCCGATAAAAATAAATACTCAGTGATGGATCTGTAAATGAAATAATCAGGTTTGTTTCCTGAGAGGCATCAAGGCCGAATCTGCTCCAGAAAGGTCTGGGAAGGTGGGAGAAGAGAGGGCAGTGGTCACTTTGTCAGGAGCTCTAATTCCCACTACAATCCAATCTAACATATTCCCATACAGATGAATTTCATTTCCCCCCCATAATTCATTGCAGAGGAAGGAAAATTCCCAGGGAGATGCATCTGCAACACTGGAAATCCCTCTTCCAGGGGTGCCCAGTTTACAGGTGAGAAATGAAGGTCCAGGGAAAGGCTCAATTAATTCCTCCAGAAATAAAACACAAATCCCCCTTTGTGCTGATGAATCATGCCTGGATTTAGTGGCAAACCAAGCAGGAAAAGTTATTTTATTTCCATAAGAACAGCTGGAGCCAATAGAAATTTTGAAGTCTATCTATTTTATTTATTTCTGCTCTGTGATTTGGCCCTAAATAACATTTTCAAGCTCTTTTTATGAGAGTGGAGTTTATTTCAGAGAAGGGAAGACTAAAGGAGGGATATCAGGTGGGAGATTTTTGGGATTTCAGCCTCAGTCAGGGTCTGCAGGACAGGCCCAGGGGGTGACAGTCACTTGCTCTGATTGACACCTTGACCCAGCATAGTTTAGTTCAAACTGGAATTAAACCAGAAATAAAATCTTACTCTATATCTACAAATATCCACACTAGGAATCATTCAGGAAAAGCTGAATTAATGCCCTGACTTAGCAGAAAGTTCCTCTCAGGGCACCTTTGCCATATCCATTAAAGCACTGGGGAGAACAGCACAGTAACCCAGGAGTAAAAGGGGTTTATTTTACAGAGCTGACTGCTCACAGCAGGGCTCAGCTCAGTCACTGCTCTGTTTCTCTTTGCACAGCAAATGGAACCCTCCTTTCCCAAATTCCTGAGGAGAAAGGGCTCAGTTTATCTGAAATCCCCCCTCCCTCAGCCCCAGGTGCCTCTGCAGTCACTGTCACACCTGCACAGCTCAGGCTGCCCATGGCTGTGGCTGAGCCATCATCATCACACTGTTCAAACATTTGGAATTCTCACAAGTCTGTCCTTGCAGCTGAGTTTGCCTCTCCTGCAGTGATTTCTGGAGAAATCCAGGAATCCCTGGGCTGCCTGGAGCCCGGGGAAGAGCAGAGATTCTCCTGAAGACCAGACCCTCCCTTCCATGCATGTCCAGCCCTATCTGGGTGTCCATCCCTGCCCCAGGTGTCCATCCCTGCCCTGGGTGTCCATCCCTGCCCTGGGTGTCCATCCCTGCCCTGTGTGTCCATCCCTTCCCTGCAGGTCCATCCCTGCCCAGGGTGTCCATCCCTGCCCTGGGTGTCCATCCTTTCCCTGCATGTCCATCCCTGCCCAGGGTGTCCATCCCTGCCCTGGGTGTCCATCCCTGCCCCGGGTGTCCATCCCTTCCCCTGCAAGTCCAACCCTTCCCTGAGTGTCCATCCCTTCCCTGGGTGTCCATCCCTTCCCTGGGTGTCCATCCCTTCCCTGAGTGTCCATCCCTGCCCTGGGTGTCCATCCCTGTCCCAGGTGTCCATCCCTGCCCTGGGTGTCCATCCCTTGCTGGCACTCATTCCAGGCTGGCGTTTGCAAGCTGCAGAGCAGGCAGCTCCTCTGCTCCTGGCTGCCCACCTGGGAAGCCAAACAGAGCAGGATTCGCTCAGGATCGGATGAAGGAAATCCAGGGAAAGTCCCATTCCCAGCAACCCGACCCAGACCTCCTGGTCGGGAGTGCCCCCGGTGCCCGGCCCGCTCCTGCTCCTGCCCCTGTGGAGCTGGAGAGGGGAGGGACAGCAGAGCCCTTGGCCCACCTGGGCCTCCTCCAGCGCCAAGGGGTGACCCAGGGCCACCCGTGCTGTCCCCACGGCAGCCATCCCAGCCCCAGGTCCGCTGCCTTGAGGACACACCGGACCCAGCTCCTGCCCTTCCCTGGCTGTTGCTGGGCTTTCCCTCCCCTTCCCCGTCCCCAGCGCAGGTCGGAGGCACAGAGGGACCCCCAGCGCCCCCAGCCCCCGGTCCCCACTCACCGCGGGGCTGCGGCGGGGCCCCGCAGGCGGCCGGGCTGTGCAGGAGCAGCAGCAGCGAGAGCAGCAGGGCACAGCAAATCCTGGCCATGGCTGAGCCGGGCTGCGAGTGCGGGGCAGAGCGCTGGCCCCGAGTATTAACCTGCCCTTCTGCGGAGGCTCCGAGCCAGCCCCTGACACGGCGGGGCCGGGGGGGCAGCGAGGGGAGAGGGGCAGGAAGAAGGAGCAGGAGGAGATGCTGCTGCAGGGTGGGGAGGGGGCGATGCCCAGCCCTGCCCTGCCCCCGGGGCCCCCAGCCCCCCACAATGGCCCCATTGCTGCCGAGGGCACGGGGAGCTCTGGGGAGCGGGAGAAGGTGGGGAATGCGGGGCTGGAACAGTGGCAGCACTGAGAGCAGCCCTGGGAGGGGCCGTCCGCCCGCAGGGCTGGGGAACAGGGCCGGGGGGACAGCGAGGGGACAGAGGCAGCGTCACACGGTCCCCTCTCAGTCCCGCCTGTGCCAAATCCTGGACAGCATCCTGCGGGACCAGGGGCTTGGCTCAGAGCAGCAGCGGAGAGAGGCACGGGAAAGCAGAAGGGCTCAGGGTACAAGGTTCGTGTCCTTCCCCTGGCAGAGCCCAGGGAGGGGACAGCGGCAGTGTCACACGGTCCCCTCTCAGTCCCCGCTGTGCCAAGCCCAGGACAGCATCCTTGGGACCAGGGGCTTGGCTCAGAGCAGCAGCAGAGAGGCTCAGGGAGGCAGAGGAGGGTGTGGGAGCACGGTGACAATCCGCGATGCAGAAGAATTTTCCTGCAGGGAACAGGCGCTGCTCTGTGTGGCTGAGCCCCTGTGAGCAGAGCGGGCTCCAGAGCCCAAAGCAGAGAAACAGGAGAGGCTGGGGACGGACAGACAGACAGACAGACAGACAGCTGCGGGCTTTGGCTGAGCTGGCAGTGCAGCGCTCAGCTCCGCACACACGAGGGAGATGCAGCTCCTGACAGAAACCCAACAGTCTCAATCAGCCTCCAAGGCTGAGGGTGCTGCAAATGAGGCGAAATTTCCTTTGTGGAGGAGCAGCAGGGAGATTTGGGAGCGGAGGAAGAGAGATTTAATGATGGATTTGTCACAAAGCAGTGCAACTTTTTCTGGTTTTTTAACGACTGTTTTACACTGCTGTCACTTGATTAAAGCCCTGCTCCTCGCATGGATTGGGCTCTGCTCACCTTTTCCAGCAGCACATCCTTGGATCCCTCATCCATTTAATCTGCATTGTGTGAGTGCAGGGCCATGCAAAGTACCTTTAACTCAAAGCACACTTTCTCTTCCTTTATCCAGAGTCTTTCTTCCAAAAGCTCTTCAGCAGCCTGGGAGCTCCCAGGGAAAAAGGCTCTTTGATGAGGGGAAAGAAGGACCTGTCCTCACTGGAGCTCCCAGGCTCCTCTTAACTCTTTAACATTAAAAATGTTAATTAAAATATCACAATCTGGCAATATTCTCATGCAAAATCAGCATGGAATTGTCCCACTCTCTCCCACAGCATCAGTCCCAGGTTTTCAGCCAGCTCTGGAGCTGACAGATTTTCAGCCAGGAGGAGAAAATGCTGCAGGTGAGGATGGAGCAGCTGTGCCATGAGGAAGGGGTGGCAGGATTGGGATTGCTCAGCCTGGAGAGGAGAAGGTTTGGGGTGACCTCATTGAGACCTTCTCGTGCCTGAAGGAGCTGCAGGACAGATGGAGAAAGACTTTGGACAAGGGATGGAGGGACAGGACACAGGGAATGGCCTCAAACTGAAAAAGAGTAGGACTGGGTCGGATATTGTGATGGAATTGTTCCCTGGCAGGGTGGGCTGGGGCTGGGCTGGAATTGCCAGAGCAGCTGTGGCTGCCCCTGGAGCCCTGGCAGTGCTGAAGGCCAGGCTGGACATTGGGGCTGGCAGCACCTGGCACAGTGGGAGGTGGCCCTGCCATGGCAGAGGTGGCACTGGGTGGGGTTTAAGGTCCCTTCCACCCCCTTCCCTTCCTCTGTGGATGCTTTCATGGTTATATTTATAAAATCGGGGATTTAGGGCAGTGCAAACACAACAATCCCCTCTCGTGTTCACACACACAGAGTTTGCTCCCCAAATACATAAAACTGTCCCCATCCATTTATGACTGTCAGGGCCCAGAGTGAAATAAAAGCCTGAAATTTGGGAGATTTTGTCCTGGACCCGTCTGGGCTGGGGTTTCTCCTGTTTTCCTGCCCTGCACACAAGGATCTCTTGGTGCAGACAGCACTTGCTCCCCATGAATGGGGATCATTCAGAGCCCTCTGTAAATGAAGCCTCTATGGCTGTTCTTGCGGGGAAAATATAAAGTTGCTCTGTGTCATTCTGCTGTTAATTAGCAAAGATAAATACATTTCAGGTGGATATTTTCACCAGCAGAGCTTGTGGCACACAAGCAGCATTAAAGCTTTGAAAAGAGGGCGAGAGGCAAAGGTGTGCTGGGAGCTCTGGGGCTGCATTGACGCCTCTGGAAAAGCAGTGTTTATTTTTAAAATATGAAACATCATTTCTCCCCAGGCCCCTGAGAAGGAGAACACTGGAGTCAATATTTCAGGAGGAAAATATGCATTTTGAGCTCTTCCTCAGCCTGCCTGCAAGGTAAACACACGAACTGTGAACGGCCCATGCTGGCCCCAGCGTGGCCCTGCTGCTGTTGTGGCCTTCACGTGTCCTGGCAGGGGGAGTCTTTGCCTCTCCTCCAACACCCTCAAACCCCTGGATCCTGACTCCAGAAGTGATGCTCTAATGTGGAAACCCAGAGCACTGGGACTATTTCTCTGTCTGCTCTGTCCTGATTCCCAGGGGAGCACTGACTTTGACTCTCATTCATGGAGAAAGTTTCCCAGACTTCAAGAAAGACTGGAATCCACAAAAGTGTGAAATAGATTATAGAGAGCAGTGTAGATGTATCTCTTGGTGAGAAATTGGGGTTTTGGGATTTTTAGTATGTTGTAGATGGAAGCAAGATGGAGAGCACAGGTCCAGAGTTTCTTCTTCCTGCTTCTTCTTCCTTCTTCTCCATGGTTGGGGTGGCATTTTGTAATTGGACAGAAAAGTCTGCATTGTGGGCTCTGTGGGAGCAGTTATTGGGTTAAAAGCGAAAATAATCCAGGTGTCAGTCCTTAATTGGATAGTTTAGTCTTAAAAGACCTTGTAACCAGAGATTGTTGGCCATTTTGTGCCTTCTAATGAAAAGCTGCCCAACTCACAGTAGTGAGACTTTTACTGATAGGAAATAATAAACACCTGAGTCCAAACATGAACTACTGTCTCAAATGCCTTCAATCCAGACCCAGAGAAACCAACAACAAGTGCCCCAACACTCTAAAACACCAAATCCTCCCTTTCCTTCAACTGATGGAGAACCAGAAAATTTTGGTGCCACCCTGCTCCTGCTGGAGGCAAAAGGTTCAGAGTCCCCCATGCTGGGCATTGGTGAGGTCACACCTCGAATTTTGGGGGTAAGTTTGGAAAAGAAGGACCTGGAGGGGCTGGAGTGAGTCCAGGACAGGGAATGGAGCTGGGAAGGGTCTGGAGCCCCAGGAGGGGCTGAGAGAGCTGGGAAGGGGCTGAGCCTGGAGCAAAGGAGGCTCAGGGGGCCCTTGTGGCTCTGCACAGCTCCTGCCAGGAGGGCACAGCCGGGGGGGTCGGGCTGTGCTCCAGGGAACAGGGACAGGAGCAGAGGGAACGGCCTCAGGCTGGGCCAGGGCAGTGTTTGGGTATTTGGGAAAATTTTCTCAGGGAAGGGTTGTGAAGCATTGGCTCAGGTGGAATCAAGGAAGTGGTGGAGTCCCCATCCCAGGAATGTCCTAAGAGGCCATGGAGGTGGCCCTTGGGGACATGGTCAGTGGTGGCTGTGGTGGTGCTGAGGGACAGAAGGACTTGATGATCCCAGAGGTCCTCTCCAGCCTGAGGAATTCTGTGATTCCAAGATTCCAGGGTGAGCTCAGGAGCTGCAGTTTGTCCTCCCCAGCACAGACAACTGGGAATCATCATCTGCACCCAGGCAGGAGAGAGCTTTGGGCTCCCCTCACTTCCAAAGCTCTGCAAGATTCCCCAAATTCCTCACGGTTTCCTCGTGGTTCTTGTTGTCCTTCGGCTCCTCTGTTGTTTTCCAGACAAATTTCCTGGTTTGCAAATCCCTGGTTTGCCAATTCCCCGTGGCAGAATTCCACTCTGCTGGATCCCTTCACCTTTGAAGTGCCAAATCTGCCAGGCTTGGGGCAGGAAAAGCAAACCCCAGCTTAAGGATAAGTCCTGAAAGCACTAAAATAAAAATATTAAAGCAAAATTAAAGCTGGAAGAGGTGGCAACTCCTCATTTGTCATCACACAAATAACTGATGGAATAAATTATGTAAATGCAGATCTTCCTCCATCACAGCCCTTCCCAGGAATGCTGATCAGCTGGGAAAAGCCAGGAAAAACAACAGTGGATTTTCCATGGGACTGGAAATTCTTGTTTAGAAGCAGCATTGCACTCATGCCATTTGTTCTGCTCGGGTTTTAGTTCAAAACTGCGTTTTAGCTTTGGATTTTCCTATTTCCAGTAGACACCCCTCATTGCATTTAATATCTTGCTGTAAATTTCACCCTGCAGCGAGCCCAAGTGTTAAAATCAAAATGCACCAGCAGTCTCTAAAGCACTGCTATGGGAATGACCCAGAAAATGGGAAGGTTTTCTGAGGGGAAAAAAAGGAAATCAGGGATCTCAAGATGTTCCCAAACTTCCAGTGGAGCTCCAGCAGAAGGCAGGATAAGGAAATCACCTCAGGTTGGGCCAGGAGAGGTTTTGAATGGATATTGATAAAATTTTGATCATGGAAAGGATGAAATGAAACCTTTTCATCATGGTCAGGAACTGGCACAGGCTACCCAGGGCAGTGGTGGAATCAAATCCCTGCAATTGTTCAAAAAATCTGTGGATTGGTCAATTTAGGATGTGCTTTAGTGGTGACCATGGCTGGACATGAGGATCTTAGAGGTTTTTTCCAACCTTAACAATTCCATGAGTTAAAGACTGGATTTTTCTTCATTTTTTTGTAGCCCTAGACCAGAAATTCTTCTCCAAAGGGATCTGGAAGGTGCCTGAGTCCCACAGATGAGGCAGAATGAAAAGGTTGGGAAGGGAGCAGCAGCCAAACTCTGAGTTGTTTGCTGTTGGTTTTTATTTCATTCTAAACAAACTCAGGACTTGTAGTAAACACAGCTCTGCTGCCCTCCAGCCTCCAGAAAGCTCCAAGGTTTTACAAAATACTCTGTAATTTCAGCCTATTTCTGGTTTCCTTTGATGTCCCAGGTGAGTGTTCCAAGCTGGATTCCCAGCTCCACTTTTCACCCTGCAGAGAAATGATGACAAAAGCTCCAATTCTTGTGGTTTACCTCCACAATGTTTCTATTCTGGTCTGAGGGATGGAGGGACCCCTCCCAACCCCCTGCATCCCCATTTCCCACCCTGGCAACATGGAATTACAGCAATGGGGGCAGAGCAAAGCATCCAACAAATGATGCAAAGGAAAGGCTGGGGAGGCAGGAGTGGCTTTGAAAATAACCCCTGCACCGAGTCAGGATCAAAGGAATTTCTGTTTATCCTTCCAGCTGCAAAGAGCTGGCAAATATCCCTGGGGCTGCTGCTGGAAATAGCAAATGCTGTTTATGGCTGGGCCTTGTTTGTGTGTTTTATGGGTCACACTTATTTCACGGGGATCACTTTTTGTTTGTTCCCCGTGCCCACAGCTTCCCCTGGGACTGAGCTGCCTCCTGGGCATGGTTCCTGCCTCTCCTGCTGGCCACCTGCAGGGCTCTGCTCCTCCATCCCTGCCTGCATTTCTCCACCTGTGCAATTCCTCACTTCTGGCCTGGACCAGGAGGCTCTGAGGTTGTTTCTGTGCTAAAAACGGCCGGGATGGCGCCAGAACTTTGTGCAATTTGGGGTGGCACAATAGAAAAGGGGTCTGAAGGTGTTAAAGAGCAGCCAAGAAGGGACATGGGGATGGGGAGGGGTTTGGAGGAGCAGCTGAGGGCACTTGGAGTGTCCAGCTGGAGCAAAGAGCTCAGGGATCTGCAGCTCCTCCCGAGGGGCATCTCCAACCTCTGCTCTGGGACAGGGACAGCAGCCAGGGCACGGCTGGAGCTGGGCCAGGGCAGCTCAGGCTGAGCTCAGGGCAAGGCTCTTCCCCCAGAGGGTGCTGGCACTGCCCAGGCTGCCCAGGGAATGGGCACAGCCCCGAGGCTGCCAGAGCTCCAGGGATGCCCAGGCTGGGCTTGCTGGGGGCTCTGGGCAGGGTCAGGGTTGGATCCATGATCCTGTGGGTCCCTGCCCACTCAGGGTATTCCATGATTTGATGATCCTATAAAAGAACAGCAGGATAAGATTCACCAGTTGCAAATGTGGTCACTGTGTGGGAAGCTCTTTTTCTCCAAGGGGAATGACCCCAAGCACCTGATGGATCAAGGCAAGGCACACAAAAGCCCCAGGAATCAGAGGATCTCAGAATCCTGGGGTAGTTTGGGCTGGAAGGGATCTTAAAGCCCATCCAGTGCTACCTCCTGCCACAGGTAGGGTCACCTTCCACTCTCCCAAGGGTCTCCAAGCCCATTCAAAATCACTTCAACTGGCAGGAATGTTCCAGAAAATTCCCTTTTCCACTGGAGCCTTTGCTGGGTGGAACAGCCACAGGCAGCCAGGGAATTTAATGGTCATCCCTGGAGATGACCAAACTCCAGGAGATGTTGTTAGTTCAGTCCATTTTATCTGTGCTGAGATCCTCAGCTCAATCGTCAGCTCAATCTTCTCCTACACCAGAAAACTGTTGCTCATTTCTCCTCTGCCCTGACCAAAATCCAGCTTGGAGCAGCATGAGATCTTTGCGTGAGCTGGGCCTGGGGTGGGGACACATCCATAAATCAGTTTGGGGAAGCCAAACCAGAATAACAGGGGCATTTAAAAGGGTCTGTTCTGAGTCTCCAGCCCAGCCCTGGTGGGGCTCAGGAGCAGCCTGGGCCAGGCTGGGCTCAGTTTGTGTTGGCCGAGCCCTGTGGCATTTCAGAAACCCAACCCCACGTCCTGTCTGCAGCTCAGCCTGGCTGGGAGCTCACAATAAATGCACACATTTTATCAGGGCTGGGGAAACTGGGATGCTGGAATGCTGAGCCCTGGAGGGAAAGCTCTGCCCCAGGCCAGAGATGGGCTGGCTTGGTTAGAGCCAGGCTCAGTTAGACCAGGTGTGAACCCACACTGAAACCAACCCCAGCTCTGCCAGACACGTCCTGACCATATCTCAGCTACTGCAGCTCTATTATCAAAGCCAATTAAAGCAAGAGGCCCAGGGACTGATTTACCCTGCTGCAGCCACTCAACAGCCAGGAACATTCCCCATTATTAGCAGGAATTTAATTAGAGAGAGCATCTGAACCACTGAAAGAGGCAGAGGAGGGGTTTTAACAGGATTTAGCAGGACCACATTGAGGAGCCCTCCTCTGGTTTGGAAACCAAGAGAATTGCCAACATTTCACGTTTGGGCAGCCCCATTTAATGGGGTTTTGGTGGGAGGAGCCTGGTCAGATGTCCCAGAGCTGTCCCACAGCATCCCAGGCTCTGATAAGGAATATTTAGGGCAGGATGTGCTTTTCCAAAGGGAATCTCCACCCTGGCAGTCCATCTCGAGGCCTCCTCCAGGCCTGGCTTGGTGCAGCCATGGTAAGAAATAAGAAGAGCTCCAGCACTCAGCCTGGTCCCATGGCTGTGAGCAAGAGCAGAAGTGTGGAATGTTCTGTCCCAGAGCTGCCCCAGGCTCTGATATGGAATATTTAGTGTTTTCCAAAGGGAAGGCCCACCCTGAGGCCTCCTCCAGGCCCAGCTTGAAGCAGCCAAGGAGGGAAATGAGAGCAGCTCCAGCATCCAGCCTGGTCCTGTGGCTGTGAGCAAGAGCAGAAGTGTGGAATGTTCTGTCCCAGACCTGTCCCACAACATCCCAGGCTCTGATAAGGAATATTTAGGGCAGGATGTGCTTTTCCAAAGGGAAGGCCCATCCCAAGGCCTCCTCCAGGCCTGGCTTGGAGCAGCCATGGTAAGAAATAAGAAAAGCTCCAGCACCCAGCCTGGACCCATGGCTGTGAGCAAGAGCAGAAGTGTGGAATGTTCTGTCCCAGAGCTGCCCCAGGCTCTGATATGGAATATTTAGTGTTTTCCAAAGGGAAGGCCCACCCTGAGGCCTCCTCCAGGCCTTGCTTGGAGCAGCCAAGGAGGGAAATGAGAACAGCTCCAGGACCCAGCCTGGCCCTGTGGCTGTGACCAAGAGATGTGTGGAGTGCTCAGAAACCAATTAACAATTCAAAGATCACATTTAATCTCTCCACAGAATAAAGAAGGAGATCAGCCTGGGCCTTGCTGCAACAATCTGGGCCTTCCTGCAAAGTTTCCTGGTGGAATTTCGAGTTGCTCTCTCGCTCTTTGGTTACAGTTAAATGATTGGCAGATGTGGGGGCAGAAAATTGATTTTCTACTAGGAGGATTGGAGTGGTTTGAGCTTTTGGGGGTCATTTCTGAAGATGTTTAAAAGCGCTGGAGCCACTCAGATGTCATCTGGGGCACCCTTCCAGACTCCAGGTCTGCTGTGGAGCATCTTGGTGCCCAGAACAAGGAAATGGAGCACAGAATAATGGAATTATCCTCCCTTAATGGGAAAATCAGCTGGAAAATATACAACCAACATCATCCTCTTCATCCCCATTACAGAAACGCACATTGAGTGAAAAGAGCAGGGGCAGCAGCACATTTCTTATTCATCCTCTGCAAATATTCCATTGAAGTTTGCTGATAAATATTCCATTGAAGCCTGGTTTGTGCTGGTTCAGAGTGGAGCAGCCCCCCCTGGGCTGTGATCTGAGCTCTGCATGAGGCTGGAATGGAGACTTTATTTAAGACTGAGAAAACCCCACTTTTTTTCCCACTGTGATGTTTGAAAAGAGCAAGAAATTATCCCAAAATGGGAGCAGGTGTGGAATTCCAGGGACATCAGCAGTGCCATCAGTGCCACAGTTAAACAATTGGCAGATGTGGGGGCAGAAAACTGATTTTCTGCTAGGAGGATTGGAGTGGTTTGAGCTTTTGGGGGTCATTTCTGAGGATGTTTAAAACACCTGCAGGGCCTGAGCTGTGCAGAGTCACTGGTGAACAGGCCACAGATCCTTATCACTGCTGATAAGGCAGAGAGGCAGGTTTTGAAAGGAAATTGAAGCAGAAATATCAGCTTTTCCTTTGCAGGCAGCACACGCATGAGAAAGATCAGGTCAAGGTCAAAGCACCAATTTTTGATCACTAATTTTTTTTTAGAAATCAAATTATTTCTTCCTTCACTCAGCAATCAGACACCCTCTGAAACCAGACTCACAGTTTGGAAGCCATTAACATTTTTATTTTAATTGAAACTCGTTTTCCAGGTGACATAAAAGCAGAGAGAAATGCACCCACTCAGGTATGAAATGGCAGAGCTGGATATTCTGGGTTGTGTCAACCACCACAAGCAGACAGGGTGAGGGCTGCAGTTCCTGGGGAATTTTTGGCTGATCCCTTTGCTGTAGGAATTCTGCCAGCAGAACTGCAGGGCTGGGTTATCCCAGAGAAAATTCCTTCCCTGTTCATCCCTGACACAGTTTGACATGGGACTTCCATGTCCCATGGAACATTTCTATTTCCATGGAACATTTCCATTTTCCTCCCATATCCCATGAAACATTTCCATTTCCATGGAACATTTCCATTTTCCTTCCATGTCCTATGGAACATTTCCATTTCCATGGAAAATTTCCGTTTTCCATTTTGGCCAGAGGGACTGAGAAGACACTGAGTGAGCTGAGCTACAGCCCACCAAGGGGACTTTTCTGAGTTTGTCATCTCTTTTGGAGTGGCAAGAGGTTTTATTGTTTAATATTGTTCGTTTTTTGTGCTGATGAATGTTTTGCCTATTAAATAAACAGGTTTTTTTCCATTTTTCTCCAAGGAAATCTTTTTCCCTAACTAGTTTGGGGAGGAACCACTTGAATTTGTTTTTCTAGAAGAAATCCCTTCAGAAGTTTTTCTCCCAAAATTGCCCTAAACCAGCACCATCCCTTAATCCCAATTCCTAAAGGTCTCCCTACTGAGCCAAAGGAAAATCAAGGTGGCACAGGGCAAAGCTGGCAGGGCTCAGGCCAGCCCTGCACCCACAGCAGCCAAACCCCAGATTCCAGGGATGGCAGCCAGAGCCAGAGTCAGGAAACTGGGGTGCCAGAACCAGGAAACTGGGGTGCCAGGGTCAGGAACTTGGGGTGCTGGAGTCAGGAATTTGGGGTGCCAGGGTCAGGAACTTGGGGTGCCGGAGTCAGGAACTTGGGGTAGCAGGGTCAGGAAATTGAGGTGCCAGCACCAGGAAATGCAGGTGCCAGAGTCAGGAATTTGGGGTGCCAGAGTCAGGAAATCAAGGTGCCAGAACCAGGAAATTAAGGTGCCAGAACCAGGAAATTGAGGTGCCAGAGCAAGGAATTTGGGATGCTAGAGCCAGGAAATTTGGGTGCCAGAGTCGGGAATTTGGGGTGCCAGAGTCAGGAAATTAAGGTGCCAGAGTGAGGAAATTGAGGTGCCAGAGTCAGGAACTTGGGGTGCCAGAGTCAAGAAATGGAGGTACCAGAATCAGGAAATTGGGGTGTCAAACTCAGGAAATGGAGGTGCCAGAGTCAGGAAATCAAGGTGCCAGGATCAGGAAGTGGAGGTGCCAGAGCAGGACAAGGCTCCAGCAGTTCCCTGGCAGGATGTGGCTGGAAAATGCCAGGAACTGCTCTGGGTGAGCACTGGGGCTCTGCTGGGGGAGGCACCAGCAGCACCCAGGATCAGCTCCCCCCAGGCTGGGCTCAGATGGTCACGTAGGGAGGGGGGCAATCCTTGGAAGGCAATTCCAGGGCTTCCTCATAGGATGGCAGCACGGCCTGGAAGAGATCAAAGGTTATGGGATCACTGGGATTTCATCCTGGAGTTCATGAAGAGTTAGAAATTGAACTTAAAGTAGAAACTAATTTTAGATTTAGCCGAAAAGTGCTGTTTCAACTTGTTTAGTCTATAGCTTGCTAAACTTATTTTATCAACTAACTCACTGTGCTCACAAAAACCTACAGAAAAACCCAAAAAAATTTAAAGTTACTTAAAAAAATACAAGTTTCTAATCTAAAGAGAGATAAGTAGGGGTCCCACCACCTTAAAAAGAAAACTAAAGCTGAGTTGCAGACACAGCGACATTACAACAATGTTACTAGAGAGCTGCACAGGCTCATAAAAACTGATGAGACAGTTTTAATATGAAATGGAGCTAGGAAATAAATATGCATGAACCTATCATGAAACTTTATGCATATGCAACAGGTTAGGGGATAAAGGAGACTCAGGAATTCTCAGAGGTACACATGTCCTTTGGGGGAGCTGTCCTGCATGTGTCCAACCCTGAAAGAAATCAGACCAACTTTACAACTTTTACACATCACAGAGTTGTTTTTTTTCTGCAAATCATGGTTCCTCTGCCTGGTTCCAAGCAGGGATAAAGAACTGCTTGGGATTTAGGGCACAAAGGGCAGAAATCCAGAAGGGTTTGGATTCACCCTGTGCCAGCGCTGCCCCTGTTCCTTGGACAATGAATGGCCCAAGGTTCCAGAACGTGGTGAATCCCAGCCTCATTCCCAAGGAAAGCTGAGGAATTCTGCAGAGGGGCACAGCTGGGGCACACTGCTGGCAAGGGAGGGCCCAGCAGATTGACTGAGATAAAAGCCAAACCACAACATTCCACATCCCTCAGCATTCCCTATCCCTTAGCATTCCATCCCCTCAGCATTCCATCCCCTCAGCATTCCACATCCCTCAGCATTCCACATCCCTCAGCATTCCACATCCCTCACCATTCCCTATCCCCCAGCATTCCACATCCCCTCAGCATTCCCCATCCCCTCAGCATTCCATCCCCTCAGCATTCCATCCCCTCAGCATTCCCTACCCTCAGCATTCCCTACCCTCAGCATTCCACATCCCTCAGCATTCCCCATTCCTCACCATTGCCTATCCCTCAGCATTCCATCCCCTCAGCATTCCCTATCCCTCACCATTCCCTATCCCCCAGCATTCCCGATTCCTCAGCATTCCCCATCCCCTCAGCATTCCCTATCCCCCAGTACTCCCCATTTCTCTCCATTCCCTATCTCTTAGCATTCCATTTCCTCAGCATTCCATATCCCTCAGCATTCCCTACCCTCAGCATTCCCTATCCCCTCAGCATTCCCTACCCTCAGCATTCCCCATCCCTCAGCATTCCCTATTCTCAGTATTCCTTACCCCTCAGCATTCCATCCCCTCAGCATTCCCTACCCTCAGCATTCCATCTCCTCAGCATTCCCTATCCCTCAGCATTCCCTATTCCATCCCCTCAGCATTCCACAACCCTCACCATTCCCTATCCCCCAGCATTCCCGATTCCTCAGCATTCCCCATCCCCTCAGCATTCCCAATCCCCCAGTACTCCCCATTCCTCAGCATTCCCTATCCCTCACCATTCCCTACCCTCAGCATTCCCCATCCCTCAGCATTCCCTATTCTCAGTATTCCTTACCCCTCAGCATTCCCTATCCCCTCAGCATTCCCTACCCTCAGCATTCCATCCCCTCAGCATTCCCTATCCCTCAGCATTCCCCATTCCTCACCATTCCACATCCCCTCAGCATTCCCTATCCCTCAGCATTCCCTATCCCTCAGCATTCCCTATTCCATCCCCTCAGCATTCCCCATTCCTCACCATTCCCTATCCCCCAGCATTCCCGATTCCTCAGCATTTCCCATCCCCTCAGCATTCCACATCCCTCAGCATTCCATTTCCTCAGCATTCCATCCCCTCAGCATTCCCCATTCCTCACCATTCCCTATCCCTCAGCATTCCCTACCCTCAGCATTCCCTACCCTCAGCATTCCATCCCCTCAGCATTCCCTATCCCTCAGCATTCCATCCCCTCAGCATTCCCTATCCCTCAGCATTCCCTACCCTCAGCATTCCCTACCCTCAGCATTCCATCCCCTCAGCATTCCCTATCCCCTCAGCATTCCCTATCCCTCAGCATTCCCGATTCCTCAGCATTCCCTATCCCTCAGCATTCCCCATTCCTCACCATTCCCTACCCTCACCATTCTATCCCCTCAGCATTCCCTATCCTCAGTATTCCCTATCCCTCACCATTCCCTATCCCCCAGCATTCCCCATTCCTCACCATTCCACATCCCCTCAGCATTCCCTATCCCTCACCATTCCATCCCTTAGCATTCCACATTCCTCAGCATTCCATCCCCTCAGCATTCCCTATCCCTCAGCATTCCCTACCCTCAGCATTCCACATCCCTTAGCATTCCATCCCTCAGCATTCCATCCCTCACCATTCCCTATCCCTCAGATTCCCCATTCCTCAGCATTCCACATCCCCTCAGCATTCCAACCCCTCAGCATTCCCTATTCCATCCCCTCAGCATTCCATCCCCTCAGCATTCCGTGTCCCATCCATCCATACAACACTGAGAATCCCAACCTCTCAGAAGAAAAGTGAATAAAAAGCTGATTTTAAACACGTTTAGCTATGGAAACCAAAGTCTGGCGGGAATTGCCCCCAAATTCCTGGATCAGGGATCATAGGGAATCCATTCCCTTTTATCTGCTGTGGCTGAGTTTCCTCTTCCTCGCACATTGATTTTAAAGATTTTATGCAAGAAATAAAGAAGTGAAATTAAATGGATATATTGTAATTAAAAGCTGATTATTACCACTTGCTACTGGGGATTTGCAGAGTCAGAAATTCTCTCAGATCCCAAAAAAGCAGAGATAAGGATCACCAGCCTAAAGGATTCCTGCTCATAGAATAAATTCACTTTTCCCACCTCTCCCACAGCTTTTGAGTCCATTTTCAGGAAGAAATTCACTTTTATGCCCCTTTTCCACTTCTTGTGGAAGTGCAAGTGCAGTTCCCAGGGATTTTTGGCTGATCCCTTTGCTGTAGGAATTCTGTTGGCAGAGCTGCAGGGCTGGGTTATCCCAGAGAAAATTCACTTTTCCACTGCCTGTGGCTCTACTTCCAGGAAAAAAATTATTTTTTCCTCACCTTTTCCACTGGTTTGGTTCCACTTTCAGGGGTGAATTCACTTTTCCTCACCTTTTCCATTGTTTTGGTTCCACTTTCAGGGGTAAATTCACTTTTCCTCACCTTTTCCACTGCGTGTGGCTCCACTTTCACCTCCTGCCTCCTGCTGGCTTTGATGAACTTGAAGCAGCTCAGGACACACTTGAACATGTAGGCCTGGAAAAGGGGAACAGAGAAGGAAAAGGGCATTTTCCCTTGGCACTGCAGGGCAAAGAGGGCATTGCCCCTTTTCCCACCAGCCTGGGATTTTCCTGTTTTTTTTCTTGGGAGAGAGAAGTTTGGGACCACAATCCCAGGGCCTTAAATCAGTGTCTCCATCCTTCCCTGGGAATGTGATGATTCCATGAATTCAGAGCAGCACTGGGTAGGGCTGGGATCAATAATTTGGTAAATATGAAATGATTAAACACAAACCCCATTAAACTCAGTACTGAGAGCACAATATCCTGAGCAGGAAAGGAAAGCGTGGCCTTGATGTCATTTTTCAGAGCAGGTTATAAAGTCTGGATTCCATTGATCCAGAATAATAAAAGTTATATAAAGTGATTAATTAATGTAAATATAAATTTATAAAAATATAAATTGATTAAAGTGATTATTCCCATGGCTTCAGAACAATGCTGGGATGGGACTGGGATCAATAAAATAAATAAGTAAATAAAAAGTGATTAAACATAAAATCCATTAAAACACAACATTGAGACCTCTGAGATCACAATATCCCCAAGTAGGAAAGGAAATTGTGGCCTTGGTGTCATTTTTCGGAGCAGGTTATGAAGCCTGGATTCCATGAATTCAAAATATTGAGGTGGAACTGGAAACCCAGTAAATATAAAATGATTAAACATAAAATAATCCCATCCCAACTCTGGGATGGGACTGGGATCAACAATCCACTAAACATAAAGGGATTAAACATAAAATCCATTAAAACACAACACTGGACACCCCTGAGATCACAATATCCCCAGGTAGGAAAGGAAATTGTGGCTTTGATGCCATTTTTCAGAGCATATTATGAAGTCTGGATTCTATGAATTCAAAATACTGAGGTGGGACTGGAAATTCAGTAAATATAAAATGGCTAAACATAAAATAATGGGACTGGGATAAATTATCCAGTAAATATAAAAGGATTAAAAATAAAATCCATTAAAAACTCAACATCAGACACCTCTGAGATCACAATATCCCCAGGTAGGAAAGGAAATCGTGGCTTTGATGCCATTTTTCAGTGCAAGTTACAAAGTCTGATGCCTCAGGAAAACACCAAAGGCACCACAGAGATCCAAGAACTGCCCCAAAAATCCCTTCATTCAGCAAAATCCCATTTTTGCACTTCCCTGACAGGACCTCCTGGCACCCCACGGGTTTATCCATGCAATAAATGGATATTTATCCATGCAATAAATGGATATTTATCCATTTGCTGAGGAAAAAGGGCTGATTGAGGGGCTGTGGCCCAGGGAAATAAGTGGGGTCTGTGGGGCTGGCCCTGTTAAATCAATATTTTCCCTGCTCTGGGCAGCTCCAGTCGTGTGCCTGGTGTTTGTGTTGGCCTGGGAGCAGTTGGGATTTTCAGGGAACACAGGGAGCCACAGATCCCAAACCAGGGCTGTGCAGCTTAGCATGCCCAGGACAATGAGGGCTCTTTGTGTTGGCACCAAGCCGAGAGAAAGAGAAACAGATGAATGAAATATCTGAGGGGAAAAAAATCCATCTCAACATTCCAGAGATCGGAGGTAAATCCAAACTTTGAGCATCTTTTGGGAATGTTGCAAAACCCTTCCTGCTTCCAACACCTCTTTATCCTGAGAGCAAACCTGGAGCTGCCATAGAAACTGGGTAGAAACCTCCATTCATCCATGGAAAAAACCCTAGAAATCTGAAAAATCTGAAAAATAAATCTAAGAAATGGATAAAAACTCCATAGCAAAGGAATGCACTCCCTGATTTTGGTTTTGAAATTAAAACTACACAGCAAAAGAATGCACTCCCTGATTTTGGTATTGAAATTAAAACTACACAGCAAAGGAATGCACTCCCTGATTTTGGTTTTGAAATTAAAACTACACAGCAAAAGAATGCACTCCCTGATTTTGGTTCTGAAATAAAATCATACAAAGGACTTCATTCTCTAATTTTTGTTTTGAACTAAAATCATACAACAGAGGAATGCATTCATCAATTTTGGTTTTGACATAAATAAAAATCACTCAGTGAAGGACTGCATTCCTTGATTTTGGTTTTAAAATACATCAAAATCATACATTGAAGGAATGCCTTCCCCCATTTTCATTTTGAAATAAATTAAAGTCATACAACAAGGAATGCACTTCCCAATTTTGGTTTTGAAGTAGATCAAAATCACAAGGAATGTTTTATTCTCCTCATTTCTGCTTTCTTATCCCCGTGGTGCTGGAGGTCTGTATGATTCCAAAGTGAGGTAAAAATTATTGGAATATTTGCCCACCTGCCATCCCTGGAGGTGTCCAAGGCCAGGCTGGAGCACCTGGGACAGTGGAAGTGGGATGACCCCAAAGGTGCCTCCAGCCCACCTCACCCCATGGATTTAGGATCACTCATGGCTGCAGAGTGGAATTGCCCTGGTGGCAGCATCACCCTGCCCTTGGAGGAATTTGTCTGAGGAATTTTAAACAACAGATCCTGTCAGAGCCCTACAGGCAGCAAACACCCAGCCCCACACTGTCCTTGGAATATTTTTTCCATGGAATTTTGAACTTATTCTGCCACCACAGATAATGCAGAACCAGCCCCAGGCTGCTCTGAGCCAGGAGGCTGCAGGGAGAGAATTCCATGGGATTTTACCCATGGATAGGAGAGGGGTTGGCACTGGGATTAAAGGATGGGGATTGTCGCAGACATCCTTTGTGAAAAATCCTTTCTGTAGGACTTTTCCTGCTAGAGCTGAGAAGCTCAGTAACAAATGTAAACAATTATTATCTGCTGCTGTGGAATGCAACAGGTCCACCCGTGGTTGGTCCCCTGTAGATGTTTGGATTTACTGACCACTCATGGTGGAGCTGCTCTCGCTCTCTGCCGAGACACAGACCTTGGTTATTCATTCTTTCCTCTCTTTTCTTAGCATAGCCAGCTTCTGAAGAAGCCTTTCCTTTTCTATCTCTATGTAGTATAGTTATAATGTTATATATATATCATAAGATAATAAATGAAGCCTTCTGATAATGGAATCAAGATCCTGTCTCTTCCATCCTCTAAAAACCCCTGTGACCACCATCAACAGGGGATCCTGATGGCTTTTTGGGGATTTATTATCCCACCCCACCCCTCCTGTTACAACCCCAGCACAAAAACCCATTGAAATTCCAGCATTTTGTGGGTAAAGCTGTGGAAAATTCCAATTAATCCATGTGCCAGGTCAGGGAGATTCCTGCCAGCTGGGGCTTGGGGTTATCTTTGCTCCAGCTGCACGCTCCATGTGAATATTAAAGGAGATTTCAAAGCTTTAAATGCATCCACACAAAACTCTTCACACTCCCCACTGGCTTATCTGGCCCACCTGGAGGGCTTGGAATATAAAACGGTTTCCAGCTCACAAGCAGCACTTTCTGTCCAAGCACCTGCAAGATTCTGGTTTTCTTCTTGGGGCTGAAGGTGAAAAATCAGTTCTCTGAGCCACTGAAGCAATAAAAGAATAAAATCCCTCTCTAGTGGAGCTTCCTGAGGCACCAGCAGGGTTTAGCTCCTGGTTTTAATGAACTTTGGGAGTGTCAGGGTGGAGAATCCTGTTCCCATCAGAGAGGACACAGCCACTCACCCCGTGAAAGATCTCACCTGCTGCCCAGTAATCTCATTTATTTGGGCACTTTACAGCAGAGGACTTTGCTGTGGTTTTTTTCAACCTTTTTCTCCTTCTAGACAGGAATGGACAGTGATCATTTGGGGCTGTAAGAGGGATTTTGCTTGGTAACTCACACAGAGGAGCAAAGGCAGGGGTTTGGATAAACCACACGGAGGCACAGCTCCCACTGTGCCTGAGTGTTGGGTTAAGCTTTTTTTCTGACCTTGAGATGGGGTAACTGAGAGATGTTTTAAAAATTTCCATTTTATTTTCAGTCTCATAAAAAGGGTGAGACAATACAGATGTTATAATTCACACCATTACAATCAGAAGCCAACTATTACCTAATTAATAAATATAAGTGTTTCTTGGATTATCAGCTTTAACCACACCGTGCTATAAATGCCTTAAAGCCAATCATCTAAAATTACCCCTCATGGGTCCCACTACAATGCATCTTTCACAGTTCTATTTCTCCAAAGTATCCAGCCTTATTTGCAAGGCCATCCTTTAAAACTTGTTTCTAGTTCCATTTCTCTCTCAACAGTGCCTGCCCTATTCCATGGCATTTCTATGTTGAGACCCAGCACATCCCTCTGGCTGTCCTGAGCAGCCCAGACCCTGCCAGGGGGCTCAGAGACCCTGGCACAGAGCCCAAAATGCCTCTGTGAGTTTGATTGTGACCCATAGAGCAAATTTCCAACCTTCTATGAAGATCAGTAAGCCACAACAGTTTAAGTAGAATATTAGTGAAGTTATCACAGAGTGAAATATGCATTTTAAGATTTTAATACAAGAAAGTTATAGAAGCAACATAGAGAGAACTAAGTGTGTCCAGCCTTTCTCCTTCTTCTTCTTAGCCTCCATCTTCTGTAGTGATGTTGGCACTTACAGATTAGTTTAGAGTAAAAGCTCACTGTCTAACATAAGTAATGAGCATTAAGAAGTAATTGTAAACATTGCACAGGTAGTTTGTAGTATAAAGACATAACACCACCCCGAGAGCAAGCAGTGTGCTTCAGACTGTCTTGCTGAGCTGACCTCAGCAAGGCAAGAGAAAATTTTTTATAAATAAGATAAAATAAACAACGTTGAAACTGAGAAATGAAGAACTCTGACTCCTTCTTTAAGCACCAGGCTGAAAAAACAAACTTTAAACTTTTCTCGAAGTCACTCTGACAAACTAATGATCCCAACATTTCTACATCAGCATTTCCCATCTCAAAGTTTCCCACACCCGAGGAGAGCCCTACAAGGCAGATGTGGGAGAGAATTAAAGCTGAGTTTCCTTGGCAAGCCTCACTTCAGAGCCTTTTACCTTGAGGATGAGCACAGCCACGAAGGCGATGGTGAAGGAGATCATCACTTTGGCATATTCCTCTGCTGGCAGCTTCTCCAGGGCTGGCAGAGAGCCCTGGGGGGAAAGAGAGAAGATCTTAGCCCAAACAACTCAGGTCTCAGCCCAAACAACTCAGGTCTCAGCCCAAACTACTCAGGTCTCAGCCCAAAGCATTCAGGTCTCAGCCCACACCACTCAGGTCTCAGCCCAAACCATTCAGGTCTCAGCCCAAACCATTCAGGTCTCAGCCCAGAGCGCTCGTTCCCTCTGCCAGGGGCACCCACAGAGAAGGGTTCAAGGTTCAGGCAGAGCAAGGAATGAGGGATTTTCACTGGCAGCAGGATCACAGGGATATTGTTTTCCACCTGCTGTTTACACTCTCTGGGCAAAGCCCTGTTAAAATGAACTTTTAAAATTTTAATTTCCACTTTTGCCACCAGCCTGGGATTTTCCTGGTTTTTTTGTCTGGAGGGAGAAACTTGGGACTGTGATCTCAGGGCCTTAAATCAGTGTCTCCATCCTTCCCTAGGAATGTGATTCCATCTGTTGATAACAACACTGGGGTGGGACTTATTGAATATGGCTGTTTAATAAAGATGAAATTTGAGTCATTTTCCATGCAGGCAGCTCCACCTGAATCACTTTGCTGTGCAATTTGCATCCATCAGATTCCTACAAGGAGAAACAAGGTGTATTTTTGAGGAACACGGGAGCTGTTAGTCAGGAGCAGTGCTGGGGAGAGCACAGAAAACCCTGTTTGTTGTCAGACTGAGCAGTTCTGGATGCTCCAGAGGAGCTGCACAGCCATGGAATGGGAATTTATAGGAGTTCCAGGGTGGGAAATGAGCAGAGCTGGCTCCAGACCTACCCCACTCTCCACGGGCTTGAGGCTGAGGAAGGTGGGCACCTCCATGTAGGAGCTGCACAGGGTGAGGATGCTCAGGCAGAAATCCAGCAGCTGCAGTGCCAGCAGGGGAGTCCTGGAGTGGCCCTGCTGGGGGGACAGGAATTGGGTTACAATCACAGGATTGGGTCACTTCTGCACGTTATTCACACTTTACACAGAGCCTGTGGCTGGTTCACATGGAGTCTAAGCCACTAAATTCCCTTAAATTCAGCCCAAAGCTTCCCTTCTGCTGGCCCAGAGAGTGAGCAAACTGTTTGTGGGGCTTCACCGAGCTCCACAGAAGCCTCTGGGCAGGGCAGTGACAATGTCAGTTTATGTCCAGTGGTGCCTTGTGAAGGCTGACCTAGAACAGACTAGGCAGAGCTGAGGAATAAAGCAGGGATTTATTAAGAGGTCTCAGTGGATCCACCTTGGGCAGCACAACCCAAAATGGCCACAAAAATGGGTGAGGTCACGGGGTCTCTCACTTTTGTAAGTTCTGATCCATTTGTATATTTTAGTTAATTGTCCCATCCCAGCTTTAGCCCATGCAGTCCCATCCTTGTTTTTCTCTCTCCAGCCCACGGTGTTTGTGCTCTTGGGCTGAGATTTGGATCATTTGTCCTTGGTGCCCAGCTGGAGCAGGAATTGTTTTGTCTCCCTACTCTGTGCACAGAGCTCACCATCCCCCAATATGAAGCCCATGCCCACACACCAAACCTCACAGAATCTGAAAAATAGAAAAGCTGAACCTGAGGCACCACCAGCAAACCCCTCCTGGTGGGGGCACACCCAGAGCCACCTCCCTCAAAGGCAGTGCTCTCTGGGGGTCAGTGCCTGGCAGCACAGAAAGTCTCCAATTCTCAGTGACCAGGGCTCCAACAAGGAGCAGGAGCTGTCACCCACCCAGAGCCCCCAGGAGCAGGAGCTGTCACCCACCCAGAGCCCCCAGGAGCAGGAGCTGTCACCCACCCAGAGCCCCCAGGAGCAGGAGCTGTCACCCACCGTGTGGCCCAGGGAGGACACGGAGATGATGGCTGGCACCTGGATGTAGGAGCTGAACATGGTCAGGAGGCTCAGGAGGAAATCGATGACTTGCAGGGCCAGGAAGGGAATCAGGAGCCTCTCCCTCATCTGAGGAGGAAAAGCAGTGTTGGTTATTTATTATATATCCATGATATATCATGGTTATTTTCATTCCAAGTGGGAAATGAGACCAGCTGGCAACACCTGGAAGGACTTAGATGGTGCTCCAAGAATTAACACTTCCCTGGAATTTCTGATTTCAGTGACAACCAATTCAGAGAGAATCCTCAAAGCTGATTTTCTTCACCTCTTTGGAAAATTCCTGTGAATTCTCACTCTGTGACACTGGAACTTCCCATCAGAGCTGTCATCCCACTGTCCCTGAAATTCACCTCTGCAGAGGGAGAATGGGTTATTTGGGGGTGTTGAATGCTCAATCTGCCATTGCATCCCTGGGGTTTCCAGCCCCAGGCCTGTTCATTCCTCCCCTTGCCCTGGGAAAGGAGCCCCCGCTGCAGCAGGGCAGTGACAGCTCTCTCACAGCACCTGACTTGCAACAGGGAAAGGAAATTAGGCAAGAAAACCTTTCAAAATCATAAAATCTCCTTCATTTAACACCAAACATAGCCCTGATAGAAATGCTGCCCAGATTTGGTAAATCTGGGTGTTTGAAGCTTTTCCCAGGAACCTGGGGCTTCAAACCAGTCCCTCTCCCCCTCTGCAACCAGGAGACATTTTTATCTGCCTTTTTTCCTGTGTGATTCTGTAATACTGAGATTTCTATCTGCCTTTTTTCCTGCGTGATTTTGTCATTCTGGGATTTTTGTCTGCCTTTTTTCCTGTGTGATTGTGTAATACTGAGATTTCTATCTGCCTTTTTTCTTGTGTGATTGTGGAAATTTTATCTGCCTTTTTTCCCTGTGTGATTCTGTGATTCTGGGATTTTTATCTGACTTTTTTTCCATGTGATTTTTGTGATTGTGGGATTTTTATGTGCCTTTTTTCCTGTGTGATTCTCGGATCCTGGGATTTTTATCTGCCTTTTTTCCCTGTGTGTTTTTTGGTGATTCTGGGATTTTTTTATCCACCTTTTTTCCTGTATGATTCTGGGATTTTTATCTGCCTTTTTTCCCTGTGTGTTTTTTTGTGATTCTGGGATTTTTTTTATCCACCTTTTTTCCTGTATGATTCTGGGATTTTTATCTGCCTTATGTCCCTGTGTGATTTTGTGTTTCTGGGATTTCTATCTACCTTTTCTTCCTGTGTGATTCTGTGATTCTGGGATTTTTATTTGCCTTTTTTCCCTGTGTGATTCTGGGTGGCGTTCCTGCTTTTTTTGATCACAATTCCAGTGATCACCATCCAAACCCTGAGTGTCATTTGTGGGGAACGTACCTTGAGCACCCCGAGCAGGAGGTGGAAGCTGATGACAAACAACATGAGGATCAGCAGGAAACTGGTGGTGATATCAGCTGAAAAAGATAAAAATGAAAAAGGAATCACCACATCCCCAAAAGATGTGCCAACTCCATCACACCCCTAAGGGAGGGTTCAACCTGGCACAAAGAATTGTGTCTGTGCAGGAATTATTGCACACAGCTGGAATTAACCCTCTTTTCCCTTTTAACACCCATTTTTATCTCTCTTTGCAGTTCCTGCAGCCACCAGGCACTGTGGGTTGTGAGTTTGGGGGAACCAAGGCCTGAAATATTAAATACCCCAGGCTACAAACTGAAGAATTAAAAAACCCAGAGGGCTTTTGGCTCACAGCTCTGAGCTGGAAATTATTTAGAGGCTGAAAGGCAAATAAAGGAACCAGCAGTGAAGTGTTGAAGGATCTTCAGAATCTCTCAGAGAAGAGCAGGAATTTTCACCCCAGGGAGGGTTGGGGGGATCTCTCCCCAGCTCTGCAGCTTTGGGGTGCAGGGGACACCTCCAAATGCCATGTGAGGGGGTTTAGGGTGGTATTTGGCAGCTGCTTTGGGTGTGAGGGTGATGTTTTATATCCACAGAGCTCCTGCTCAGCCTTTGCCTGGGAGCAGCTTTCCCTCCTGGAATCACAGCCTGCCCTGCTGCTGATTCACCCGAGGCAAAACTCTGCTGCTTTTTTTATCAGTCTCTGCACAACTTTTCCCAGAGCTTCCTCCAACTCCTTTCCTTCTTTTTCACCTGAGTTTAAATCAGCATTGGCCAGTTTGGGTCCTTCAATTCCTAAGTGCTTCAAGAAAGGGTTCAATTCTGCTAGAAAAAGCCAAGTTTTTAATTTTATTATTTTTTTAATGCTGCTGATCCTTCCCTTAGGTGCACAGGACTGATGGTGCTTGGGGGTCCTTTCTAGCTGAGGATATTCCACACAACCATGAACAAATCCAGTGCCAAACTCTGTTTTATCCATCATGCTCCCACTGTTTTCATAAAGAACTCTGGGAATTGTACCTGTAGAATCCCTGTCCCATTCCAGCTGCTCTGAAATCCTTAACTGCTTCATGTCACCCTTTTTTCCCAGGAAAATTCATCTCCACCTCCCCCAGCTCTGAGTGTTCACCTGGAGCTTTGGTGCCCCTTTGGTGAGGGAAGATTTCAGTGCTTGGGCAGATCTCAAATCATCCTTTATTCCCTTTCTAGAAGTGGATATTCTTTATTCCAGTGAATATTTATTAATTAAATCTCTTTTTGTTGTTGTTGTTGCCAAGAGGATAAAATTATTCCTAAAGAAGTCAAGGCAGAGAAACCTGTCCCTGTTTTTCAGGCTGGTTGACCCCAACAAAGATAACTTTATCAGAATTTGGACATTTGCTGTGTTTAGGGGGAAATGCAAAGGTTCCCCCCAGAGTAAAAGGACTCAAATCTACCCCCATCTCCAGAAAGGACTAAAAATGTCACTGAGAAGTTCTGGAACAATTCCAGAGTTGTTGAAACCCTTCCTGAGCCACATCTGGGCAGGTGGCAGCAGCAGTGCCACCCCTCCCATCCTCTCTCTGCTGACAGAGTTCGTTTAAATGCAATTTAAATTCATTTCCATTGATACAAAAGAGATTTTCAATTCCCCTGCTGTCTCCTCTTTAAATCTCCTCCAGAAATGAGCTTTGCTGATGGGAAACTTTCAGTGAGCAAAGCCCTGCCCAGCACTTCCTCCCCCAGCACGAGGAGCCTCTTCCTTCCCCAGGCTTGGGGGAAAAACCCTCTGGGGAGGCTGCAACCCCCCAGGAACCAAAAAAGCTGATCTGGAGAGGGAATGGAGCCATCTGGAGGGGTGGGATACAGGGAATGAGCGAAATTATCCACCCACCCTGCACCAGGAGAGGAGGGCTGTGATGGTGCAAAGCAAGGAAAAGGAATTTTCTCATAATCTGCTAAAACCCCAGTGAATTCACAACAGCACTGGGTGGGACTGGGATCAATGATTTGGTAAATATGAAGTGATTAAACACAAACCCCATTAAACTCAGCACTGAGAGCTCTGAGAGCACAATATCCTGAGCAGGAAAGGAAAGCGTGGCCTTGATGTCATTTTTCAGAGCAGGTTATAAAGTGTGGATTCCATGAATTCAGAACAATAAAATTAATTTAAAGTGATGAATTAATATAAATATAAATTTATAAAAATATAAATTGATTAAAGTGATTTATTCCATGAATTCAGAGCAATGCTGGGATAGGATTGGGATCAACAATCCAGTAAATATAAAATGATTAAACATAAAATCCATTAAACACAACATTGAGACCTCTGAGATCACAACATGCCCAGGCAGGAATGGAAATCGTGGCTCTGCTGAGTGCTCTTTGATGGCTGCTCCTCCCCAGACCTTGGGAATTGAGACCCAGAGGAGGAAGAAATCTCCTTAAACAGTGAAGAGAGAACCCCCAAACCCTGCAAACCCCGAGGGAGAGGGGAAAAGGGCTTTGTCTCCTGGAGAAAATCAGGAACACAAAGGGCAGCTCCCTCCACAGGCAGCCACTGCTGCTTTCCTTCTGCTCCCACGTGTGGGAAAGAGAATCCCAATTCCAAGGCAGAACAACAACCCCAGCTTTGAGGAGCAGGGGAGTGGAACCAGCGCTGGGATGAGGGGCACAAAGAGCCAAAGATTAACAGGGAACAGCCTAAACCCAAAACAGATCTTAAAAAGGAGCCAGACTCAGCCTTTGTGGGACCAGCCCTGAAGGAGTCAATCCCAATCCCATTAAAAGCCAGGCTCCCAAAGGCTTTTCCCTGAAGGAACCAATCCCATTAAAGCCCAATCTCCCAAAACCTATTCCCTAAAGGAGTCAATCCCATTAAAACCCAAACTCCCAAAGCCTTTTCCCTAAAGGAGCCAGTCCCAATCCCATAAAGCCCAATCTCCCAGGGCCTTTTTCCCTGGGTTTTGCCCAGCACCAGCACTCAGGAGTTTGCCCAGAGAGGATTTCTCTCCTTATCCCAGGATTTTCTGGGGTCCAGCACAGCCACATTTTCCTGCCTCTCTCTCTCCATGGGCTCTTGCTCCTGCTCTCTGGCAGGATCCCTAATTAATTGGGAAGCAGCCATTGCCAGCTAATTGCCCAGCTGGATTTTCCAAGCAGAACCTGGATCAAACCCCGCCAAACAAAACCCCCACAAACACAAAGGGTTGGAAAGAAAAGGAAAACCGAGGGAAAACAACTTTCCATGAGCTGGCTGCCCCCTGTTTGTTCCCAGGCAACAGAGTCATCCTCCCTGCTGGCAGCAGGGGTAGGTTGGTACCATGGACAAATACCCAAAAAAAAAAAAAAAAAAAAAAAAAAATCGATAACCCCTTCCAACAAACAAAACAAAAGCCCCAAAACAAACAAAAAACACAAACAAAAACCCCAAACAAGAATCCAAACCAACAAGCAAAAAACCAACCAAACAACATAACCAAAAATCCCAAACCAACAAACAAAAAACCCCAAGAAATAAAAAAAAAAATCCAAGCAAACAAAAAACCCAAATACACAAACAAACAAAACCCCAAATAAACTACAAACAAACAAAAACGAGAAAACCAACCAAACAGAACTCCCAAACCCACAAACATAAAAAAAATGAAAACACCAACCCAACCCAAACCAAAAACCAACCCAAAAACCTCCCATGAAACAGCGAAACAACAAAATCCCAAAAGAGGAAGGAAACCCTTGAGGTCACACTTGCATCAAGTTCTTCAATTCCCATCAAAAATTAGAAGTGGAAACACGTTTTACAGGAATGGACAGATGGATGGATGGATGATGGATGGATGATGGATGGATGGATGGATGGATGGATGGATGGATGATGGATGGATGGATGGATGGATGGATGGATGGATGGATGGATGGATGGAGGGATGGATGGATGGATGGATGGATGGATGGATGGATGGATGGATGGATGGATGTTCCTGGTTTCCTTGTGCTGTTCCCAGCCGTGGCTCTGGAGCCTGTTGGGTCATTCCCTGCTGGGTCATTTCCTGGGAAAGCTCTGCAGGAAGGGGTTTCCACCCTTCACTGGGGGCTGAGCTGAGCAGAGCAGCCTCCAACCCATCCATGGCAATATTTGGGAATATTGCTCCATGGGAAACCTGGAAACCATTGCACCGCCCCTTGTTCAGGTTCCTGTCAGCAGGACTCACCCAAATTCCCATTTTGGGCTCACTGCTGATGCCATTCCCCTTGGAACCAGGTGATTTACATCCCTTCCAGTCCAGACACTCCCTGATTATGTTGGATGAACCAAACCTTTGAGTGCTGATGTCAAACAGCCCTGGGGGATCCCAGTGTGCATTTTTCCTTGGAAAAACCTGAAGCCAGCTTTTGTAACTCCACCAGGCAGTACCTACTCCTGGTGTGGTGCTTTTCCCTATTTCTGACTCCTGTCCTGTGGAACAATATGCAGGAACCTGTACTCAACCTCCTTTTCCTCCATGTACAGGGAGTTTTCAGCTCAGGAACAGTCTCTGGAAACCAGGGAACAGCAATTCCTGGCTGCCAGGGGTTGTGTTTTCTCTCTGTGGGCATGGACGGGGCAGGGAGGGGGCCTGGGTTCCTGTTTTTGCTCCCAGGGTTCTCTCAGCTTGTGGTTTTTCACAGAAAATTACTCAAGAAAGAAAAACCCCCTTGCACTTGTTTCCAGACAGCTCTGACAGAACATCCTGGTTGGGCAATATTTGAGGGCTTTGGGTTTTCTAGATGGCACCTCATGAGGCAGCTCCGGGTCTTTGCAAGGATCTGAGCTGGATCCTTCTGGAGGAATTCAATCCTTCAGCAATTGTGAGCTTTGGGACAGCTTGGTTGCCTCTTCCAGCCACCAGTGTTCTGGAAAAATACACCAGGGTCTGGGAAAATCTGGGAATGGCGTTCACAGGGGGAGGGAGAGGTAGTGTGGCTTTGTCCAGTTGAGAGGCAGGAGATCTGTGGGAATGTTTCCATGGCAATGTGTCCATGGGAATGGTTCCATGGCAACGGCTCCATGGGAGTGGCTCCATAGGAATGGTTCCATGCAAATGGCCCCATGGAAATAGCTCCATGGCAGTGGCTCTATAGGAATGGTTCCATAGCAATGGCTCCATGGGAGTGGCTCCATGGCAATGGTCCTATGGGAATGGCTCCATGGCAATGGTTCCATGGCAATGGTCCTATGGGAATGGTTCCATGGCAATGACTCCATGGCAATGATCCCATGGAAATGGTTCCATGGGAATGGCTCCATAGCAATGATCCAATGACAATGGTTCCATGGCAATGGCTCCATGGCAATTGCTCCATGGGAATGGTTCCATGGCAATGGTTCCATAGGAATTGCTCCATGGCAATGGTTCCATGGCAATGGTTCCATAGGAATTGCTCCATGGCAATGGTTCCACGGCAATGGTTCCATGGGAATGGCTCCATAAGAATCGTTCCATGGCAATGGTTCCATAGGAATGGCTCCATGGCAATGGCTCCATGGCAATGGCTCCATGGCAATGGCTCTATGGCAATGGGAATGGTGCCATGGGAATGGCTCCATGGCAATGGCTCCATGGCAATGGTTCCATAGGAATGGTTCCATGGGAATGGCTCCATGGCAATGGCTGCACGGGAATGGCTCCATGGCAATGGTTCCATAGCAATGGTTCCACAGGAATGGCTCCATGGCAATGGTTCCATAGGAATGGTTCCATGGCAATGGCTCCATGGCAATGGCTGCACGGGAATGGCTCCATGGCAATGGTTCCATAGCAATGGTTCCACAGGAATGGCTCCATGGCAATGGTTCCAAGGGAATGGCTCCATGGCAATGGTTCCACAGCAATGGTTCCACAGGAATGGCTCCATGGCAATAGTCCTATGGGAATGGTTCCATGGCAATGGTTCCATGGGAATGGCTCCATGGCAATGGTTCCAAGGGAATGGCTCCATGGGAATGGTTCCATGGCAATGGTTCCATGGGAATGATTCCATGGCAATGGCTCCATGGGAATGGCTCCATGGCAATGGCTCCATGGCAATGGCTCCATGGCAATGGTTCCACAGCAATGGTTCCACAGGAATAGCTCCATGGGAATGGTTCCGTGGGAATGGCTCTATGACAGTGGTTCCATGGCAATAGTTCCATGGCATGGAGGGGTGTTGGTGTGCTGGTGTGCTGGCAGTGTCCCACAGCCCACACATCCATGGGATCAGTGTGGGATGGGATTTATCCCCTCTGTCCATTGAGGAGTTCTGGGACACTTCAGTGTTTCCCTGGAAATGGCCAGAATGTGAAGGAAGTCAGGAGTGCGTGTGAGGCTGGAATGACCCACAGCTGGGAAAAAGGGAGAGGAAGGGAAACCAGGATTGCCAGGGGAATCCACAGGAGATTCCAGAGGGAGCTGAAGGACTCTGTGGGTACTGCAGAGTTTGGGCTGATCCACTAAAATAAAAACCTCTCTGGGTTCCACAGTGATCGCCAACACAGCCCTGGCCTAAAGCAAATGCCAAACAGAGCCTGAATTCCTTCCTGAGCTTTTGACCCAGAATTCCAAACTCTTTGATGGAAAAGGCAGAGGGAGCCATGCAAGACTGAGGGATCCCTCCCTGCCCCACGGCTGCTTCCCAGCATTCCCAGGACCCACCAATTCTGTAGTAATCCTTGTCCAGGTCTTTGCAGAAGCCCTTCCCGTTGGCCACCTCCAGGGAATACTCAATCAGCAGCAGGACACTCATGACCTGGAGAACAAAGCAAAAAACACAATTCAGGGGCCTTGGCCCAAATTCCCAGCAGTGAATTTATTCCCAGGGAATGCTGGATGGATGAGTTTCCAAGTGAGCCAAACACAAAGGGTTTAAATCCCAGGAAGTTCTGAGACAACAGTTATCAACTAATCAATTAATATTTTGAGTATAACTGCCAGCAGAAGGAGGATGGAGAAATTAACAGAAGCAGTGAGTTTTGGTTTTATCCTGGTTTCATGTATGGAAATTGCCTTTTGCTCCAGAGTTGGGAAAAATGCAATACCAGTATTCCAAAGAGTAAAAAGAAACACAAAAGAGATTAAAGATCTCCTTGTAAGTGCAGCTGTGCCACTCCACTGACAAAACCATCACTTTCCTTCTTTTATTATTTGAGGAAAATTTCCAAATGTTCTTTTTTCACATTGAATTGGAATGATTTTCCCCACATTTTCCAAGTGGACCATCAAACCCCTGCCTCCAGGGCTCATTCTGTCCAGACTTCAATGAGCTGGGAGATGGAGGGAGGTCCAGAGCTGTGGGCTCAATCCTGGCCCTGAACTTCTGCACTCAGCCAGGGGTGTCTGAGCCCAGCTTAGGAGATCTCATGGAATCAGGGAGTTCCAGAAAGGATGGAACTTGCTGGGTCATTCCCTGGGAAAGCTCTGCAGGAAGGGGTCTGCACCCTGCACTGGGGACTGAGCTGAGCAGAGCAGCCTCCCACCCATCCATGGGAATATTTGGGAATATTGCTCCATGGGAAACCTGGGAACCACTGCCCATATTGAAAGGGATTTTCCCATGGGCTGGAAGGGATTGGAAAACTCATCCCATCCCACCCCTGCCATGAGCAGGGACATCTCCCACTGTGCCAGGCTGCTCCTGGCCTGTCCAGCCCGGCCTTGGGCACTGCCAGGGATCCAGGGGCAGCCACAGCTGCTCTGTCCATCCCTGGGTGTCCCTGTCCATTCCTGTCTGTCCCTGTCTGTCCCTGTCTGTCCCTGTGTGTCTGTCCCTGGGTGATCCTGTCTGTCTGTCCCTGTGTGTCCCTGTCCATCCCTATGTGTCCCTGTCTGTTTGTCCCAGTCTGTCCCTGTGTGTCCCTGTGTGTCCCTGTCTGTCTGTCCCTGTGTCCCCCAGTCTGTCCCTGTGTGTCTGTCCCTGTGTGCAGAGCTCAGGGCAGCCCCAGGCTCTGCTCCAGGCCCAGCCATGGCCCCAGAGCCCTGGGCAGGGCCTGAGCCCAGGAGCTGCCCCTGGCCAGGAGGCAGAACTGCCCTGGGCAGTGCCAGCCCTGAGCAGAGCCCAGAGAGGGGCTGGAGTCTCCTCCCTGGGACATTGCAGAGCCACAGGGACACTCTGCTGTGCCCTGAGCTCTGGGATGGCCCTGCTGGAGCAGGGGGTGGCACCAGTGACCCCATGGGGTCCCTCCAGCTGCCCCTCTCTGTGACCCCGAGCCCTCTGCCCCACAGTGATGCAGGAGCCAGGCCCTATCTGCCACCCACATCAGCACCAGCTCGGGCAGAGATGAAACAATTTTTCCACCAGAGCTGCGCCAACCTTTCACTTCAACCACAGCCTGAGCAGCACCGTGGGTGAGGAGGAAGTGGCACCACTGTGGTCTGAGCTTGTGTTTGCAAACTGAGGCTGCTGGAGCAGCACAGGGCCAGCTGCTGCACGGGCTGGGCTGGGCAGAGGATGGGGCTGGCATTTCAGAGGGATCCACACACACTTTGGGCAGCTGGATGCCCAGCCAGGGGAGCTGTGCTTGCAAAGGAGCTGTGGAGGGAAGGCTCTGCCTTGCCCAGATGGGGGAATCGAGGCTGGGAGGTGACAGGAGCCAAGCACAGCCCCTTCCTCTGCCTCCATGCAGCTGCAAAAGACCTAGAAATAATTTCAAACTAAATTCATCAACTTTCTGAGCCCCCAGCTGCAGCTCCCAGAGCTGTGGCACCCACCAAGCCACGCTGGGCTGTGAGGGGACTGGAAGCCCCTGTCCACCCTGTCCCTCTCAATTTAAAATTCTGTCCAGAGTCTGAGTGAGAAGGAAGGATGTGTCAGGCTTTCCCTGGGCCTGTCTGATACCAGCTTGTTCAAGAGTCACTCTGCTGTCTTCCCTTTTTTCCAATTAAGTAAATGAACTTTGCAATTTGCTCATGAGCTGGCAGCAAAAGGAGGAATATCCAGATCTCATTACACGAGGACATGACAAAGTTAACACGAGTTCAGCTTGATGGAACAGCATTTCAGCTCCCAGGGCAGCTCTGAACCCTGTCAAGGATGAAATTGCATCGATCCAAAGTGTCTTTACAGCTGCTGGTGCCCCTTGGGAGGAGAGGGATCTCTTAATGAAGACACATGGAGATCACACCTGACTGCAAGGTGGCTGAGAGGTTTTGTGTTCAGGCTCCCAAACACATTTTGCTTCCTTTATTTCTGCTGTTGGTCCAACCCCTCAATTGCCAGCTTGGGAAATACAGGCAGAAATTGCTTTTTCAGGTTCCACTTAAAAGGAGGCCTGAGCAAAAGGGATGAGCTGGGCCCTAAATATCAGATTTGTTCTGAATGAGGAGTGGGTGAGAGCAGGACAGGAAACCCCAAATTCCCCCATCCCATCCAGCAGATCTGGAGGCTGTAGCTGGGTGTGTGGAGCCCTCTCTGATGTCTGCCAGAGAAGAACAAGGCCCTGGTTTCCCTTCTGGGGGAAGTGAGCCACACAGCCCAGACCAAGTGCAGTCACACAAGATAAGGACATGGCAGGAAACCCCAGCCCAGCCTGAGAGATTCAGGAGACTTTTAAGGCAAAAGTGGGTTTAAATTTTTCCATTTTGTGTAGAAAGAAAGAAGCAGTGAGCTGTGAGCAGGCAGAGACCTCCAGGCCTTTCCCTTGGCATGGAGAGCCAGGCCAGCACAGGACACCTCTCCAGCAGCTGCCTTTGGCACGCTGGGATGTGGAGCCTTCCTTATTCCTGCAGGGGATGCACATCCGAGGGATGAACCCTCTGCAGAGGGGCCTTTTGGGGGAAGGCAGAGGAGGATGGATGTGGTGCCTGCCCTGCACTCCTTGCTCAGCTGCTCCCACTGTACATCCACCCCTCAGCTTCAGCAGAAACCAAAACCTTCTCATTTCACACAGAAAAATACCAAGTTCCCTTTCCCTTTGCAATGCCACAGCAGGACAAATGCAGGTTTAAAATGGAGGATTTCACTTCCAGGTACTCCATTCCCAGCCCCTCTCCAGCCCTCCCTCCCTGATCTCCTCGAGCTGGAACTTTTGTTGCTGCCTGTCTGTAAAAGGAGCTTCACATTTCTTGGTGGAAGAAATTTGAACCCCCAGGAAATGAATAACTGAAGCAGGGCCAGGGCAGCTCAGGCTGGAGATCAGGGCAAGGCTCTTCCCCCAGAGAGTGCTGGCACTGCCCAGGCTGCCCAGGGAATGGGCACAGCCCCGAGGCTGCCAGAGCTCCAGGGATGCCCAGGCTGGGCTTGCTGGGGGGCTGGACAGGGACAGGAGGTGGATTTGAGGATCCCTATGGGTTCCTTCCAGCTTGGGACATTCTGGGATTCCATGATGTGCTGAAATAATGTAGGACTGAGATGAATCCAGTCATTAAATCAAGGGAGATAAATAAGGGTGTCTTGAAGGCAGAGTCTGACACACAGAGCCCCCATTCCCTGGGACAATCCTGCTGCAGCTGCAGTGGGGTTAAACTGCTCTTTGAGGTCACTTTGTGCCTTTTTTTTTCTGAAATATTTGCAGCTTGACTGATCTCCAGGTGATTTATCTTTGTGCACGTGGCCCTGGTGCGAGGCTGCTCCTCTGCTGCTTCACAGGAGGGGTTTCTGCCAGGGGAGCTTCAAGCCATGGGGAACAAGGGCCCCTGGGGACAGGGACAGGGTGCTCAGGGTGCTGGGGTGTTCTGAGGACACCAGCACAAGGAGAACCACCCAAAAAGGCTGCCCTGTCAGAGCTTCTCCTTTTCCCCCTTGAATTTCCGAGTGGCTCTTGTGGCAGCCGAGGGTGAAGTGAGGAGAGCTTTGGGTTCTCATCTGATTTCCTTTCACATTTCATCTTCTCCCGCTGCCTCCTTGGTTGAGCTGCTCCAGGAGAAGCTGCTCAGGCTCTGTGGGGCCCTGGGTCAGCCCAGTCTGGTGAGAGCTCAGTGAATCCCTCTGAGCTCACCTGAGTCATGTCAGAGGTGAGGACAGGGCTGGAAGGGTCCCAGAGGGGAATTTCTGCTCCGTGAGTGACAGAGCTGCCAAAAGAGGGGCTGGAGTGCAGCTGGGGCAGACAAGGTGCAGATGCTGCTTCCTGAGGCTCCTCTGGCTCCAATCAAGGAGCAGCAGGAAGGGAATTCTGCTCCTGCACTGGAGCAGGTTTCCAGCCCTGACCTTAAATCTCTCTGTCAAACACCTTGAGGCCTGAGGAGCAGGACAAACTCCCCAGTGCTGTCTTTGGAAGTCACCTGCAGATCACCTCCCCACACTATGGAGCTTTGCTGATCACACACCCCCATCCTCTCCTCACTCCCCTCCTCCTCCCCTGTCTGTTCCAGAGCGCCCAGGATTTATTCCAGCTGTCTCTGAGGAGAGCAGCAGCGGGGCAGAGCTGATTTATGGGAGGAGAAGCCTTTGCCACAGAGCCTGAGAGCTCTTTGGTGGCTCTGCTGTCACCCAGCATGGCTGGGGTTCATCCCTGGCACCTGCAGTAGGAATTTATCCAGATCCAAAGCCCAGCACTGATGGAGCAAATCAGCCAAGGTATAAACCCCCTTCTCCCTTTCCCTCTCCCTGCCCAGCTGCAGCTGCACCATCAGAAAGGGAGAGAAGAGGCAGGGGGAGAAATGATGGGTATTGTGTGATAGCTCTTAAAGTAAGACAAAACCTATCCAAAAATTACCCTGTTTTCCAAGGGCAAGAGGGATGGCCCAGCTCCTGCTGCTCCAGGGAAGAGGGGGGACCTTGGAATGTCGCTCCTGTGCCACAGCTGCCATTCCCATGGGATTTCTGCAGGCTGCAGCTCTCCTCAGTGCCCCTCTGCTGGGCAAGGAGTGGTGAGAGCCCTGTTATCACCCCAAGGGCCCAAAACCCTGACTGTGCACACCCAGAGCTGTGGGGAGAACATGGAATGTCCTTCCTGTGCCACAGCTGCTGATCCCACAGGATTTCTGCAGGTCCCAGCTCCTCCTGGGACCTGTGACAGCCCCGTTACCACCCCGAGGGCTCCCAAACCATGACTGTGCACAACCAGGGCAGCACAGGGATTATTTTAATAACCAGCCATGCAAGAAACCACATCCTCAGGACGGTTGAAAACACATAAAGCTCCTCAGTGCCACCAGAAGCGTGGGAGAGAGGGGCCTCCAGGCTGTCCTGCTCTGCCATCCCTGCCCTGAACAGCTTCTAGACATGGCCATGATCCCAATGGAAACCAAGAGAGACCCAGAGGAGGCAGTGCTGCCCATCACCCTCTGCTTATCCAGCTCCCAAATCCCTCCAGTGCCCCATTCCCACATTCCCACTGCCAGTGCTGCCCATTCCCACCCAGCAGGCTCTGGATACACTCAGGTGGGAGCTCCTGCACTGAGCAGAAAAACAGGAAGCAGAGCGAGTTTCCCTGAGCTCCAATTGGCAGAGCCAGCAACAAATTGTTCAGAACCCCTCCCAGTGCAGCAAATTCCACTTCTCCCTGTCCCCCCTCACCTTTTGTTCATCCCTCTAAACTCATTGGGTTTTCCTCTTGGGAACAGAGAACATTCCAGTGTCAGGGAACCCTGTGAACCACAACAATGCCCCTCCTGGAGAGGTTCCACCTCTTTTCCTGCCTCCCTGTCCCCCATGCAGGACTCACCATGTGGAAGATCCCCAGGGCCACTGTTGCTGTCTTGATGTTGAAGCAGCAGCATTTGGGGGGCTCAGGGGGGGTTTGGGGGGTCATTCTCGGGTCCCTCTGGGCGCTCCTGAGATAATGAGGTCGGATTTGCAGCTGCCCCACAGAACACGAAGTGAGAGCAGCTCGGCTTCCTTCCTGCTCTCTGAATGTGTGAAGTCATCTACAAAGTCACATGAGGCCTTTGGGTTTCTCAATCACAAAGAAAGCAAAACTGGGGGGCTTTTTGAGCACATCCAGCTGGGAAATCGGAGCCCCAGTGCTGTGTCCAGCACGGGGTGTCAGGACAGGACCATCAGGAGCAGGACAGGGCTTTGTCCTACAAAAATCCTCAGGAACAAAACAGGGGCCAGGAATTTCACCTCAAACTCACCCTGCTGTTTTTGCAGTGAAGCATCCAAGTTCCTCCCTTTGGAGCTGGCGTTCCCAGCCAGCAAAGCTCCGTTCCCTGGAGCTGCTGCTGGAGCAGCCCTGGGCTCTGTGAGGAGGAGGAGGAGGATGGCAGAGGGCGTTGGTGCCTCTTTGGGGCTACCTGAAAACACAGGCCAGACAAAATTAGGGGAATAAAAAGCTGTTATATTTATTGAAGGGCCTTCAGGTACCTTTTGGGCAGACAAAGTGCCCCAGAGGCTACACCCAAAAATGGACCAGGGGTCACAGGTTTGCACACTTTTATAAGTTTGGTCCATTTGTATATTGGGGGTTACTCTTCCAATTACAGCTTCAGGTAATTAAATAATTTAGCCCAGATTTGCTCCCCCCAACTCAGTTTTGTTCCCATCTCTCAGGGCCTGAGGCAGTGAGGTGTCCTTGATTGCCAGGCCTGGAGAGGAATTGTTGTGTCTGCCCAAAATGGGAAAGCAGCAGCTCACACTGTGCATGGAGTTTAGAGTTCTACACTAAAGAATTGCAGGATTACAAATGTTTGAAAAATGTAAAAGGTCAAATCCTAAGGCATCAGTGTTGGCTGGGGGATCTGCAGCTCTGGCCCCAGCTCCTGGGGATGTGATTTGTGTCCTCATCTTCTGGAAGGGAAACCAGGGGGATCTGAGTGTGGTGGATTTGACACTGTGCAGGACATCGGGATGTCCCCCTGCCTGAACTATCAGAAATGTGCTCTTTGACAGAGACTTTTTCCTGTTCTCATAAAAAACTGCCATTTTTAATTCTCTTTTCCTCTTCCCCCACCCCATGGGACAGAAATTCCCTCTTTAGAGCCCTGTGGAGTGGATTGTTCAGAGTTTTGGGCTTTCTGACAAAGGTTTGATGTGTCCCAGCAGGGGACAGCTCTCCAGGAGGGAAATGCAGGTAAATAAAGTGAGAATTGGGCAAACACTCACATGAGCTCTTGTGGGTGTCAGATCCCAAAAACACTGCCTGGATTTGCTGTTTGATGCCTCCAGGAGAGTTCCCAGCACAGCATCCCCACAGGGATGCAGCAGAGAGGCTTCTTGGTTGTTTTTACAGAATTAAATGGAGAGATTCCACCTGGGTGCTTCATAAATACAATCCAGCTGCAAATACTCCTTGATGGATCCTTGGTGGAGCAGGAAGGTGAAATCTCTTCACCAGCAGGGAAGGCACAAAGCTGCAGGTGCAGACTGAGGACACCACATCCACCAGCACCCCTGGAGCTGCATCCACCCGTGAGAAATAGGCTGAAAAATCAGGTTTATTTTTACAAATAGATCATTTTGAGCATCTTTCCTTTACAAACCAGATGCAAACACAAGCTTGGCTTTGCCTTCCCCACATGAAATGTGTTTTCTTTAGGGGCTGCCTCCACCCCTGATAAATTGGGCTAAAAATAAGGGTATGGGTTTTTTTAATAGATAATTTTGAGCATCTTTCCTTTATAACAGGCGTGGCTTTGCCTTCCCCACATGAAATGTGTTTTCTTTAGGGGCTGCCTCCCCTCCAAGCCAGTTTGTGGAAGGAGATGCAGGAGGATGAAGGATTTCCTGCAGGTCTGAAAAACTGGTTTATGATCTGCCCCTGCCCCTTGTCCCCTCAGGGGCACACAGAGCTCTCCTTGTGTGCCCGAGCATTCCAGACCCAGACTGAGCTCTGGCTGTGGAAAAACAAACACAAACAGACACAGGTCTGTTCCATTTCTTTTTGAGTTGGTGCTGCAATGAGCAAGTCATCCAAGGTTTGGGCTTGAAGGGACCTTAAAGGTCTTCCTATGGCAGGGCCACCTCCCACTGTGCCAGGTGCTGCCAGCCCCAATGTCCAGCCTGGCCTTGGGCACTGCCAGGGCTCCAGGGGCAGCCACAGCTGCTCTGGGCACCCTGGCACAGCCCAAACCTCTCTAACCAGGCCTTGCCAGGCTACAAACCCCCTGTGGGAAATGGCACTGGGGGCACCTGCAAGCAGCCAGGCAATCATTCTTTCCTTTCCTTTCTCCATTTGCTGCAATGGCTTTTGGTGCTGGTTTCCATCCTGGATTGAGGAATGTGAATGCCAGAGTGGTTTGGGTGGGAAGGGATCTTCAATGGCAGCTGATTGCAGCCCAGGGCCAGCTCCCACTGTGCCAGGGGCTGCCAGCCCCAATGTCCAGCCTGGCCTTGGGCACTGCCAGGGCTCCAGGGGCAGCCACAGCTGCTCTGGCAATTCCAGCCCAGCCCCTGCCCACCCTGCCAGGGAACAATTCCCAATTGCCAAGATCCCATCCAGCCCTGCCCTCTGCCACTGGCAGCCATTCCCTGCCTCCTGTCCCTCCATCCTTGTCCCCAGTCCCTCTGCAGCTCTCCTGGAGCCCCTTCAGGCCCTGCAAGGGCTCTCAGCTCTCCCTGCAGCCTTCTCCTCTCCAGGGGAGCACCTGGATGTAGTGTAAAATCCTTGACCATGGGTGTTTTGTCGGGCTGGAGACAAAGCTTTTGCCATGAAATATTGACAAATAGCAGGCAAATTTTTCATTCCTTGAGGCAAAACTGTCCAGTGGTAAAACCTCGCAGTAAAACCTTTGCAGTGGTTCTCCTCCACTGATGGCTGGAACCGAAAAGGCAAATCCAGGAGCATCCTCTGGATGCAGTGGAATGTTGAGGACACAATCTTTTAAGCTGATGACAAGTGGCCAGTCTGTTAGCACTGTTAAGTCAGAAATGACACAGAGACAGTCAGCATGCTGATGCCACTCAGCCTTCTATCTTTCCTGAAACTGCTTCTTTTATGAACTGCTCCAATACAGATGGAGCTGATCAGTCATTTAATCAATACATGTCACCTGATTGGCTAATTAACAAGACACCCATTTGTAAAAAACCTTATGAGAACAACAGGAAAACAGATATTAGAAAAACACCACCTGCAGGTTGTTTTCAATAATTGGCTATCTTTGTTTATCTCCAGCTCCCTAAAGCTTCCCAGGCCGATTCTGGGAAAACTTTCCTGGCTTTCTCTCTCTGACCAGACTGTCACATCCACATCTTGGAATATTCTTGAAAGAGAGGGAAGTCCAGGCTGCAGAGGCCCCACGTCCTCTGTGATCTCTTTGATGTTCCTCAGGCCATGGAGCAATCTCCAGGAATCAGAAATGTTCTTGTGAATGACAAGAACTGGGAAAAGCTGGGCCTGGGGTGCTGCTGGTGCCTGGAGGCCACTGGGGCCTGGCAGTGCCACCCCCGTGTCCCCTCTGGGGACTCCAGGTTTTAGGGGGCTGCTCTCCTCAAAGGGACACAGCCTTGGGCATGGATTTGAGGTGCTTTGTGGTGCTTTGTCTGTGACTCCTCCCTGGCAGCAATTCCAGCTGGAATTTCTCCTTGGAGAGGTCATCAGAGCATCTCCCACCAGGAGAGGCTGGGACCAGGTGCTGTCCTTTGTCCCCAGAGCAGGGAAGAATTCCAGGCCTGTGTGAGCCACAGGTCAAGGACAGCTGGGCTGGAGGGTGGGGCAGCCATTGGGAATAAATCCAACAATAAATAAATAAATATAAACATGCCAATAATAAAAAATAAAATAAATAAGGATAAAAATAAATATTCTATCATTATATGATAGAATATGTGTGATATAATAGTTTCTATATAAATATAATAGAAACATCAATATAACAATATAAATATATATAAATAAAAATAAATAAATAAATAAAATATAATGGATATAATAGATATAATACATACAATATTATATTATTGAAAATGTTAGTATTTTATATTTCTGCATAATATAAATATATAAATATTTATATTATAAATATAGATAAATATAAATATGTCAAATAAAATAAATATAAATAGATATAAATATATGTCATGGTTTATGGCAAATTTAAGAGGAAACTTTTGAAGTGGTTTGAACCAGTCTTTAAACTGGTTCTCCTCTCTTTGCTCTTAGAACCAGGCTTAAAGGTCAGACTTAATATCAAGCATAAATGGAACAGTCAGGGGATACAAGTGTCATAAAGTCACCCTAAGACAATGTAATAATGCATTTTGATAGATATATTTATTGTATTATTTAAATATATGTAAATATAAAAATACAAGTAAATATCTATGCCAAAAAAAGTAAAGAACTATAAAATCCATTGGGGGATTTGAGGGAGATTTGGGGCAGATTGGGGAGTTCAGGGGGATTTGAGGGGAGTTGAGGGGTATTTGTGGAAGTTTGGGAAGATTTCTGAAGTTTTGGGAGGGCTGAGGGGGTTTAGGGGGATTTGGGGAGGATTGGGGAAAACTAGGAGAGCTGGAGGGGGATTTGGGAGGCATGGGGAGATTTAGAGGGTATTTAAGGAAGTTTGGGGGAATTTGAGGGGGATGTGGGAGGGATTGGGGGTTTAGAGAGGATTTGAGAAATTGAGAGGAGATTTCAGAGGGGTTGGTGGAGAATTTAGGAGGATTGGCAAACATTTGGGAGGGGCATTTGGGGGGAAATTTCAGGATTTGGCAGAGATCTGGAAAATTTCTGTGCCAAACCCTTTCTGCCCATTTCAGAGGTGGTTGGGGCATTCACTGCTCTGTGGAAGGGATGAGAGGTGGGGTTAGACACAGAGCTTTGGGTCCGTGCTGCCATCACAGGAGGGCAAACAGAGCATGGGGAAATTTCCAGGTTTGTCCCAGAGCTGAGTTGGGCTCAGCTCCTGCCCAAATCCCCTGGCCCAGCCCCAGTCCTGCTCAGCCCTGGCAAGTGTTTCCTCTGTCCTTCCTGTGAGAAACACAGCTCACCATTGAAAATTTTATAACAGTTTATTAAAGGATAAAAGGGACAAAATCCCTTAATAAAGAAAAATAAAAAGCACTGGGACACTTGGCTCTTAGCTAGAAGCACACCTTAACTTAAACCCGGTTCTTTATATCCTGTTACATCCCTGGATGCATATTCATAAAGTGCATATTCATAAAGTTTATACATATTCAAACATTCCTTCGAGTTTAGATTAGTTTTTAGTTTCATTTTGGAGTTCTTTTGCTTCGTTTTAACTGTTGACTTGTCTTCATGCCATCCTGTAGATTAAACTAATACATTTTATTTCTTCTTGTGGTTCCACCCTGCTGTATTTTCACTCCCTGATAACGAGGGTCAATAAATTCTTCTTCTTCTTTTTCAGTATTCTGGTTTTTGTTTCCGTTATCTTGTCTTTCAGATAAGATAGTCCCCAAATGTGGGAAATCACCTAATTCTCTTACACCATTTCCTGAGTTAGTTATATGAAAAAGCATTTCAACATTTCACAGTCTCTTATTATGCTACAGTCTAAAATGGTATGTATTACACTATATTTACAGTATATAATAGTACAACACCATATAACAGTATGTATTACACTGTATTTACACTATATAATAGTACAACACCATATAACAGTATATATTACACTATATTTACACTATATAATAGTACAACACCATATAACAGTATGTATTACACTATATTTACACTATATAATAGTACAACACCATGTAACAGTATGTATTACACTGTATTTACACTAATAATAGCATTACACCATGAAATAGTACATATTACACTATATTTGCACTGTATAATAGTATTACACCATGTAATTTAAATTACACTATATTTACACTATATAATCATAATACACCATATAATAGTATATATTACAATATATTTACACTGTATAATGGTATTACACCATATAATAGTATTACACTATATTAAACTACTATTTATAAAACCTATACTGTGCATACATAAACTGACAGATTATATCAAAAGTAGTAACTACAAATTGTACTATATCAGGATTTTTGTGATCAATAATAACTTGCAAAATGGAAGTTAATATCTAAATTAAAATTTATGTATTGGTGAAAGCCAATAACTATATTTATGTATCTTATAATATTATATATATGTATTTATATATTTTATAGATCTATTTATGTATAATAGAAATATATATGTCAAATAACAAATATATAATATATATTCTATACATTTAATATATTATATATAAAATACATAAAATATGTAATATATATAAATATTTGTTATTTGTTATATATATTTCTATATTATACATAAATATCTATTATATATATCATATATAATTATTATATAATTTGATTATTATAAATATTTCGACATAAATATTATATAATTATATTATATATATAATTATTTATATTATATTTTATTTATATCTATATGTGTATTTATAACAAATATATTTGTTATTAATATCATTCTTAATTGGCTTCTCCCAAGGTTTTCCTCGGCGGATTTACCATCCATGAGAAGCTAAACAATGTGAGAGCCCTAATGAAGAGAATCTTGCATTTATTGCCAGCAATAAATTCAATAAATCACTGCCAGAGCTTGGCGCTGGGGCTGCCACCACAAATTTCTGCTCCAATTTCAGGCAAGCTGAGGCTCTGCTGCTGCCAGGGAAAAGGGAAGGTCTGGGTGAGTGGCTGGGAAATGAGTTCTGCTCCTGGAGTACCCTAATTAAATGAAAGGGATGTTTTAAAATCCCAAATGGATGCACAGGGAGTTTGGCCCAAAGGGTGGGATGGAGGTGAGGAGCTGGGCAGTGATGGAAGGACAGGATCTGCCAGATCCCAGCTGGAAGTGTTGGGGGGACAGGGGGGCAGGTGGGGATTCCTCCAGAAGTCACAGAATTATGGGATCACGGAATGGTTTGGGTGGGAAGGGAATTCAGACTCCAGTCCCATGGCAGGGCCAGCTCCCACTGTGCCAGGTGCTGCCAGCCCCAATGCCCAGCCTGGCCTTGGGCACTGCCAGGGCTCCAGGGGCAGCCACAGCTGCTCTGGCAATTCCAGCCCAGCCCCTGCCCACCCTGCCAGGGAACAATTCCCAATTGCCAAGATCCCATCCAGCCCTGCCCTCTGCCACTGGCAGCCATTCCCTGCCTCCTGTCCCTCCATCCTTGTCCCCAGTCCCTCTGCAGCTCTCCTGGAGCCCCTTCAGGCCCTGCAAGGGCTCTCAGCTCTCCCTGCAGCCTTCTCCTCTCCAGGGGAGCACCCCCAGCTCTCCAGCCTGGCTCCAGAGGGGCTCCAGCCCTGCAGCAGCTCCGTGGGCTCCTCTGGGCTCTCTCCAGCAGCTCCACGTCCTTGATTTTCGGGGCTCCAGGGCTGGAGCAGCTCTGCAGGTGGGGTCTCACCTGAAAGGGCCACAGAGGCACAATCCCCCTTTTCCTGCTGTCCCCTGGGATCAGCCAAGGGCTGGGTAGTTCCTAGGCTGGGTCATGTCCAGTTTCACCCACCACCACCCCTAAATCCTTTTCCCAGGGCTGCTCCAGCTGGATCTATCCCAGGAGTTTCTCCATCTCAGGGGCAGCACCAGACTTGGCCTTGTTAAACCCAAGTGATTCCCATGGGGAGGAGGCTGTGCATAGCCTGGATTTTCCAATAATCCCAGTTTTACCTGTGCATCCACAGCATGGTGTGGCTAAAGCTGATGGGCCAAGAAACACTTATAGTCTACTGTAATTAGGAAATTGTTGGTTTCTGATTATGATAATGTGAATTATAACATCTGTATTGTCTCACCCTTCTCATGAAAATAAAAATGGAATAAAAATATTTAAAACACCTTTCAGTTGCCCCATCTCTGGGTCAGAAAAGGGCTTAATCTGGCACTACCCCCCAGGATCTGGAGCTGCTGTCCTGCCCCTGTAATGAAGCCTGTATTGGTCTTATCATAAACATAGCATTGGCCCGGGCCCTCTGTGCCCAGGAGGACAGAGTACCAGAGGCCAGGCTCACTCCGACCAAGGCCACAGGTCAAACCTCGAGCAAGCAGGGTGATAACAGCTCTTACAGTGCTTAGCCAGCTCTCAGGACTTCAGCTGCTGCTAGGTTAAGCTTGCCCGTGGCATAAGGCTTCAAGCAGACAGAGTGAGAGAAGAGAAGACACCGGCTGTTCCACGAGGATGGTTTATTCGGGGAGTTCGTGAAGGGTCTCAGCTCTTCTTCTTCTCTGTTAGTAGGGTCATGAAGCCATTGGGGCTCTTAATAGCAGAGAGTTGGTTCGAGACCTGTATCCCAGGAAGGGACAGAGTCCCGGGGTCCAGCTCGCTTGGACCTGAGCCACGGGGGAGCCTTCCAGCCAGCAGGGTGATAACAGCTCTGATAGTGATAACAGCTCTTTGGGATTTCAGCTGCTGCTAGGCTTGGCTTCCCCAGCATAGGCTTCAGGCAGAGCAGAGAGAGGAGAAGGGAGACACCGGCTGTTCCACGGGATGGGTTATTCAGGAGGACATGAAAGGACCTGGTTCTTCTGCTTCTGAGTTAGTAGGGTACAGTGAGCTACTTTTATACCCTTGGCCAGGCTCCAAACTGGACCAATGGACATAGGTTAGAGGGTTTACAAGTGACCAATAGTAGGGTTAACTAGACTTTTCTCCTTATAAGGGTACAAAGATACGTTGTGAGTCTGGGGTCGGAACCCTCTCTGCTGCTGTGTCAGCATTCCCATTGTTAAATGCTGCACGGTGCCTTGGGAAGCCTTGTGGCATTTTCTACAGTAGGGTACAGTGAGCTACTTTTATACCCTTGGCCAGGATGCAAACTTGACCAATGGACAAAGGTTAGAGGGACCATAAGTGACCAATAGTAGGGTTAACAAGATTTCTTCCCTTATAAGGGTACCAAGATAGGTTCTGAGTCGGGGGGTCAGGAAACTTTGCTGCTGTGTCAGCATTCCCATTGTTAAATCCTCCACGGTGCCTTTGCCAGGCCTGTGGGGGTTACTACATCCCTGCCCTGTGTCTCCAGCCTGTCCTGCTGGGTCCAACCCCCCCTGAGCCCCACACCAAACGTTCCCAGCCTGGCAGGGGTTTAGAGCTGCTCCTAACACCCAACAGAAGGATTTGCAGAAATCATCCATTGCTGAGTGAGAAATCCCAACCCCTCCCACAGCAGCCAGGAGCTCTCTGAGGGCTCCAAACACAAAATGATCGTTTTGCTTATTGGGAGTGACAACAGAACCTCTCCATTAATGTGACTTTCAGCCAGCAGCTCATTATGGTTTATGTCTGTGCTGATGTGTGTTTGGCCATTTATTATTCCTTTTCTCCTCACGCTGGGCCCTGCTTTAGGATTTATAGCAGCCTCTTCCCTGCTTTATTCCTTCATTATATTTTATGGCAGCTTTGCTATGCTTGATGTCCACGCAGCCTCCCCGTGGATCCACCTTCCTGGATTTATCCTTTACCTTGCACGGCTCCTGCCCCACTCAGAGATAAAAAATCATAATCTGGAGGATATTTAAGTGCTCACAGAGGTGAAAGTCCATTGTTTTCATTCAGCTGGATGGAGGGAGCTGCTGCTTTGGCTTTTCCTCACTCAGCTCTGCAAGGACAGGACTATCCTCTGGTTTGAAGGGAGGCAACAGCTTCCCTGCAATATTCACCCAGCAATGATAAATCAATTAACCACTGCTGCTGTTTGATTTTTATTAATGGAGGATTCATGGAGAGATGCCTCCCACATTGACAAAGCCTTAAAAAATTAAATGCTGGGTTCAGCTTCCCACACAGGATTGTGGGATGGTTGGGGTGGGAAGGGATTTGAAACTCAACCCGTTCCCATGCCATGGACGGGGACACTTTCCACTGTCCCAGGTTGTTCCAAATGCTGCTCCTTCACCTGGAGCTGATTCCCACTCTGAGTGTGCAGTCTGAGATATTTGGGACGATTCCTGCCTGGGTGAGGAGCCTGGAGCAGCACCTTGCTCATAAACAACTCACTGGCAGAGAGGGATCCCTTCTGTAGTGACCCAGACACCGTGAGCAGATCACCCCAAAACGGGCAGGATTTGGGGCTCTGAGTGTGTCCCACAAGCCCTCAGAGCCCTCCAGGGCTGGGAGGCTGGGCCTGGGAGGGGCTGGGACACGGGGCATGATCCCGTGGGCAGCCCCAACCCCAAAAAGCACTGCTGGGACACAGCTCCAGGCTCCTGCAGCACCTGCTCATCCCTGGGAGCATCCAGAGCCCTGGGAATGCTGGGGAGTGCTGGTCCTGCCCCAGCACAGGGATCAGCTCGGGCCAGGAGACAGAACTCCACAGGAGGGTTCACATGCAGAGCCAAACTCACCTCATCTGAGGGCAAAGAGCAGCCCAGGGCTGGGCCCTGCCCGCTGCAAACCACAGGACAATTTGCTCCATTAGTTCTTCCCACAGGGGGGAAACAAGATATTTCTGGGATTTAATCACCAGGGAAAAACCTTATCCCTTCCTGAGCTCTGTCCCCAGCCTGCCCTCCTCTCTCACTGTCCCATCTGCAATTCCCTCCCATTCCCACCTCTCCATCCCTGATCTGCTCTGGAAAAGGGAAAACAAGAAACCAGTGAATTACTGAGCTGGAGAGGGAGCATGGCTGCTGCTCTGCCTGCAAACCCCAAAAGATTTATTAGGAGACACCAAAAAAGGTGAAAGTTCCTGCACAAAGCTTGGCAGGACATCCTGTGTGGGTAACTCAGTGACCTCTCCAATGCTTCCACGTTCCTTGAGCCTGGGGGAGGGAGGCTGCTCCTGCTCCTGCTCCTGCCCCCATTCCCAAACAGATTCACAGCAGGGAGAGAAATTCCTGATAGGTTTTTATAACAAACCAGCCCCAGCCAGCAGCAATAGCCAGGAAATGTAGGAAAACAGGGATTTCTGGGCAGCAGAGTGAAGCCTCTTCAAGCACCAGGAGCTGTAAGCCAAGCTAAGAAAAGCAAAAAGCTCCTGGAGCTGTTGTGCTGGTGGAGTTGTAGGGAAGGAGGGAAAATGGGGTTATAAATCTCCCCTGTCCTGAGTAGAAAGGGAAGTTTTGCTGTGCTAACATGAGCAGCTGGGTAAAATTCCACAGGAGAAGGAGGAGACTTTGTCCTTTGATCCCTGCACTGTTTTCTCCCAGGAAATGGGAAGAGGACCCAGCTGTGCACTTTGCAGGAACGACATCTTTTTTTTCCCCTCAAAAGCTCAGTGTGAAATCCTTCTCCAAGGCTGGAGACCCCACTGTGCCTCTGCAGGGCTCCAGCTCCTGCTCATCCAGCCTGCAGGGGCTCCCCACCACAGTAAATCCCATTTTTGGGGGGGATTTTCTCAGCACAGCCCCATCCCTGCTTTGTTCTGCCTTAGTACAGGGGGTGCTGGCCAGGTCAGGGTTGGGAGGTGTCACCTTGGGGTCACCCTGGGCTGTGTCCTGGCCAGGGGATGCCCCTGAGTGTGGCACTGCTGTCCCCACCTCCCGCTCTGGGAGCTGGCAGAGTCCCCAGCACAGCAGTGGCTCTGGGTGTCCCCACAGTGATCCCAGCTGGTCCCAACTGATCCCAGCCCTCTGGGTCTGCCTGGGAGAAACCTTCCCAGCAGCTTCACCCACTCCTACAAGGAAACATCAACATTATGGGGCTGCAAGTTCTTGTGGCTGTCCCTGTAGGAGCGTCGGCGGGTAGGACAGTGGGGATGGACAGAGAGCAGAGATCTCTGCAGCCAGGGCTGGGAACTTGTGGGTTATTGCAAAGGGCCTGGGTGCAGGGCCCTGCTGGGAGCTGCCAGCCACAGCTCAGAGCAGGGCCCAGAGAAGAGAGGTGGAGAGAGGATGAGAGGGTGAGAGAGTAAAAGGGTAAGAGCATAAGGGAGTAAAAAAGGTAAGGTAGTAAAAAGGGGAAGAGAGCAAAAGCGTAAGAGAGCGAAGTTCCCATTACAATACCATAAATCTTCTTCTGTGCTGAATACTCTTATTCTCACTAACCAATCTAGTCCAAGATACAAATCCTACAGCATTCCCATACAGCCTATAAGAATCATTACATTCCCACACTGGGTTACATTTTAAACCCTACAAACTCCTCTTTGGGCCCCTTCTGCCAAGCCAGCAGGGTCTGCTCTGAGCCTTGGGCCTGTCTGCAAGCAGAGGGAATTGTTTGATCCAAAGGGGATCACCTTCAGCTGGCCATGCCATTGTTTTCCAGTTGTTCAGTAACTGAGGGATCTCAAAGCTTGCTTTCATTTCAATCTCACTTATAGTTTCCATATTCTCAGAATCTTTTTCCAGGCAATCATATTTCTAAGGCTTTCCTGTTTCATCTTCCCCAACATGTCCCCACTCACACTGATCCCAAATTCTTGTTTGAATTCTGTGTTTGTGTGCTCAGATCACACAAAGTCCATCTTTTCTGCAAGGATAAGAACAATCCATGTTCTCCAAATTTATTCCCACAAATATTGGTGACAGAGCCCCTGTGCAGGTGCCTCACCTTTAGCATAGATCACACAAAATGTTGAAGTCTAAACCAAAATATTTGAAGCCCAAAACTCAGCTGAGGAGAAGCTGGAGCTCTCTCCAAAAGCATTAAAACTTTGCAGAGTTTTTTAAAAGAAAATTCACCCACCCACAAATACAAGAACGGGAACATTTTGTTTTGCCGTTTTCCAAATGAAACATTTCACCTCCTCAGGTTGAGAAAACATTTGACCTCAGAATATGTCTCTGAGTTATATATGGGAAAAAACCCTGCAGCAATCAACTCAAAGCGTTTCACTTGACCAGATTTTGACAGCCTGGTTTTTCAAGACACCACAGCTTTGAATCCTTCCAGGCTGATTTTCTTTCTTTTTTCATTCCAAATTTCATCGCTGCCCAAGGCCCCACACTTGAGTCATTCCCAGCTGTAATTAGCCAGAGCTCTCCAGAACCCAATCAATGATTACTCGAGTGAGCCACAGAGGCCTTGCAGGGATTGAAGCAGGGCAGAGGCCTTAAGCTGATTTCCTGGCCAGAGAATAATTCCACCTCCAGTAGAAACAAATGGAATTTATCCTGCAGCCCCTGGAGAAGGGGCTGAGATTCCAATTCCTGCTCCCATCGGGTTAACGAGGCCTTGGGGTGGGATTTGGATTTGGTTTTGAATGAAGTGGGTGCAGCTCTGGGGTTTGCACAGAGCCCTCCTTTGTTCTCCTCATCCTTCATCCCAAACATCCACATCCCAAAATCCTGCAGGGGTTTCAGTGGGACAGCTGGAGGTGCCCCCATCTGGGGCAGGTTCCACATCCCTCACGGGATCATGGAATGGGTGATGTGGGAAGGGAGCTCCCAGTGCCACCACCTCACTGTCCCAGGTCACCAGAGCCCCAAGGTCACTCTGACACTCAGTTCTGAAGGCTCTTTTCTGCCTGAAAAACACAATTTGGGTGAAATTTTGTGGAGAAATTTTAATCCAATATGAGTCTTTCCAGCAAAATCAAGGGTTCTGTGGACTGGAACTCTCAGCCCTCACACTGAGTACCTTTATTTGAGTCATTTTAGTGCTTTAACCTAAAGCAGAAACCTGGATGCAGAACAAAATCTAATTTGATGGTGAATTTTGGGACAGGGTTTGTTCAGTAAATTCCAGCTGGAGTCAGTAGAGTGGAGACGTCAGCTTAGACTGGAACTACCTCAGATTTAAACAATTCCTCATTAAAATGGACCTTGGCTTAAAAACCTCAGTGATCACAGGGAGTTTCACTGCAATGGACCTTGGGTGAAGCCCCTCCATGATCAGAGGCAGTTTCATCCCCAGGAGTGGAATTTATCACAATAGTTTTAAAACCGTGATCAGGAGTTCTTCAAAACGATTGAAAGGAATTTCTCTGAGAGCTTCTTGATGCAGTTGTGGGACTGTGGAGCTGATTGGACCTTTTTTAAGATTTCAGTGAAGGAAAAGGAGGAAAAATAGCTGGAAGCATTTGGCAATTACTGACCCATTCTTCTGCAGCAGCACAGCCTGAACCAGAACTAAACACGGAGCTGCCTCTTCCTCTCCTTTCTGCACTCCAAGAAAAATGATCTGAGCAGTTTTTTATAAACCCAGCAGAAGAAAGGAGTGGAGATTCCATGAAATTCACTGATGACTTCATCTGTTTTTATGGATCCAGCTGGGAGGGCCTAGAGGTGGGGCTGATGGGAAGTTTTTCCCAATAGAAATGTCCTTCTTTATGTACCCATTGGCTGTTCCTGTGGATTTTCCATGTTCCACAGCTTTGGGAGCAGCTCTGGAGGAGCCCCATCAGCTGGGAGTGTCCTCTGATGCTGGTGCCTGTCCAAAATCCTACTTTGATTTACAAGTTCTCTCCTCAGAGGTTGAAACTCAGCCCAGGATCCTCGGAAGAATTTAATTCTGGCAATTCCTTCTTTTGTGGTACCTTTTGAACCCGAGGAAGGGTCTGGGTTTAACCCAACCTTGGCATCCCAATCCAGCCTTTGGGGCTGTTCCCTTCCCTGCTGGATGCACTGAATGAAAAGTTTGGCAAACCTAATTTTTAAATGCTAAAATGAAGTTTTTATGGGGAAAAGTTGTGTTCCTCTAAAGCAGCTCTAATAAAATGAGAATCAAAGGGGATTTCTTCCCCCAATGGTTTTGATCTCTTAGACCAAAAAAAATCTCCCTAAATGATTCCAGTGCCACCTTTGTGTCCTCCTGCCTCTTTTTTGGGATGGTGCCTCAGGATTCCTGGGTTCTCTTGTCTCCAGGGATGAACCTTGGAGATCTGAGCCCACGGGACAATTCTCTGCTGGCCCTGGTGGTGCAGTCCCTGGGCACAAATCCATCTATCCCGTGGGAATTCCTGCTGAGTGAAAACCATTCCCCACAAGGGAGTGACTGCAGGAATTATGGACAGGGCAGGGAGGGGACTCTGTGCTCTCCCTGGGATTGGAGCCAAATTTTGGGAGCCAAATTTTGGGAGCCAAATTTTCCCAGCCTGGCTCAGCTCCACAGCTGCTCCACAGCTCCAGCAGGGAGGGTTTGGTGCCAGGGGCAGCTTTCCCTGGAGGAATTCCTGATTTACACTCAGAGGAGCCTCTGCTGGGAGAGCTCCACCTCTGCCAAGCCAAAGGGTTGGGGAGGGAATCCTGGGAATCCCTGAGCTGACCTCTCCTCACTCCCAGGCCACCCGTGCAGAAGCTGCTCTCCAAAACCCCAAACGCCTGGAGAGCTGCAAAATTCCAAAATGAGACTCCTGTAGAGCTCCAAACCCCAAAGAGGAGACACCTGGAAAGCCCCACAGAGGACACTTCTGGAAAACCCCAAAGAGGATATTCCTGGAGAGCTCCAAACCCCAAAGAGGAGACACCTGGAAAGCCCCAGTGACACTTCTAAGGGAGGATACAAATCCACATCACAGGAATCCTGGGAGGAGCCGTGGTCTGACATTGCCAATCACCACCACATTCCCTACAGACAAAACATCCTGGGAAGGTGACAGGAGCTGTCCAGTCCTGCTGAACCCAGATGGGCCCTGTTACTGTCACAGCCATTACTTAGGCTTCCAATTTATCTAAAATCTGCTTTTGAGAGGCCAAATTCTGTTTATTTTCCATTACTGTCCTCACAGTTCTTTTATTGGTGCTCCATCAAATCCAGGATTGGGAACACAAATGCCCCTTCTCCAATCCCAGACATCTGAACCATGAATTCCCTCCTCCTCCTCTTCCAATCCCAGACATCTGAACCCTGTATCCCATCTTTCTCCCCTTCCCTGTGTCCTGGTTTAACTGGGAATGAACACCGAGTGTTTCTGGCACAGCTGGAGCTCCATCCATCCTCTGGCCCCTTGCTCTGGGATTCTGCTCTGGAGAACACAGAGCAGAGCCTGTCCCCAGTGCCATCTCCACCTCCCTGAAATTCCCAAAATCCCAGCATTAATGGTGCTGCTCACAGAATGGGACTTGTTTGGATGAAGCCTTTCCAAGTGTCTTCAGTTACAAGATTTACCTGGGTGTGTGTTCTGTGCCCCCTGTCAGAGCTGGGGCAGCTCTCTGCTGTTCTTGGGGCAGTTTTCTTGATCTCTGCCACAGCCAATCCTCCCTGCAGGAGATCTCTGCTGTCCATGGCCACTGAGTGTCCCTGCAGGGCTGATCCAATTCCAGCATCCCATGGGGAGATGCTGCGCCCAGGGCAGGAGCCAAGCATTCCTACCTGGATCCAAGCTGAGCCTGGCACAGCACAGCAGCCTTTGCCCCCTGCACTGCCAGAGGAGCAGCTTTCTGCTGCCCTGCATGGCCAGAGGGAGCCCAGGCCCATCTGCAGCAGCCCTGGAGCTGCAGAGGAAAACTCCCCCCTTGTGCAGGATCCCTGCTGCAGCAGAACCACAGCTGGCACTGCAGGAGGGCTGAGCCCCCCTGGCATGGGGCTGTGCCACCCCCTGACCCACAGCGTGCCAGGGCCTGCTCGCACTCTGCCAGGGTTTGTTTGTGCTATTGCATTTGTATTTTTAATTTCCTAATAACAAAATGTTATTTCCACTCCCATATCTTTACCTGAGAGCCCCTTCATTTCAAAATGTTAATAATTCAGAGGGAGGGGTTTGCATTTTCCATTTCAGGGGAGGCTCCTGCCTCCCTCAGCAGACACCTGGCTGTTCAAACCAAGGCACCCAAATGAAAGCAGCAGCACCATCAGCACTAACCAGGGGAATCTTCATTGACCTCTCCAAACCTAAAATTCCTGAGCAGCACCTACAGAATAAAAATCAGAATTTCATGTTTGCTTCAATGAATATTGTGGAGAAATGGAAGGAGTTAATGTGGAATTGTAGGAGCCAGGGAATGGAGAGCGTGCAGAGAGGAGATAATTCCCAATTTTAGCAGTGAGTGTCCCTTAGGAGCCACCAGTGGAGCGAGGCTGGGATGGATGCAGCAGTTTGGGATTTCTGAGGATGCTTTGGGTGGTTCTGATGTTCCTGCCAAGGTCAAGGTGATCCCAGTGGGCTCTGGAGCAGGGAATGCAGGCTCTGAGCACATCCATAGGATGCAGGAGTGCCAAGGTGGGGAATGAGATGCAAACTGGGGGACTTGGAGGAGATAAAAGGGGATTTGAGGGGTGCTCAGAGCTGTGCACCCAAGATAAGGCCAAGAGCTGCCAAAGCAGCCTGGAACAGGAGTTATCTGAGATTTTCCTCTTTCAGAACATTCCTCAGCCCCGGGGCACAGCAGATTCTGAACTTGTGTCCTGCCTGCCCGTTCTTCCTGGCTTTTATTCCAGTGGATCCAAGAATTTTCCTGTGCCTCTGAAGAAAAGGTGGAGTTGCACTGGCCTGTGCTCCCCTCAGCAGCTGTGACACTCCAGAACAGAACCACCCACTTGGATTCAGGGAATTTCCTCATCCCATTCCTGCAGCCAAGAACATAAAGGTGACAGAATTCCCCACCCTTCTTCCCAAAAAGAACCTCCTGTGACCCACAGGAACCTGGATCGTGGCACCTCCTTTGCCCAGCTCTCCATGCAAGGAGTTGCCTACAAATGGGAAATTCCTGATGGAGAGATCCCAGCCCTGCACATCCCAAAAGCACCAATCCCATTTCCAGCCTGGCTGTCACAAACCCCAGAGCTTTTCCAAGCTGCTCAACAAGAAGAGGTGGACAAAGGAGAAAAGGCAATGTTTGACTGGGGAAAGGGGATCCTGAATATCCACCAGTGTGGAAAACACTGGAATTAATGCTCCCAGGGTAGGGAATCCTATTTAAGATTTCTCCTATTTAGGATTTCTCCTATTTAGGAATTCTCCCCAGGGTCTTTCATGGTGCCTCAGGTCCTTTCTGGGGCTGCAGTTCAACACAGCACTGGTAAAAAGGCAAGATCAAGGTGGAAATGACTGAAGAAAATGAGGAAAATTGGGGTTTTAAATAAATTGGAACTTTTTCCACTGAGATCTGACCTGCGGCAGCCACCCCATCCCTGGGGAAGAGGGAGCTCTGTCCCTCTGGGAAATATTCCCAACATTTTGTGCCTTTCCCCAGAGCAGAGGTGATGGTTGGGCTTCCCTGCAGGATCTCTCAAGGGCTAATGAGGACAGGTGACTCCATTCTCTGCAGGTGTAATTAATTGCCATTAATTCCACCTCTAATGAAGCTGGGTTTGGCCATTTAGAACCTCAAAAATTCCCTTCATAACAAAATCTCAACTGCTTTAATTTTCTGCTGGGAGGAAAGGGAAACGACCAGAAATCCACAAAAAATGAAGGATTTGAGTGGTAAAGTCATTCTTTATGGCCTTATTTGGGGTTTTTCCTTTAAGAATTCTCCCTACAACCACAGCCCCTGAGTGGAAACAAATCCGATTTCATTTTCCTTTCCATGGGCAATCAGGCTCTATTTATTTCCCAATTTTTTTACCAAGCTAATTTATTTTTGGAGAGAGTTCAAGTTATTCCTTTCCATTCCAAAAAGGGGTTCCAGTGTTTAATTTCTTCATTGGAAAATCCAATTTTGTCACCTCGGAGCAGGTCCCTCCGTTATCCCCCTGCAGCTGCAGACCAGGACTGTAGATATGGAATTATTCTGGGGAAGAAAAGCCTGGAATATCAATAACTTTTCCTCCTAATTCCTAAGGAGTTTGAGTTTTTTCTGGCACAAAACCAGAGCAAATCCACTCTTTTGGAGGATGGAGTGAATCAGATCCTGTGCCAGTTCTTCCCTCAGTGGTGCGACCCTGGGGACACCAAACCTCCACCAAAGCCTCTCCCAGAGCTGGACAGGGAGAGAAAATGGAACAAAATGTTGTGGGTTGAGATCAGGATCACGAGAGATCCCTCCATTGTGGGGAAACCAGGCTGGAATTAGGGATTTCAATTGGATTTATTGCTAAGAAAATAATAATGAGAAGTAAAACCACCTTAAAACACCTTTCCTCTGCTCCTTCCCAGCTCTCCCTCTTCCCCACCATCAGTTCCACATCCAGGCCTGGCAGCCACAGGATTTTTGGGTTCCCATTTGAGGTCTCAGGGATGGGGGGCGAGGCTGAGGCCAGGAATTCTGATGATTTTGGGGGTTTTCCTCACATTTTCTCTGTCACCCCCTTGTCCTGTGGCATCCCATGGGAATGCAGCACTCCCATGCTGGGAAAACCACGGGAAAAATGCACTGGAGAGGGCAGCAAAGGGTTTCATTTCCAGCCTGCTCAGACACATCACCAAAACCCCTCATTTGCAGCCCTAAATTCTGCTTTTCACGGAGGTGAGGTGAGAACCTTGGCTGCAGGGCCAGGCTTGGAGCAGCGAGGTTTGGGTTGGAGATCAGCTCTTGGCCTCTCCACAAATTCTCACAGCTTTTCTTGGTTCAGGCTGGGAATTCACCTGGCATTCCCAGAAGCCAGCAAGGACACAAGGGGTGGGAGTGAGCTGGTGAAAATGGATTTACAGGAGTTTGTTTGTGGTTAAGCACAGCCAGGAATGAGGCAGAGGGTTCTGAACTCACCTCAGGGTTTTGGGGTTTTGTTTTTTCCTTCTGCTCTCACCCCCTGGGCTCACAGCAAAATACCCCTGACAGCAGCTTGGATCCAGACAGGACAAACTGGCTGACCCAGGAATATTTGGATTTTATTTGTGCCTTGACTGTACCAGCCAAACCTTCCTGGCCACCACAAGCCCCTGAGTGGCTTCTCCTCATGTCCCATCCGTGTTAGGGATGGAATTCCTGCCCTTCCCAGTCACTCCAGCTTTCCCCCAAGCCTTTTCCCTCAAATCCCAAACTTTCCTGCCCCACATCCAGAGGTGCCAGCTGTTTGCTGGCTCAGCCCTGGGCATGAATGAGCTGCCAGTGTTTATCAGCAGCCTCTGGCAGGAAAACAAGAGCCCTTCCCTAAAAATCCTGCACATTCCCAGGCCTCTGGAGCCCATGAATGGAACCTCAGTGTGGATTTTCCTCCGTGGTGCCTCTGACTCTGATCCCAACAGATCCCAGCTGTGCTCCCAGAGGGATTTGTGGCACTAGGAAAAGGTCCTAGAAATGCAAAGAGAAGTCCAAGAACACATTCCCAGGGATAGGGGCTCCTAGGGGGGATATTTTGGAAAAGCAACTCCAGGACACACAAAGGGGGATTTGTGTTGGTCCCTGTGGATGTCTGGAAGGGGCTTTGGGACATCTTGTTCCATAATAAACCTGTTTGAGGAGGGAATTAACACCTCCTGCTGCTGCCTGCAGGGTAGGAGCACGTTCCTGCTGCTCTGGGCATTCCGAGATGGCTCAGGGACAATTCCAGCCCCAATTCTCCTGGAACTTCTGCTGAACCCTCACAGAACCATCTGGCTTTGCCCAGGGATAGGCCTTGATCCCATTGTTCCCACAGCAGAGCCCCCTTCACACCAAGCACACCCTTCCTGCTGCTCAGGGAGAATTGGGAAAAGCACAGGAAAACTGCTCAGGATTGGATCAACCAGTGCCTGATCCAAAGGGAGATCCAGAGAGCATCAAAATAAGGGAGAGAGGAGCAAAGGAGAGGATTCTCCATGGACATGAACAGCCTCAGGCAGAATCGGGAGATGAAACTCCTGCCATGAGTGTGGAGGGAAGGATGGACAAGTTCAGGGATGAGAAATCCACATAAATCCACTTTACAGGAGGAAAGGAGAGATTTCACCATGGATATAAACATCCTTGGAGAGAATCAGGGTGTGAAACTCCTGCCACACCATGCCATGAGTTTTTATAGAATCATAGACAAGTTCAGGGATGAAAAATCCACCTAAAAACCATTTTACAGGAGAAAAGGAGGTTTCTCCATGGATATAAAAACCACTTTACATGGAGTAAAGGAGGTTTCTCCGCTTTTCAGGAGGAAAGGAGAGGTTTCTCCATGGATATGAACATCCTTGGAGAGAATCAGGGTGTGAAACTCCTGCCACACCATGCCATGAGGTTTTATAGAATCATGGACAAGTGCAGGGATGAAAAATCCACATAAATCCACTTTTCAGGAGGAAAGGAGAGGTTTCTCCATGGATTTGAACATCCTCAGGCAGAACCAGGATGTGAAATATCACAATGAAATATCCAATGAAAAGGAAGCACTGTTGGGCCTCCAGGAGTTCCATGTATCAATGGGATTGTCATGGAATATCACCTTGTCCCAGACTGCAAGGCAAGATGGATTCTGTTCTATTTACCATCTGCATGGCAGCTGGCTCCTCCTGTTCATGGGCAGCTTTCCTTATTGTCGCTGACATCCTTTGTGAAAAATCCTTTCTGTAGGATTTTTCCTGCTAGAGCTGAGAAGCTCAGTAACAAATGTAAACAATTATTATCTGCTGCTGTGGAATGCAACAGGTCCACCCGTGGTTGGTCCCCTGTAGATGTTTGGATTTACTGACCACTCATGGTGGAGCTGCTCTCGCTCTCTGCTGAGACACAGACCTTTGTTATTCATTCTTTCTATCTCTTTCTTAGCATAGCCAGCTTCTGAAGAAGCTCCTTTTCTATCTCTATGTAGTATAGTTATAATGTTATATATATATCATAATATAATAAATGAAGCCTTCTGATCATGGAATCAAGATCCTGTCTCTTCCATCCTCTAAAAACCCCTGTGACCACTTTCACACCTTATCTCTTCCACACCCACTTCCCCCTCCAGGCAGACACCTGCTGATAACAGCTCTGGAATGTCCCTGCAGGGCTGATAAGAACTACAGCATCCCATTGGGAGATGGGAGCCCAGAGGGAGGAGCCAAGCATTCCTACCCGGATAGAATCTGGAGATTCTGGAACACCAGCACGGCTCCTGCACTGCATTGCCCAGAGGAACAGCAGCTGCCTCTTGCCCTGCATCTCCAGAGGCAGAGACTGCACCTTTCTCCAGGATCCCTGCTCCAGCAGAACCAGCCCTGACCCTGCAGGAGGGCTGAGCCACAATTCCAATGGCACTGCTGCCACCAGCCTGACCCACAGGGTGTCAACTTGGGCTCTGACTCTGCCAGTGTTGCTTTAGTTCACTGCATTGTTTATTTTATCCTTTAATTTTCTTCCCTAATAAAGAACTGTTATTTCCTGCTCCCATATTTTTTGCCTGAGAGCCCCTTAATTTAAAATTGATAGCAATTCAGAGGGGTGGGGAGGGTTTGCATTTTCCAGTTCAAGAGAGGTTCCTTAGCAGACACCTGGCTTTCCAAACCAAGACACATCCAATGGAAAGGAAATGCTGCTGTGCCTCCAGGAATTCCATGTATCAACAGGTTTATCATGGAATATCACACCCAATGGGGAGGAAATGCTGCTGAACCTCCAAAAATTCCAGGTGAGCTCCAGTGGGAAGAGCCAAGAACATCCAGCTCCTGGTGCAAAAATCACTAATTAGCAGATCCTGCCTTGGTTTTGGAATGTTTTCCCAAAACTCTGCTGATTCCTGAATCCTTCTGTCTCAACATTTCTGTTTTTTGGGAAGGTCACCAGGAAAAATCAAAACAGCAGTAAGCAGCAACTTTTAAAGCAGAATTTGCTTCAGCCAGTGCCACTTTTGAATTATTTATATTTATTAAAGAGGAAAAAAAGGAATATTTCCATGTCCTGTTCACCTGGGAATGCTGTGGGATTGAGGGATTGCAAACAGCTCCAGCACAACCCATTTCTTAAGGGGGAAAAAATACATATATTTATATCTGTTATTTATACACATTCCCCAAAAATCTGGGGTTATTTCTTCCCTGGATATTTGCATTTGAAAGACAGGACTGAATTAATTCCAGACTAAATGTAAACATGGCATACCTGGATCCGGGAGGACAGGCTGTCCCTGGGATGTTTTTTTGGGAATCTGCAGGAGGACAAGCTCTGGCTGGCTCCCACCTCACTCCCAGAGCCTGGGCTCTCATTCCAGCCCCTCCTTGGGAATGGAGGGAAGTGTGGACAGGGATGGGACACATCTGGGAAAACAAATCCTGAATGACTCGCAGGGAATGAAGGTGATGCTCATCCAGGTTTGGCTGGAAAGGGAAAAAGGAGCCTCTTGTTCAGCCCTGAACCCACACTGGGAGGGTTTGGACCCAGCTGCCTCTGGATTTGGGATCTGGAGAGCTCAAATCCCCCAGTTTGGGGCTGGGGACACTGCAGGAGGCTGGGATGGTGAAGGAGGGGTGAATTTGTCACCTCATGGGGAATTGTGGCTGGATTCAATCCCTGAGGAATGCTCCTGATCCAGGAAGGGTCAAGACAGGGTTCAGACATGAGTCTGGATTCAGTCCCCTCCTTTTCTCAGGGAAAGGTCAAAGATGGATTCAATTCCCTCAGTTTTCCAGGAAAAGGTCAGAAACAAGGTTCAATCCCCTTGTTTTTCCAGGGAAAGGTTCCGGATCTGGAGAAAGGTCAAAGATGGGTTTGATCCCCTCATTTTCCAGGGAAAGGTTCCTTTTCTTTTGGTTCCTTGCCCCTCCCCAGCTGTTCCCATGGGTTTGCTGAGCCTCTCCTGGGGCCAAGGTCTCATCCTGAGCTGGTTCTGCTCCCAGAAGAGCTCAAACCCTTTCTGAACCCCAAGCTCTGCACATTCTGCTTTTCCATGGGGGATATTTGGGATCCTACACGGAGCTCTCAGATGGGACAACCAAAACTGCCCAAAATCATTTCCCTTTGCACCCAACAAGGGCAGATCCTTCTCAGGCTCTCTGGAAATGCTACTGAAAATCAGGAGGAGCCCTAAAAAGCAGGAATTGTTTTAGGCCAGCTCTGGAAAGCCTCAGTTTGGTTTTCTGCAGTGTTCAAGCTCTGGGGGCACTTGAGGAACCAGGAAAAATCTCCAGACCTGGATGGGGAGGCCCTGGCATGGAGGAGCT